>JAEILZ010000005.1:3000000-3347267 GCA_018873225.1 [Phialemoniopsis] sp. UDSM-2020
ATCCTCCCAATACCAAATTTTATGTCGTGCCGCATCGGTCGGCCCGGTAGTTCTTGACTGGCGATTCGCAATGCTTAAGGGCATCCTTCAAAAGAACTCTCGGAAGCAAATGTACGCATGGACCGTGACTCGCTGGTCTGTATATAACCTGGGCAGATTCCAGGCTGTGACTGATAGGATCGGGATTCTACTCGATAAGCTTGAGAGTACACTGATTCAAGCTGATGTCCGAGCAATAAGACAGTCTCTACTAGTCGAAGAGATAGAACATGTTGCAGACAAGACCAACCTTGAGCTTCTGGGAAATGTTTCGACAACAGCTCGGACATCGTCTCTCTTGGAGATGCTGTCGGCAGCTGTTAGTGAGAGGCTAGAATCTGCGGCTGCCGCCAAAGACTCTGCGGCACACGCAAACATAGTCTCTGAAACACCACCAGCAGCCCGAGAAAATCTGCATCAACGGGCTGGGGTCTCAACATCGACCGAGAAGGATTCGACCAGGCTTTGCGATGCATGCACTACGATAAGCTTGTCGATGATTTTGAACGGCTTCCGACATGCCCTTACCTTTGACGAAGTCTCCAAGTCCAAAGTTGACTGCAACTTTTGCGCCCTCATGATGGATGCGTATGATGCACAGGTTTGCATCAGTCACACAGGGCCGCCCTGCGACAAGAATCACCGCGCGCAATTGACTTGGTCGGTGGTCACTAGCGATCCGGGAGTGCGATCCGGCATGTTCAAAATCGACGCCTTTCATTACGGCCCGCATATCAGAGTGTATACTTCAGAAGGTATGTTCTCAGCTTACTTTGACAAGACTGTGGTTGAATAGCACCTGAGTCCCGACGACAGACTCTAGCCTTTTCAAAACAGGCATCATCACACAGAGAGATGTGCAAGCTGCTGATTCCCCACGAAACATTCGCCTGTTGCGTACCTGGCTTGAGGAATGTCGAACGCACCACGACCGGTGCAGGCACGGCTCATACTCGGGAAGCCTCTTCGATGATGTCTCTTCTTCAACCAAGCTCCCGTTTAGGGTCATCGATGTCGGGACTGGCGACGGATCCAGACCTCCGCGCCTCGTGACTTCGGACGGTCAGTTGACCGGTCGATACGTGACGCTCAGTCATTGCTGGGGCAAGATCCCACCGACAAAGACAACAAAGGCGACAGTTGCGGCATGGCACTTGGTGCTTCCGGAGGACCAGCTATCAAAAACTTTTCAGGATGCGATATGGCTTACACGGGCACTTGGCGAGCAGTTCCTCTGGATCGACTCGCTTTGCATCGTGCAAGATGACGCCGGCGATCTTGCGGCGCAGATCGGCGCTATGGGAACTATTTTTGAACAGTCATACTGTACCATAGCAGCAGTTGATGCGAAAGACGAGAATGGCTTGGGCCCTGACCGTGGCCTATTCCTTGATCGATCAGAGGACAGGAAAATAGTCCGGCTTTTCCTAAACCACGAGTCACTCGAGGGTATCCCAAGCCTCAACAACAAAGCCAAAGCAGAGCCATCAGATATCATACCGCTGCTTGATTGCAAATTGCACGAGGTTGTCCTGGAGAAGATACCCCGTCATGGATGGGACCCTTTCCACATGCAACTTGAACGCAAGGCATGGCACACCCGGGGTTGGGTGTTTCAAGAGAAAGAGCTTTCACGGAGGTGCATCTTCTTTAATGAGGACATTCTCGGGTGGAAGTGCAATCTGTATTACGAGACAGAACAGACGGGAATCCCTGAGCGGCGGGGCGCGACTGCTACGTTCAGCTTGGAAGAATCCATGGTTGGAGGCGTCACGTATGGCGTCGAGCATGCCATGAGAAGAATGTGGCAGCGATGTGTTGAGGAGTACAGCGAAAAGAAGTTGACTTTCATATCTGATAAGAGGAAGGCCTTGATGGGTCTCGAAGAGCGACTGACCACTCGAAGCCAAGCGACGTTCCGGTTTGGGCTCATAGACTTTGGGTCGAAGGAGCTCTTATGCTCTCAGCTACTCTGGCTCCCCGTGCCCGGTCGCGTTCGCACATTTCGGGACAATGTTACCTTTACCTGCCCGTCGTGGAGCTGGATGGTCGTGGACAGCCGTGTGAAGTGGGTATACACCGACTATCTGGCATACCCTGAGGCACTTTCGGAAGTCGCCTTCGGCGACATCGGACCGGATGGACTGCAGGAACTCCGTATATCGGGACCAGTCCAGGCCATCAAGATCGGGCCATCTGTTGATAAAATTCCGCGCTTCTCCCAGTACGAGAGGTGGCCTCCTGATCTCCATTTCGGCTGGTCAGAAGCAACCTTAGATTCTTCTACACTCACAGTGCTGTCGAAGACAAGCGATGAGATTCTCGGGTGGATCGTGCTGGACAGCGCCGAAGATGTCTCGGATATATGGGCTGCTGCTATCCTGCAATACCTCAGGCTGGATGACGAGGAGGAACCGGCGTGTGTCGATTTCTTGGCACTGGCGAGGCCTTCGACTTGGAAAAGCACGCTTGCTAGCGGGCAGGAAGCATATCACCGTGTTGGAAGAGGAAGGTTGCTTAAAGGGGCACTTGAGTGGTTGGAAGCTTGCCACAAGCACGACATCGTTGTGATCTAAGACCTCGCGTGGAAGAATCCTTGCGTTTATATTGCATCAAATGTTCATAACCTCGTGCTAGCCGACAGCGCATGTACTTGCCAGCCTGTAGCTTACCAAGTAGCTTGCCATGCATAACAACAGTTTCGCCTCGCTCCGTCAACCAAGACCGCCTCAAACCGCCGTGGCCCCAAGTTCCTTCTCAAGAACCTGCACCTGCTCCTTCGCAACACCATTATGCCCATTCCCCTCCTGCACCGCAGCCGGTACCTCCTCCTCCTGGCCGAACTGGTCCCGCCCGTCGGCAAACACCTTGTCAAAGTCGTACTCGCCCCACCGGATGATCGGGCACAGGCCCGCAAACTTCCACACGCCGTCTACCTTTCTGTACCAGTGCTGGTTGGCCGAGTGCGCGTGGCCCTTGACGACGACCTCGGCGCGGGTCTCGTCGCGGTACCGCTGGTGCGGCACGCGCAGCTGGTGGTAGCCCACCACCTCTGTGTCCGAGACCTTTTCCCAGCGCGACATGCCGAAGAAGTGCTGCGTCATGAGGAGGGGGCTGCCGAGCACGGCCGGGTCCGAGATCATGCCGATGAACTCGTCAGCCGGCATCGCCTCCCACAGCTTGTCGAGGAAGGAGCGGTAGTCGATCTGAATTGTGGTCAGTTGTTCTGGTCTCCGCTGCAGCGCCGCCAACAGAAGAGGTTTGGAGGGAGCAAGACGTACTCGGAGCGTGGGCGCGATGCATTTCCTCAGGCGGTCCCAATCTTTCGAGTCATAGCTGTCGGCCCATTCGTACGCTGCGGTGCAGAGACCGAGGTAGTCTACTCACACGACGATCATCAACGGTCAAGGTCCGTGGCCATGCTTCATGGTCAGTAGTAGATTGCTTACCAGAGAAGGTGATCTCGCTGGGTGGAGCGCCGTTCATGATGAATGTGTATTGGTATCTAGGGGCGTTTCGTTCAAGAAAATCTAACTATCCGGACCATGCGCGAGGAAAGAATGGGCGAGGGCTGAGGCAGATAAGTATGCAAATGGACACATGGTTGCGCAAAGCCAATGCACTTCCCCATATTCCGGTTCCAGGCTGCGCCCTCTACCCTTGTGTTCGGACGACTCCAACCGACACCAGGATCGTTGTACGCCGTTTTGGAGATTGGTCACTACCTTGGCACCCAAAGAGCTAGGTTTTACAGGCGTTTGCGTTGCGTGGGTGAAGATTATGTGAAAAAGCCGGAGTCCGGAGCAGGCTGTGGGGATGTGCGAACCCGGACACCCGTACCGTAGCACAGGCCGGACCACCCCCTGTCCACCAGGGATTCGTCGCCCTACGACAAGCCCTAAATCTGTGTTTATAAGATTGTTATTAGCCGGAGGAAATAACCCTTTCAATCCATGCAGTGGTTTGGCATCGGCCCTGTGCAGGTACGCCGGGCTTGGCCGGCCAAATGATTGAGCCCAGTGGTCACACAAAACCGGTGTGGGCTCAGCTGTCACATACACAGTTGGTGTCAATCTGCAAATGCCGGTGAGACACGCATGGCATGAGATCTGTATGCAGTTGGAACTTTAGCATCACAACCAACAATATACTTTACTTTAGCTCACGTGGGAGTGAGCACTGTAGTAAGCAATTTCAGTCAAGCTGATGGTGAGAGGGACCGAATAGAGGAACATTTTGTATACGGAATGAACCGTGAATGTCTGTGATCGAGTCTAGGACATACCTCATGGTGTCATATATAAGCATAATAAATCATCCCTTGACCATCATAGGAGACATGGTGGTCCATTTCAGACACCATATTACAACCATTCTCGGAGGATCTACGAAACTCCACAGCGTCGCTACAAGTGAGGAAACTCGAGACATGTCATCTGACTTCTGAACCGCTGTAACTAACATGTTTGAAACGGCGTCTTAGTAAACTGCCGACCGGCTGTGAAATTTCATTTCACGTGCCATTCATCGAGTGGGACACAAATCCTTTGTCAGAGTCAGCACCGTCACTTCAAGACAGTATCTCGATACACCAACTAGACAAATCAGAGACATATTCACGCCTGGAGCTCATTTGATGGACAAAGATTGTTCAAGTTTCGTGTTGAATTCTGCAAGTGCTGGTCTATAATGTCATTAATCCTGCCCGAATATGCTACCGCCCTTGTCGTCAGATACATGTAGGCTTCCGAAGTCGGACCTGTCTCCGACTCGGGTGGGCGGCCGGGCAAACGCCTCCGCAGCAACCCTTTCCGCGCTTTCAATCTTCCCCTTTCACCATCACCGACTAATACTGCTGCGCGATGTATTGTCTTTCAATATCAAACTTCCCTCTCCGCCCCGAAATCGATGGGTATCTTTTGTTGAACCGAAAACCAGATATGAAGAGACTGACAACTCTCCCGAGCTCCATAATCAAGTCTATCTCTGCCTCTCTCTCATTCCATTCCTCTTCGATCATGCCCACTTGGCCAACAAGGCCATGAGCGCCACACCAAGTGCCATGCAGCCGAATGCAAACATCTGCATGCGGAAAGACGCTCTACGCATCTCCGGGCTGAACATGAACTCGTGGGCCATGAGCTCGACCAGACCGGTGTAGATAAGGATACCGGCCGAGATGGCATCAAAGATGCCGTTGGTCAGCTGCGCATGTGCCGGGTTGGAAGACAGACCCTCCCGGACGCCAAGGCCAACCGCGATGGCGACGGGCGTGCTGAGGGCGTAGAGCAGGCCCATGAGGTAAGGCGTAAAACGACGAGTATCGGCGGGCCAGCGGGCAGTAGCCAGCCGAGAACCCAGACCGAGACCCTCAAAGAGCTGATGGAAGGTGAGCACGATGACCAGGACTCTGAGGTCGTCGGTGACCGATAGGGTGAGGCCGATGAAGATGGAGTGGAAGATGACGCCAAACTCCAGAATGAAGAGGGCAGTCAGCTGGGCAGAGTACGCAGCATAAGAGTCACCCTCAACATGATCACGTGCGTGGCCGAGGTGGTCACGGCCACCGGGAGGGTAGCTGACATCGTTCTCCAGCCCCGGGACGCGGTTGGCATCATGTGAGTGGCCCTTGACGGCCGAGGACTCGACATCGTGGGAACCCTGCTCCTTAAGCAGATCCGAAGCGGGGTCCTTGGCATCGTGTGAGTGACCGAAGCCGAAGTCGAAGCGGGAGATGGTCAGCTCGATGAAGAACATGACCATGACCGTCATCAGGGCGATACCCTGGGCCCAATCCCAGTCCGGGAGGAGGTCGCTCAGACAGTCGTCTCCCAGGGCCTCATTAGCGGGAGACAAAAGGTGCATGAAGGCGGTGGCAATGATGACGCCAGAGCCAAAGTACTTGGCGATGAAAAAGGCCGTCTTGGGGAGGCGGAGTTTAGTGCCACGTGCCAAGTAGACGGGAAGAACCGCGCCGATGAGGGAGGCGACAAGGATAATGAAGATGGAGGCTATCCGTAGGCCCTTGTCAAAGTCGGCATCGCCCCAGCCCTCGCACTGCGGGGTCTGATCGTCACCGCCGTCGGCCGCGGCAGGGTCATCATCGGCCCGGATGAAGAGGTTCCTGGGGTGGATGGAGGACATGATGGCTAGCTAGAGCTGAAAGAATCGATTCTGAAAAGAACTAGGAGGATCTGCAAGACCCTGAAGATGCCAAGATAGGAGGAATCTCTTGGCTGATCTGGAGGTGACAGGCGTGAATGCTTGATCCGGGATCGACCGTGACAGTGCCAAGTATGCAGACTGGTGTTGCAGAGAGGCTGACTGGTTGGCCAAGACTTCTGGAACTCAAAGTTAGTAACGGTGGTTTCTTGGCCTTTATATCTAGAATCTTGGCTTTCGACTTGGAAGGCAGAGACATGCAAGCTTGACCAGGGTTTGATGAGAAGGGTGGCAGCGTAGCGTGGTTACCGGGAAATACATGGAGGAAGGGAGGTGTACAAGTGAAAATTGGTGTCTGATGGTGGGTAGTGACTGGGACCAGAGAACCTTGATGGACAACTTTGAGTGAACTATCAAGGATCCGCGCCAACAGAAACGGCCAAAGAGCCGATGATGAGATGAATATCACGCAATGCTAGAGACTATCGAGATAGAGACAGCACGGCGCCTGTTTCCCCCACTTCGGTACGCTTGCTCGTGACATATGAGGAAGTGAAGACCCAATGGATACAGAATGTGTACGAGTTCTAAAAAGACAAGACGTGGACCGCCGCGATGAACGCGAGGCCGAGAGACTTACCTTCTGAGGTGACTGTTAGTAGACTGTTGTACTCGTGATGGACGGTCGTTTGGCGCGCGTGATGAGTATGTGAGTGACCAATGAAGCGTGTAAGGCGGCTCAACCACGCTTTCGTCCTGCGAGAAGCCGTCGTTGATCTTGTCGCACGTTGCAGCCGCGATAGCCGTGTCCGGGCGGGATGGTGATGTCGAGCAAGGTTGATAGTGTGTCCCACAGTCCGGATTTAAGACCCAAATGCGTGGCACCCTAGTCGAGTCCAACCCTTGCAAGTTCCTGGTAAGTACGTGCGTGCGCGCGAGGTGCCGTGGGTGACGACTATGTTGGACGAGATCGATCACAAGTGGGAGAATGGAAAAGAGCAAGCGAGATGATATTTCAAACCAGGTGGAGAGGAAGGTTGGAATTTTCTGTGTGTGGAAAATGGAGCTGGCGGGCAGTGACTATCTTGCCCACGTAGCGCCCGCGTTTCCGGTTAAGCTTTCTTTCTGAGAACCTTGATGGCCCAAAATCGCACCTCTTTTTTCCTCTCTTGCGCTGCTCGCGTATCGTATCAGCCCCACGCTTGCGGTTTTTTGCTGACACGAACAGATAACGACATGTCCTCCTCCCAAATCCTACTCGAACATAAGAAAAAGAGATCGCAGGTGCACATATATATGCACATATTGACCGAACCTCATTTTCGCTGTCCTTCTGGTCACTTCCAGCCCGTCGAGTCAGGCGTCGTGGTATGGGCAGCTGACAATTTGTTCACGAAAAAGCTCGTCAGCCTCTCGGCCCCTGGTCGGTCGGGGCTCCACTATGATTCGCCGAGTGTAATCTTCTCCGTTGTGATTGGTGGAAGCATGCCTCAGAAGACGCACCATCCCTGCCAATCCGGGGGCCATCAAGGTTCTCATGCGACGTCGAGCCATCCGGGTTCTCAACCTCTTGTCTCACCGTCTCCCCCACGATCACTGCGTGCTTGTGCCCTCGTTGAATGCGCTCGATGCAATTCTCACGATGAAATATTGATATATACGGTCCTCATTTGGTATTGAGGGCTGTTCGTAATTGCGCTCTTGTAGAGGCGCCCGCGCGCACATTTCTAGCGAACGTTTTGCGCTGAGTAGCTGCTTTGGTGGAATAGGGTGACCGGCGCAGGACCCTCAGAAAAAGCCGGGCAGGAGCGCGCTGTAACACCAGCCAGTTGTGTCCCGCCCAGAAGCTGAAGCCCTGGAATCTCACTTCGTGCCGTGAGGCGGCATCCGAGCGGTTCCCATGAACTCTGCTCGTCCGCCACGCCAGTCTGCATGTCTTGCTGTCCGAACTTGCCATTGGCCATCAGAGCATTCGTCGTGTGGTGGACTTCTGTCTGGCGATTGCGGCTTTTGTCTTCTCCATACTCAGGCTTCGCGCTGAGCACAAATTTTGCGCAAGCCTGGACTACGAAGTAGTAAAAATCGTTCCATGTGTGGAAGTCTTGCCGTTAAGGACATCAGGCGTGGCGGACCCTTGCCGCGACGACGCATCGAATACCGGGGCAGTGGTCTCGCTCGTGGCCCACACGGGTACTTGCAGATACCTCGAGCGTAATTATCGATACCTCGGACCTGGAGACGGCGTACGAAAGCTTCCGCAGGGCCCATATCCACGGAGATGGGATGTGGTTAGTTGATTAGACTTGCATTCAGCTCAAAGACCGGCCGGTGCTGATTTGATTGACCGATTGGTAAAGGCAAAAGCTCAACGAATCAGGAAGAGAACTGAATCTCTAGGCCCAAGGGCTTGAACGGCTGGTCCAACCTGCGCAGGTCGATTCCAGTGCCCACGCTGAACAGAAGCGACTTGACCCTGCCCTCCCATAGAAGGCCAATCTTCATGTTCTGGTCCAGGCGCGCCTTCAGGACACCGTGGTATTCGTCATCGGGGTTTGTAGCTTGCGGGCTGCTGCCGTCCGTCTTTTCTGGTTCGCGGATGGGCTCCGGGTCGTCGAGCCTCCACTCCATTTTCGCTTGGAAGCTCCTTTCATTCTTTTGTGGCGGCTCGCCCACAGGTCCTTCCGCCTGGTCCTGGTCCTCGCTGACCAGCCCTGCAAGCCGTCTCTTGCTCCACAGCTCCATACCCACAGACCAGTCGCTCTCGTAGCTGAAGGCGTTGAAGTCAAATTTGGTCGCGAGCGAGCAGTACTCTCGCGCCATGACTGCATAACTAGCGCATACGCTTCCCATCAGTGGGTTGATCGTCAGTGTCGCTGTGAGCGGGGTGCCACGGTGTGCGGGCAACGTGGCGAAACGTGCTCCGACCGACATGCCAGCCGACTTGTTCAGGGTACCATAGTACACCTCGGCACCTGCGCTGAAGCGTCCATATATTCTCTCCCTCTCCATGCCCAAGCCTGTAGCCGTCTGGTCCGCAAAGGTTCGGTGAGTGCTAGCTGTTGGGCTGATTGGTGAGGCATCTCCCCCAAAGTTGTACAGCCCTCTCAGTCCTAGCAGTCCGCCATCTGTCGATGCCAAACCCTCTACACCGAAGCCACCTCGATCATATTGCACCAAGCCTAGAACAGTCCCACCGTTGCGCAGTTCTGCCTCGCTCACCGCCCTCAATTGCAGCTGAACCGCAGGGGAAAGCCGTTTAACAAGCAGAGCCTCGAGTCTGGACTGTGGGAGGTACAACCGCCCATACAGGAGGGTAGGTCTCGCAATGAACCCGCGCATTTGTTTTAACATCTCATCTCCGAAAGCCCCCTGTATCAAGGACCCCGCCGCCGCGTCTTTCCATGTCTTTTGGGAGACGGCGTGTTCAGGCAGGTCGCGGATCTGGCGATACGAGCGGAGGAGCGTAGGTAGAGGGATAGTTTCAGACTGTGCGATTACATTGTCGAGCGAGAGTGACGAGTAAAGGTAGGATATTGATCCATCGACGGTGCCGAGGGAGCCGAGGGAGTACGACGTCGCGAATTGGGGTGTGGCCAGAGAGGCGAGGCCCAGGCGAAGGCCACCTGGGATGTGGAAGTTGAGCAATTCTGCAAGCTCATAATGTCAGTACAGCCAATGTGGGCATGCAGAAGAGCCATGAAGAGCATCTCTGGCCATACCGTTCGGAGTTTGGTTCAGGTCGGCGTATCCGTTGTCGCGATACCAGCCCGTCGCATCCTGAAAGGATTGCAGGACGTAGTCCATAAACTCGCGCATGATGGAGGCAGATCAGACTTTTGGGAGTCTGTGAGGATGCGTCACCTAGACAGAATCATGTTGTGAAGACGAATAAGTTGCCAAGCTCAATTGGTCCAGCTGAGCTCTTGACAGAGCCTTCAAAGAAGAAGCAAGGCTTGAGGATGTGTGTGTGCAGAGGGTCGGAAGCTTGCGCAGTTCGCGATTTCACGCAGCTTCAATCTTAGCTTGACCCTTATCCAAGCTAATCGCAGGGTGGCATGCCTGGAAAACTCCACCATGTGCCACCTGGGCTAGCGGGCGGCGGGCCGGCAAAGTCTTGGCCATACACGCAACGCACGCCAGGTTGGACTTGTGAGGACGAAGTATCACTGCATCAATCCCAAATTAGAGTAAAATTATGATTGCTATTTCCTGAATCAGAGCCCGTTTCTGTCTTGACATTACTCACATTTACTTTTGACTTCCACGCATGAGTTGAAGCCTCAGCAACACTCAGTACTGGTCCTACCATCGGCTAGTGTAAGTCATGGGTCGGCTGATGGTCGCGAACGTGCCCAGATTTGCTTCAATCCTTCTTCGCGCCTGGCTACTCTATGCCATATAAAGGCTGATAGGCACACAAAAACGGTCAGCGGGATCGCCACATCTCCAAACGTCCGGAATAGCGGCGACGCCGTCACCATCACATCATCACCCTCCTTCTCGGTCACGAACAGCTGACTGCCCATGACGCTAGCAATTGCTGTCGTTGGCAGGAACAGCATCGTGATCGCCGCAATGATCTTCATCAGGTTGGAGTCCTGCATCATCGTGACCGAGTCTTGCTGCGTTACCACGTTGAACGCTAGTGTGAGCGTGTTGTTGACGCGCTTTTGGAGACTGCCCAGACGCAATTTGGTTGAGCGGAAAAGAGATCGAGAGTACGACACCCGCTCGCGCAGTTGCTGTCGCGGCAGCCCGGCCCCGAGCGTCGCCGAGGTGCTCGTGCCGGAGCTGTTGCTGGTGCTGCTGCCAAAGCTGCTTGTCGAGGCGTTGTCGCTCCGGATGTGCTCGAGAAGGCTCTCTGCGACGAGAAGCATCGACTCGACCGCCTCTGAGAGGTGAACTACGTGCTTCGCCACGTTGTGCAAATCTGCAAAGGGCATCTGTCTGCTGAGGTAATGGCCTTGCCTTTTCTGAGACAAATCGATGGTTTTCTGCGTTCAAGGTTTCTCCAGGTCAGTCCACTGTAACTGGCCCCTCGCCAATGCCAGCAGCACCTACATGTTCAAGTGCCCCGAAAACAGTGTTCATGTTCCAGACGTTCTTATCCACGTCTCCGAACAAACCCTGGATGACGGGGTGCAGCAACATCAAAGGTTCTGTCTCAACCTCCTGCCACGTTGTCGCTGTGAAGACTGTCTCCAACTCTGCTCTGACATGCGGCGATGCGCCGAAACACACCAAGGTGGCCACCCCGTGCGGGCTCGTTCGTAAAAAGTAGCCCGACCGGACGTAGCTATAGTCAGCCTGTGGCAGTTGCCGAGTAATCTCCGTGCGTCGTCTGCCGGTCCACCTCGTGGTCGGGTCTGCCTGCGCATGGTATTCGACTGCGGGACCATCGTTCTGGCCCATCACCAGATTGACGTGCTTGCAGAGGAAGTGGAACCATGCGCAGAAGCCGTCCGAGTCGGTCTGCGTTCCAAAGCTATGGCTCACCGATGTGAGGCGTTCCATTACGAAAGCGACCGGAACATTCAGAAGGGTAAAGAGCTCTACAAACGCGCTCTTGGTGGATATTTGCGGCAAGTCGAGCGGCGCGAAACTGTCCCGGCTTCAGCACGAACGAAGACGCGGCATACAAACCAGCTCCTGATATGTTTCTTACATGATTCGCAGCTCACAGGACTCTCGCAGTCTGCTGAGATCTGTAACATGGCTGGCTCTTCGCCCATGGGGACATGCTAGAATCGCAAGTCAGGCTCGCAATACTAGAGTCGAGATGGATTGCGCAAACCTTTAGACTTCTCCCACACATCGACTGCAAAATCATTCGGGGCGCTGGAGATATTCTGGTCCGCTGCGTTTTCAAACGCCTGATATCTAGTATGTCCCCTTTCCCAGGACGGCTTCTCGGCCTCACCGTAACCAGCGCTCATCCTCGCACTCAAATTTTGGACTCACTGCTTCGAACCGAGTCTTGAAACTCGCCTTTGTCCAAGCTTCATCAGTAGATTGGAGGATTCAGCGGAATCGTTGATTTCACACAATCATGCGAACTAGACACTTCGCACACACCAGGGAGAGGGCCTAGACTGGTCGAGCCTGACACCACCAGCGTCAAAAGCAGATGCTTATTATCGGGCGCCCCTGTCCATAGCACCGGGCGCGACTTCACAGTGGCAGACTCCAAAAATAAGCAATCTGCGACGAGCAGGTGATAGAGGGTCCTGCGTGCATTCGACGGGACGCCAAGAGGTCGTGACTGCGGATTGTGGCCAATGAAGAACCTTTGCGCTTGATGGCTATTCTTGTGGCGTCGTCCCAGGCCAGCCAGCCAGGGTTTCAGCAGGCTCAGCTCGTCGGGGCACAAAATCTTAATTCAGACATCGTGGCAGCAGGCCACCAATGGCGACGCGATACCGACGCCTTGGCGCTGCAACCCGACCCGGCACTTTCACCTCTGGGACGCATGAATATCGGTTGTCCAGGCTTCCTGTGCCACCCACCATCACGCCCAAGACCCTGTCACTCTCGGGACGCAGGAATCTCGTGAACACAGACCCCTTGCTTTTCTCGAAACGGCCCCCAAATGTCACGATGATGCTTCCTACCATTGGCCCATAGTTGCACTTTGTCACCAATATAGCTCGAGTCGTGGTGTGCAGAACTTCGGACTTGGATTGCGGCTGGGGCCTCTGAACCTGTTCGTGCCCCTGCGCTTCAAATTGGGATTGACTCTTCGGAAGGGGGCTTGCAGGTTGCGCTCCACAAGCGGCATATACCGTATCAAGCTGCCAATTATCAGCGACCTTGAGCAGGGTCCAGATGCAGCCCTATTCGATGGCGGCAGACATGGGGGCGAAAGATGGCTTTTGTCCAGGCTGTCGAGATGGTGTGTTCAGGAGACTGACATGGGGGGAACGTTCACCGTGAGGGATCACTTTGCTGAAGCACTCTGAGCACCAGCCGATTCTTGCAATACATAACTATGTAGCATCCGAGCGAACACTCGTCTCCTTGGTTTCCCTGTTTTCTTCCACTGCCCAAAAGGTTCGTACGACCCTGCCAGCAACCAACCTACCAACGGATCAGTCTATACGCTCATGGTTAGTGATGTTCTCATTCGCCCCGAGTCCTTACAAGCTAATACATACTTAGGCGCAGAATCACGGTGGTAATTGGGATCCCAACTCAATGGCTGTAAGTTCGATTCTTATCGTGAACTTGACCTCGCCAGGCGACTGACTTCACCCAGACTGGACAGTCGTATTCGACTTCAGCAAACCACGGAGGAAACTACGTTCCTCCAGTACCCGCACAGGTAGGAGCTCCGAAAGCTTCAACAGAGCGATAAGGTATTGACCAGACGTACCAGCCTACCCCGTACACCAACACGCCATCGCCAGGCCACGTTAGCCGTCCGACCCTTTACTCGACCGACAGCTCTTCGTACCAGTCTCCTAGTCCGGCCTATCAACCCTCCCAGAGTCCTCCAATGAGCTACACACAGGCTCCGCCGCCTGGTCAGGGCTATACCGCTGCTGGAAACATTCAGCCGGCTCCTCCACAGCAACAATACGTAAGTACTAACACGTTCTCCTATCTACCCAGGCTAGACCCGTGTGTTGATGCCACCAAAGACTTATCATGGAGGACAGACCTTTCAAGGTCAGCCTCATGGGGCGAATCAGGACGGTGTCATGGTAAAGGTGTTTCGCGGTTGCTTTTGCGTATAGGTTAATTAAGATTTTATTCTCCAGGCTGTCCCCAAATCCACCGTGATGAACCAGATCATCCCATTGAGCAACAACCCTGACGCCTTCACCGTAAGCCACCCAAGCGCAAACTATGATGAACTGGGAGGAATGACTGACTGCTGTCGATAAGGCAAACAAATATGACAAGGAGTTCCCTACCAACCTCAAGGACAATCAGCATGTCTTCTCCTCGCACACGGTCTTTCGCTGGAAGCGGCCTCATCACTACCAGCCTCCAGGCTACACATATGCCTCGCCCCAAGAGTACAGACACCGTGACTTCGCCGGCCGTGTCACGCGTGGTCCCTACTTCGACCGATACTTGCACCACAATGACGGGCGACTCCGCAAGCTGATCGTTGCGACGACCGACGAGATCTTTCAAGGACCCGGTTCATCAACATGGCGTCGCACCTACGTGCGCAAGGTGTCACCTCTGATCGTGCGCCTCGCCACTTGGGTCATGGACTTCAGCTACGACCCGGAGATCTACACCTGGGAAGACTGGGGTGTTATGCTGCTCAGAGCCTTTCCAGCTGCGTTGGCCATGCAGTTCGTGGTAAGTACACATCCATCCTCTCACGTTCAATGGTGTTTTCGCCCGTGTTAACATGTGTTCAACACGCAGTTCTGGCAAGGTGAGGCTGAGCGCTGGCAGTTCGATGGCTACTACGCGCCAGTGCCCTATCGCTTCTGGGGCGATGCCAAGATCTGGAGCAACCATCTCGAGAACAAGGTCGGCACCTCACTACTCGCGCGCAACAACTCCATCTATCGTGTGCTCAAGCCGCGCCACCTGTGCTTCCTACGTCATCCCTACGATACCGAGTCACTGCACGGCGTCGACGTCCGTTCTGTTGACGACTGGGAGCGCACCGACGGCTCGGACGCCGACTTGAGGTACCTGTTCATTGCCTACTCGACTGAGCACTTCAGCCACGCCTCAGAAGAAGACAAGATCGCCCTGCATCAGATCGCCGAGACGGCGGCGAGGGCGGCCAAAGTGCCTGCGTACTGGGTTGCCGCCAGCTGCATGCAGAATCCGGCCGAGCTGGAGGCTGATGTAAGTCGATATGCATGCACGCATTGTTTGAATCAATCTGATCTGACCAAACTCTAGGTTTATCGTATCTCAGATATCCTCCGCGGCGCCCAGGATATGATCATCGCCGTCGGACAGTCCAAGGAGAGAGCCGCCGTGCAGCGACTCTCCACTGACCAGCTTCTTGCTCAGTGGGGTACTCGTATGTGGACTTTCCCCGAGGTCCTTCTGACTCCCGGCAAGCAGATTGCAGTGTACACTCGCGGCGCAAATCTGCGAGCACCTCTGGTGATCAGCAAGAACCAGTTTGCCGGCCGTGTCTGGGCCAACACCGACGGAGAGGAGTCGCGGCAGCTGGTCGACCACTATCTTGGCAACCTGAGTCTGAGCCGGTTGGAGCTTGCTGTGACGGCTCTGAGGTGCCTCTATGACCGCAATACGACTGAGCATCTTCCCGGTGACCAGGCCTACGCCCTCATGGGCCTTTTGCGGCTGCGACCCCAGATTGACAAGACGGACTCGCCTTTCCAGGCATTCTCCCGGTACCATTGCCTCCCTCTTTTGTATTTCTTCTGCACATACCTGCTAACATACGCGACAATACAGCCTGTCTCTTGCCAATGACTCTGACAAGCTGCTTGAGCGCTACCTCTGCACCTTGCCCAGCTCCACACGGCAGCCATGGTACAATATGTCGGACGCCTACAATTCTGCCCTTTGGGATATTGAGCCCTACTGTCAGGTCGCTGCCGTCTGCGACCACGACACCATTGTCCTTGACGGCGCCCGTGGTGCTTCCATCCGCTGGAAATCGTTCTTCCCTGTCGGCTTCAAAACTGGCTTCTCGTGGAAGCGCTGGTTTGCCGTCAAGGCCATGGAGAACATGTCCTTGTTTCTCATCCTCATGGTCGTCTTCTTCGCGTTCAACATAATTGCCGGCGGAGTCGTCTGCCTGCTGCTGTGGCTATACGTCTTTGTCAACACGCCGAGCCTGATCCGCACCGTCTACGGCGGCAAGTTCACCGAGGTGCAGGCCGCGCTGTTCGGCTTCGAGGGCTACCTCAACGCGCCGACGGTCGAGAGGGCCATCTTTGGGGGCAACTTTGGCCGCTTTAGCTGGTCGACCAACGGCAGCCCGCTCAGCGTGTCCAACGTCAACGAGGATGGTGAGAGGGTCGGCGTGGACCCGAGCACGGATCCTGAGGTTCGGCTTAAGATCGAGAGGGCCAAGACGGCCAAGCCTGGTCAGATGAGGGTATGCTCCTTTCAATTCTCCAGTCGCCCCCTTTTATAACTCAGTCGCCTAATGATACTGTCCAGGTCTTCACCCTCGTCGACACCTACAACATGCAGCTGACCCTGTTCGAGGCGGTGCGTCCCCCGGTCTGCCTCTTCCTCTGCGCCAGCGAGGGCGGCATGCAGCGCGCCGTCGGCTGCTCGTACGACTGGACGACGCAGACCATGTACCGCGAGACGGTGCTGCGTATGCCGACAGAGTCGCTCAACAAGATGGACCGAGTGACGCGGGTGCGCATTGGTATTCAGCGGCCGGAGATGCCTTCCTATCCGGCCGGGTCGGGAGTGCAAAGAGTGTAATATTTCGAGAGCTTATCTCATCTGAGCTCTATATTTGTTGAAAATGCTACTACTTCTCACGTGGGATGGATGGGATGCTTTTCTAGTATATGTTTCAATTCTTCTGATTTCTTTTTCCTTCTATGATAGTGGGCTGTCTCTACCGTTTTGAAAACTTCTACCATTATTGTTCTTGACGGGACGAGTGTGATGGGATCTCAACTGTTGTCCTAGGATGACCAAGGATCCATATGCCTCTATGAAGAAGGGACGCCACAGTGATATTGTTGAGAATCTCGAATCCTCTCCATAGGCCATTGTATCATGATTTCGAGCGATGAGTGACGAAGCTCTTCTGAAATGTTGTCAATCAATGATGGGGCCCATCCTTCCAAGAACCAACATGTTGACTGCGCGTAGTGTATAAAAACGCAGTAATATGCAAGTATGATCATCGCCACGTGGTTGCGCTGGCGTAGCAAGGCAAGATAGTCGGACGAAAGAAGCATAGGCCAGAGAAAGACGACCCTTTGCTCAATCGAAGCTGCCACCGAGATGATGCTACTCACTCGTAGGACACTACTTCGGAGCGCACCTATTGCCTCCAAGAGGGCTGTTGCCTCTATTTCTTTCAGGGTCGCGGATAACTCTTTCACCAGAACCTCGATGTGAGGGAGTCGGTCCAAGATTTCTTGAAGGTGCAAATCGACCGGTTCGTTCCCATATACCACGAGGAAGAGCTCTTTAAGGGGCCCCATCCGAATGTCCTTGTGGGACGAGTTTCGTATGACGCTCATCCCTTCGATGAGCGCAAATATCTCCACAAGACTGTCGATTGGTGTGGAACATTCGTTGAACATCTGATAGCTTGGCCACATGGCGAACACGCTGATTATCAGGAAGATCGAGCTCACGTAGAGGGCGTGGCAATTGTCTGATGTGATGGCACCTGTCAGAAGGGTGCGAAGTCCACTGATGGAACGGTCCTGGTGTCGAGAAGCCTGCAGAAGATAGCCATCACGACGATCTGGGTGGAGATATGCCATGTGAAATCCGGTTAAGGCCAGCATCTGATGAAGTAGGCATGGGGACAGGAAAGCTTGTCGCGGTACGTCGTGCTGCAGCGAGCTGTGTACGTTGGGGCATGAAGATATGGTGGCGTAAGTGATAGAGGTGTAGTGGTGCATTAGCTCGACATCTGACACCCAGCTCTGATCGTTGCCCGACCACACAGCCTGCAGAGTTTGCGAGAAGCAGGGGAAGGGATCGGGCATTGACAAGGCTGCCTCGTCGCCTTGTGGAGTGAGCAAGTCACCTTGATACGCCCGGGTTTCGTGCTCGAAAGAGATGGGCGTTGGAAGGCTACCCGTCGGAGATCTTGATGGATCTGGTTCATTCGACTGGACCTTAGGAGACCAGAAGCGTGACACGAGACCAAGATGCTTCTCTGACGCTTCCCGTTGCTGTGAATGCTTTCCTTTCCGTGACCGGGTTCTCACTTGGGCTACTGTGTCCTCGGGTCCATTTGGCGAAGACGATTCAAGGCTGCATGCTATGCCGTGCCTAATGCACGCACTGCATGGAGTCTTCTCATCACACTAGGCTAGGAATGAGTGTCAGGCTTTGAGATTATAGGGAATGCAATATCTTACTTTGACTTTCCTCTCTTTACATTTCACACATCCTTTCCGTGACTTTGAATAACCTAATCGCTTCATTTTCATACGAGTGCTGTGATGGGAGGAGACTTGGCGAGCTGAAGTCAAGCAACAGTGGGTTTCTATGACCGGAAGTATATATGAGCAGCCCATTGACATATTTGCTCGAGCGTACGCCAGCAATCGATCCTTGGGTAGAAACCGCTTTGGGCGCCAAGAAGAATGATGCGATGCCAAGGAGACAGGTTTTGAGCCCAGCCTTTGGTGGCATTTGATTCCTCGTGACGCAGAGACTCGCTTTGGACAGTTCATTCATATTCAACACATTTCTAAGCATATTTGTGAATGCTCCGCCTCCTCTATACCCAGCCGTAGTAGTCCATCTGCTTGACGCCAAGAGCTTGCGAAGCTTCCGGCCGGTGAGGGGTCGGGTTTACTGGAATTGTCGAGTCGTATTGAATACACAGCCACCTTGCATGATGAATCGAAGCTTAAGCTGCTCAGATCCTTCGAGTTTATCGGCAAGCTGTACACTGTTTAGTGAACCAATACACCATGTCTATGTCGTTTATTCCTACGGCATATCAGATGTCTCCGTAGTTCCCTTACGGTGGAATTTCTGATGATCCCAAAGCTTCGAGGTTCGTGCGAGCAGCGATCGCAAATCTAGAGGCTGCCGTAACTGCACTACTTCTGGATCATCACCAGGTAAAGACACAACAAGGGCTATAATACCTCAGGCACAGTGGGGAATGTCGTGTCGGCAGATGCTCGTTTTCGGACACGCAATCATTGGTGAACTCGATTGATATCAGGGGAAATGCCAAGCAACAAGGCAGCATGTCTCTTTAGCGCTGGACCCCTCAAATTCAGTACAGAGGCTTAGCATATATATGCAGACTAGCTCCATAATGATCCTGGTACCACAGAGAAAGATATACAGGAGGAATTCACGCGGCTCGAGGCCATCGTGGAGCCAGACTTCGCGGTCGAGATGAACCCTGTGTCAACTTCTTATTCTGGTAGTTCGTAAGAGTGGATCTGGGCCCATAAAAGTCGGATTCGGCAATGTTTGATTGGTTGGTCAGACTCGAATGCGAATCCGAAGGTCAATACGGCTTCGTAAAATCTACAACTCTGGAGTGCATGTTCAGCGTGTGACGAGACTCACTTTTACAAGTATTTACGGAAATTATGGCAGTGCGTCATCAGAGACCCCAACAATGTGGCTCAGTGCCGCAGAATCATGTCTTAAGCTATCCTCGTTATCGCGATGAGCAGTTTTGTAGATCTATTGATCCTGAATCAAGGCCTTAAAGAATTAATTCGGACCACAAAATCACTCGTACATAAATACATCGCAAGCCCTTCGTAGTCGAATTCGTCTCAGTATCTCGAGCCCTTCATTGTAGGATACTCGACTCCACTGCAAACAAATCTCTCACCGCCGACATCTGGAAGTCATCGAATCTGCGAGCGAATATGTCGTCTTCGTCTCGCTATGCATACAATCCATCCTTTCCGGCTGCAATCATTTTTGTAATTGCCTTCTCACTAGCAACTTTATATCATGTCTATCAGCTGATCCGACGGAGGACCTGGTACTTTATTCCCTTCATCATCGGCTGCATCTGTAGGATTGGCTCCCTTGTAAATCCGGAACAGCCAAACACTTTGCTGACCATGATATACTTTTTACAGTTGAGATCATAGGATATGTCGGACGAACAATCTCATCGAAGGAGACGCCACAAGAGTGGTCGCTCCCGCCGTACATCCTCCAAGCCCTCCTGCTCCTTCTAGGACCAACGATGTTGGCGGCCTCGATTTATATGGTTCTGAGTCGTCTCATACGCCTCCTGGACGCCGAGTCTTACTCGTTGATCAAGCCCAAATGGCTGACAAGGTTCTTTGTGCTTGGAGACGTAGCTTCATTCTTTGCGCAGGCTATAGGTAAAGAAAAGGAGTTGCCCAGCACGATGGAAATAAGAGCTAACACAAATCACTAGGTGGCGGCAAATTGGCGGACGCAAAGACAAAGAGCGACCGGGACAAGGGCCAGACGATCATTATAGTCGGCCTTGGTATCCAGATTGTGTTCTTTGGCCTCTTCATTATCGTCACCTGCTTATTCCATTACCGCGTACGCAAGAACCCCACGTCGCGCTCGCTCAGCATAGTCTGCCCTTGGAGAGGTTTCATCAAGGCTTTGTACGGCGCCAGCGCCCTGATCATGATCCGGTCCATCTTTCGAGTCATCGAATATGTCATGGGCAAGGAAGGCGAGCTCCAGTCCAAGGAAGTCTACCTCTACATCTTCGATGCTCTGCCCATGTTCCTGGCGGTCGCACTGTTCAACGTTTTGCACCCGAGTGCTATCATTTCGACGCATAGAAAGCTTGTCACTCCGATCTCCGACACTGAGAGTCAGAGTGACATGGTCCGTATGTCGCATATCAATCAGGATGGACCTGAGCACCGGCCGCTTCATCAACATCAACGCCAGCCATATTGATCGAACTTCTAATATTGCTGGAATAGAACGATGGCGGAAAGGTTGAACTTCGCGGACATGAAGGCATGCAGATGCTCGACCGAAATAGTAGTCCCGTCAAAATGGGTCAGCAAGTCAAGAGATGACGAGAAAGAAGCTAATGGTAGTGCCACGAGTAGCGGAGGGGATGGAGCAAGTGTTAGGATGCGAACCTGGAAGGCTTGAATAGATGTAGTAGGGTCGGGCTTTTTGACCACTGTCTGTTGTTGTTTCGATACTCTTTCGATAAATTATAGAATACGCGAATAATTTGAGAAAATTTTGGGTGAGAAACAACATGCAAGATAGTAATTGTACGCTAGAAGAGCAAAGGTGTCATGGTGGACCCTGAACCCCGAGACGGCCGTCTTTCTCCCCCCTTGACAGGTCATAAGGCCCTTGACAGGTCATAAGGCTGATTGTTATCTATTCCCTCTCCATTCGCTTCACTGACCACCTGCATCAATTTGTTCTACCCACAGTCGATATGAAGACGCGTGCGTCTCGGCTTGGTCACAGAAAGTCGCGTTTTGGCTGTGCCAGGTGTAAGCAACGCCATGTGAAGGTGAGATTGGAATTGCAAGCCATGACTTGCTGCCACCCTCATGACCACACATGCTAATCTTTGCGTATGATAGTGCGATGAACAAATACCCTGTAGGAACTGCGTCCGGCATAAGGTTTCCTGCAGTCTCCTGGGGTCTCGACCTCAGGCAGTTGACGTAGACCGAAGAAATGGCCTTCCGGGGCCACGAGTCGCCCGGCCAACTACTTTCGGAGTGCCATCTGAGGCCGACAATGCCGCATCTGGCAATGGCTCAAGGGCATCGTCATATTCGGGACCAACGCGGTCTGGAAGCGCGGATGTCAGCACAGGCACTGCGATCTCGTCAATCAAGAAACTTCTTGGGCAGATCGAAATGAATCTAGAGACGCTCGAGGCCGGTAGCAGTGCCCCGATACCTTCTCCAGCGCCGCTTAGCCAAGCTCCCCATGCCGAAAAGGCAGAGCAGACGATTTCGCATGGCGATTGGATGCAGAGCCTTCAACTACTTCATCATTACTGCACTTCGACCTACGCAACATTAGCCAATAGCCCCGACACGCAGCACATCTGGCAGCTCAAAATTCCTCAGATGGCGTTCGGACATGTGAGCCGGCTCACCACTGTTGTGCAACCGCTGATATGCTGACGCCCTGTTTGTTAGGAGTTCTTGATGAATGGCTTGCTAGCGGTCTCAGCACTGCATTTCGCATACCTTCATCCTGAACTGGGCAAGGCGTACTACACCGTTTCGACTCACTACCAAAATCTCGCCCTCGCAGCTTTCTCATCCCGTCTCACCGATCTCGACACGGGGAACTCCGACGCGTATTACCTCCTTGCAGGCTTCATTTTCTTGATGAGCCTACAGTCCATCGCACGTTCGGAACAGCGAGAATTGAGTCCGGACGACGTCGCGCGGTCCTTTCTCCTGCTTCAAGGTACTCTTGCCTGCCCAGTCCCTATTGACCCTGTGCTGAGATGAATGTTGTCAAAGGAGTAAAGAACATTCGTTCAGTACCGTTGGCCGAAATGTGGGTTACTCAGGGACCGTTATCAGCGGCTCTCCTCAAGAATGAACCCACCACAGTCCGATCGGCAGATGCGGAACTGGGATTCTCTATCCGTCTCAGGCACCTGGCAGCAGAAATCCGGGGCGCACTGATGCAGCCAACAGACACAGAAGACGTTCGGTCGTCGTGCCTACGAGCTGTCGAACTGCTGCGTACCACCCACAGCACTGTCATCCAGTCTGCTGTAGGCGTCCGGCGCATCTGGGCTTGGCCTTTCGAACTGCCTTCCTCGTTCCATAAGCTGATTTCTCAGACTCATCCAGTCGCATTGGTGATATTGGCGCATTTTGCAAGCATGGTACGCGAAGTCGAGGACAAGGCCTGGTTCACAAAGGGGTGGAGTCGTAAGGTTCTTGCCATGGTCGAGAATACACTTGAGCAGCCCTGGAGGGCATGGATAGATTGGCCGAGGAAAGCCAGGTCCGAAGACTTTGGATTGCAGACTGGGCCGGCCTCAGACTCGAGGTGAAATGTAATAAAACATGGTTTTCCCGACTGTTTTTGACACAGTAGGCTGCTTGAGTACGCACGTCTCGACTGTTACTCCTGGTTGAGAGGCGCAAGCAGTCCAATTCTGCCGTTCGCCCTATTGCAATTTCGTTTGGGACATTGAACCCATCTTTCTGCAGATAACCTACCTTCCTCATTTGTGAGAAGGTAGCGATTGGTGATCTGAAAGTCCGAGAGTGAGTAGCCTATCCGCGCTGCTCATAGGGTCCACGTAGCTCACTCGATGATGTGATCCTGCGAACAGAAGGTGCGTTCGCACTCCATTCGTGACTCCCTCGCACCGAACTCGCAATTGACTAGTCCCACAATTTCGAGGAGCTGGTGGTAAAATACAGCAGTTTGGGGTTAGTAGCACAAACAACACACCAAAAGGCGGGGTTGGCGTTGGCATCGACATATTCACTGTCTTGTCGATAAGCACAGTCAGCATTCCAGCGGTTGACCGCTTCATCGTTTCCTATAAAGCCAGGGTCTATCGCAGAGAGCTTATAACGGCAAGACTTGGCCCTGAAAGCATTAGCATTACACACACGATCAAGGGGAGGACCATCTCCTTCTACTCGTACCGAACATGGCAGTCACACTCGAGAGCCGCGGCGTTGTTTCCGCCACTGACGACTACTACAATCTCGGGACATTCGAGCGAAAGATCAGCACGGCCAGCAAGGATGCACAGGTCTGGTTCAACCGCGGCTTGATCTGGGCCTACTCGTTCAATCACCGCGAGGCATACGCCTGCTTCAAACAGGTCATCGCTCACGACCCCTTGTGTGTCATGGGCTACTGGGGCGCCGCTTATGCCCAGGGCCCCAACCACAACAAAGTCTGGGACGCATTCGATAAGAGAGAACTCGAGGAGACTATGAATGAGTGTTACGACCTGGTTCAGAAGGGCAAAGAGGCTCCTAATGGCACACCCTTAGAGTTCGCCCTTCTGGAAGCGCTTCAGAGCCGTTTCCCGAGCAGGGAGCCCCCGGCCGACCTGAAGCCCTCTGTCTGGGCATATGCCGATGCCATGCGGCAGGTCTTCCAGAAGTTCGGGCAAGACGACCTCGACGTTCTTACGCTGACGGCCGACGCGCTCATGGGCATCGCGCCATGGAAGCTGTATTTCAGTCAGACTGGCGAACCAGATCTTACAACACCGGTCTTGGAAGTGAAGGAGATCTTGGAAAGTGGACTCAAGAATACAGACTCCCGACGTCACCCAGGTCTACTGCATTTCTACATCCATCTGACTGAGATGTCCAAGACTCCCGAGCTGGCTGTCATTCCTGCAGATCATCTTCGCCAGCTTGTCCCAGAAGCGGGACATATATCGCACATGCCGAGCCACATCGACGTCCTCGTCGGCGACTACCGCAGGGCGATACATACCAACATCCAAGCCACGACAGCCGACGACAAATATGTTGTGCAGGAGGGTGCCAACAACTTTTACTCAATCTACCGCATGCACAACTACCACTCGCTCATCTACGCGGCCATGCTTGCGGGTCACCGCAGTATTGCCCTTGAGTCCACCACCCGTATGGAGGCCACTCTCACCTATGAGCTGCTTAGCATCGAGTCCCCACCCATGGCCGACTGGCTGGAGTTCTTCAAGTCAGTACGTATCCACGTCTACATCCGCTTTGGTATGTGGGACGCTTTGAAGGAGATGGATGTTCCGGAAGACAAATCCGTGTACTGCTGCACCGTCGCCTTTATCTACTACGGCAAGGCCATCGCCTACGCCGCCACCTCGGACCTCGATAATGCTGCTGCGCAGCGCGAGTTGTACTTGGAGGCCGTCAAGCGCGTGCCGCCCACCCGCCTCGACTTCCCCAACCGCATCGTCGACACCCTCGAGGTGGCCACTGCCATGCTGGACGGTGAGCTCGAGTACCGCCGCGGCAACTTCGATGCTGCCTTCAAGCATCTTCGCACGGCGATCGATCGCGACGACGGACTGGCCTACTCGGAGCCTTGGGCGTGGATGCTGCCGACCCGACACCCCTACGCCGCGCTTCTCCTCGAGCAAGGGCGAGTCGAGGAGGCCGCCGAGGTGTACGCCGAGGATCTTGGTTACAACGACAAGCTGGTCAGAGTGCATCAGCACCCAAACAATGTGTGGGCGCTGCACGGCTATCATGAGTGCCTGGTGCGTCTCGGGCGCGAGGGTGAGGCGGCCATCGTTGCAAAGCAGCTGAGTATTGCGGCGGCGGGGGCGGATGTCGATGTCAACTCTTCGTGCTTCTGTCGGCTGGAGACGGCATCGGTGGCCAAGTGTGCGCCTGGACACTGCTCCTAGACTGTGTGTCTGTGCTGCGAGACCAGAGAGGCGATTCTTCACTTAGAAGGCGTCTATGTTCTGATAGAATAAAGTCAGGTAGAGGCTTGATAAGCTTTTCAAATCCGATTAGATTGATGAACCTGATTCCACACAGCCTGACAGTTGACTAAACCCAATTAGTATGTATCAATCGAAGCTATTCAGCTGCGGCTACTCTACGGAGTCGCGATTAAAGCTCGCGTCAGCTCTTGAAGATAAGATGTGCCTAGTTAAGCCTTGGTTTCGATGGTAAGCCCTTAGATCCTATATGCAATACATTTCTTACCTTAGATCGCTTGAAGCTTGAATGGGAGGAGGATGGTGCGCTTGGTTGTCCATGTTGAAGGCAACAATATTGTATCCGTTTCTGGCATACAGAAGTATTGACGTATCCTCCAGCCTCAGCGTAGCGCACAACTTATGTCCTAATCTGGCCCAGTCCACAGCTGTTCGGATTACAAGCGAAGCCAAGTCCTCGCTAGAGCTAAAAGCTTCGAAAGCTCAAGGTCGCGTAGGATGGCAGGCTTATTAAATGAGACTTCGAATACCGAGGACACACTGCATCACAAAAGTCTTCCCCGTTTCTTTGTGTGCTGACATGCTCCTTATGGTCTAGGGGATCCATGTTGTGGCTTGACATCTCTTATTAGCTTTTACCATTGGTATGTCATTGGATATGGACGTTTTGCTTGGCGCGTAAGAATATACCGAAGTCTTCTGGTGTGAGGTGGATATTAGCATAGCCACGTAGACTTTGTGTATTACAGAATAGGGGAAACACGTTCATATCCCAGCGTGAAAGGTCACCCTACACCAAATATCGCGAAGACACAGCCTCTAGACAAGATTAGATATCCTTTGTGGCCGTGTAGTGAAGGCTAGAAATAACTTGATGGATTCTTTCAAAGGATCCATCACCATGGACCACTAGAGCTGTCCGAGGATACGACGAGGATGACGACGATAGCTTCATAGAGTGTCCAAGAATGTCTGATACCATGGCGCCGTCTAGAGTATAAAGGCTCAAAGACACCCAGCTATACAAGTCCAATGTCTCATCAGCAACAGCAGCAACAACTTGATCACCAAACGAAATTCAATAGCTCTTACATCAAATATCACTTGATATCTGCATCTCATCTTCACACAACCAACCTTTGAGTAACACGATCACCATGAAGACTGTCATTCCGTCTGCCGTGTTTCTTGGCACCTCCTTTCAGGTAATCCAATCTTGCTTGATGAGCCGTACACTACTTGGACACTAACACAGAACATAGCTGGCAACTGCATTACCAGCAGCACCCAATGGCCTTTCGATGAGAGACCTCGGTGCCAGATACTTCGACGGAGGCCCTGTCGGTTGGGAGGTCCAGCCCTTCCGCAACGGCAACAGCACTACGCTCTACGGACCATTGAAAAGGTGCACGCCCAGCTGATTGGCCTGAATCCAAACTTTGACACCGACTTTCCCGAGTGGGCCGAAGAGCATGAGAATGATGGTGCAGATGACAATATCGCCCTGCCCGACAACAGCACGTCGGTCGACCTCGACAAACGCACCAACTTTGACGAATCACACGCCACGATTAATTGCAAGACGATCTGGAGCGAGGCGCCAAGCCCGTACAACATCAGGCAGGGCATCAAGTACCTCAAGACCAAGGTCACGGGCCGCCCAAAGATGGGCGCCGGGCCGGGCCGGTGCGGGCGCGTGAGCTGCTCACTCGGCTATTTGGTGGTGCAATGATGTACGTACCATACTCTTTCCGTCCAGATACCACCTCTGCTTCTTCATGTGGGAGAATACTTGCTGATAAAGTATAGGCCAAGACGACCAAGACGCTCGCGGCCTATAGCTCCATCGCCAATGGGGCGCAGGCCATCTACAACAAGTGTGTGTACCACAAAGACATCACCACCGGCGAGATCAACTATGTTGGTGGGCAGGCGTTCCATGAGTCGAACTGGAATGTCATCGTCAGAGAGGATAAGTGCTAGAGGTGCACTTGGCATGGTTTTCCTTCCTGAATATAATGTTCATTATTCAACGCTCTGGTCAGTTCTGAGCCTGGGGGGAGTATTTCAAAGGATCTGGCGTTATTCTGGGCAAGCGCTATTCTCTGATTCCTTGTTGGTCACTTACATGGGGTGAATTTCAATGGTCATTCACAGGCAATAGAAGGACTCATTTATGGATTTTGCATCGGCACCGTGAGGGATTATAAATTATTTTCGAGCAATATTATATTCCTTCGAAAGGTTTAGGCTATACCAAATGTATCCAGACAGTGTCAAGGACTGGCCGCAATCTTTAAGCTGGTCAGATGCCTTAGCATATAGAATATTTGCTTCATCTCAGTGATAGATTTAGTATTGTCATAGCCGTGGGAATGCATAAGGCTTGCTCCAATTTCCTCGGTATTTACTGTTGTTCAGTCACAATTACCGGTAAAGCGATTCGCATGAGATAGAACCTTTGCACTTCTATTAGAAGTAAATGCAGACAACTATTTCAGCGAGTATAGCTAGCAATTAAGCAAACAGCGAGTTACAGGAGATCAACGATAAAATCCACATCAACTCTAAAGGCTGAGGGTCACACCAGATCTAGCAACCATAGCCTAGTCCATAATCCGGTCATCCCTATCATGGTGTCAATGCTCCTGCCAGTAGTCCTTGTTGGAAGTGGGAGCCGAAAAGAACTCAGCTGCTGAGACTTTTGAAGGAGGCCATGGTTTGCCACGGGGCCAGTACGACGGCGGAGAGCCGTTCGCAGAGGTGCAAATCGTCGCACTCGCTGGTCTTGGCACTTTTGTAGGCGTCTCTGGGTTGGTGTTCTCCATAGCTGAGGGATCGAGGCGATCTTCAGGACCAGCGCAATCCATATCCTCAGGTCCTAGACAATCATCCTCCATGGTAGATTGGGTAACTTCGAGATCTGACATGTCTATAATCCCAGTCGTGCCAACAGACTCTGTCTCTAATTCACCCTCTTCGTCAGGTACACCGCACGGAAGGGGCTCCTTTTCTTCCCAAGTCCAAGGAGACGGGCGGTTCGGATCAAAGCTGGCAGAGGTCAGAAGTTCAAAGTGAAGACCCGTCTAGACTTAAATTAGCTTTGCTCTTATAGGATACCATATAGGTTGGCTGCTATAAATACCTTGTCATTTAGATACTTGGCCCAGATACGGCAGGAGAGACACGGGGGTCTACTGATAATCACTCGGGCATGGCTTCGCAGTGGTGGCATATTAACAGTCTTGAGCTGCTCAAGCCTCTCAATCTTGCCTGTACGATGGAGTCAGCAAGTACTAATCCAGCTTGGCGAAACATCGAATGAATAAGCCTACCTGTTCCCACATAGTAGGACAATTGCTGATAGATATACCTACAAAGGCGGTTAGTGATGCTTAGGAATCATGATTGAAAAATCCATACCAGAGCATGAGTTGCTTTTCTACGTGAGATGCCGAAACCTGCCCAGCGACACCTCTGTCTCGACCGCTACGGGGAAGGTATCGATGCAATCCGTGGTGCGATGCAAAATCGAGTACTATCTGGCACCAGACAGTTCCGTCGAGAAGATAGCGCGATTTGGGCACTCGGCGCTTGTTATGGCTCCATAGAGCCTTTCCGGAGACTGCGGCTGCAACAGGTGTGCTTTGCCAGGTCGGTCCTGGTACGAGGAATCCCCTAGGATGAATTAGCACTCGACCATGATAGTAAACAGAACTAGAAAAGCAAATATACTCTCAGAAATAGCAAGACGCAAGTAATATCAAAGCAGCGATACTGACGTTGTCTTCCTCCAGAGTTCCTTTTTGTACAGGCTCTCAACCGTAAAGGCAATCCCAAGACTGACCATACCGTCTGGTGAGATGACGATACCGTGAGGACTCTTTTTGTGCTTTTTCAGTGGCTTTCGAGGTGTTGGAACCGATGGAAGCGAGGCTAATGGAATGTCAGTGTTTTTCTTTTGCCGAGGAGAGCAAGGATGTGAGCTTAGGATCATTCAGCACTGACCTGTGTGGTCGCTTGTCTCCTCTTGAGGCGGCAGAGGCAATGCATCGCGTGAAGCATCCATGACGATTTTCGGTTGGGTATTTTGGGCGAACGGAAGGAAAGAAAGTGGTATAGGACACCTGATTTTCCTTCAGACGGAAGGATGTTTGACCTTGCGATTCAAGGCAAAAAGGAGACTGTCCAGTGTCGTAGAAGTGTGATGAAGAAAAGTGATTGATACGCAGACGATATACGTCCTTGAATTGATCATGGAGAGGGAGATACCGAAGGGAATGCCCAGTATAGGGATATTGATATCTGCTCCCCACCGCAGACGTAAGAAAGTATGTGATAGGGTTATATGAATAATGGGGCTGAAGTGAAGATTAAGCGATATGATGACTGAATTCGATCTTATGAAGATCTGAACGAGTGGTAATACCGTGGACAAGAGGTGACTGCGTTGCTTGGTATTGGCAAAATTAACCAAGGGCTCTCTTTCTTGGTGGACCGTGAACACCATCACCTGTAGAATAGATATCGACTTTCCATTTGAACAAGATAAGGCCGCACACGTTGTCATCAATCATAGACAGAGACATTCTTCTCGGTGCAAGTAAAGTGAAGAGGACGCTATAGATAATTTGTTAGACCGTCACAGTAACAATTCCCAAGAACTATAATAGAATGCTGTCGTCTTCTCGGATTCCTCTTCCCGGATCCCAACCCCATCCTGATCAAAGCTGTTAGCAGTCCCACAGTGTCACAGCAGACCGATTCATGGCTCGGTTTGAAACAATCACGGTACGCATGAGAGTGACGAACTCATATTTATGCTGAGGAATCCGTTACCCCAACGTCTGCTTGGAAGGTGAGGGATCGAAGCCCCACTTGTGAGGATATATCGCGGATATGTACTTTGGGAGGGCAAGACCGAAGTCGGAGCGAGAGTCTAGTCAGATAATACGAGCCGAATTACCTACCTAGAACGGCTCATAATTTCGGGATGAAAGCGGTAAGTCCACCAGTCCTAGCAGGGGATCAAGCTATATCTTATTAGCGAGTCATGAATTCTCCGCCCCTTACCTATTGATCTAAAGGATCCCGCGCGACTAACCCGGACCGAGACTGCGGCGAGCCAAGAATGCTAAGAGCCGGTGAGTGCCGGTGAGACTCCATCTGGCCCCACTAAAAATCACCGGAGCTCCCGGCGGTCGGCATCTCGTCATGATTTTGCCCACCAAGTAGCCAGCAATTATCATTTTTGCGCCCAGGTCATTCATCTTGTGTACCTAGTCAAAGAGACTGCAAATTAGTCTCGTTCAAAATGTCACACGATTCAAAGCACCGCCCTAAGGTCCGACACAAATGCGATGCATGTCCGTGTGGACGCTCCTTGAGCCATAAAGCTGCCCTTTTGAATAATCCTGCATGCTGACTTATCCCCCTTTCAGGGCTCTGAGTCATAATCACATATGATCCCTGCCACCGTGCTTCTCGGACTTTGTCTCTCATTACGGGCGACCCATGGTGGAGAAGTCCCGTCTTATGAACTGCCTATCCAGTTCTGCCGATGCAGCACCCCCCTCCTTCGCTTATTGCTGCTGGTGATTTCTGACTAGCAGCACTTTTGATACTTACTTGACCGCGGCCGTCCATGATATGTCAGCAGACGTGCTCCGGCATCATCGGACTGCCACTCCGATCCCATCCGCGTCGCGCTTTTGCAGTGGTCAAAATCCCGTCCGGCTTACAACCCCACTCGCGAGATTATCGGCTGAATAAAACGGCATGCGCTCGCATTCTCCTTGGTCCAGAATCCTGGCCTGGTGTTTGTTCTCTCACTGTGCCGAACTGTGTCATCACTTCAATCCTATCGTGGCCAATAATAATAGTAATCTTTATCACTCCAACGGGTCACATTGCACCGGGCCATCGTCATACATATGATATTTCATAAACTTTCACATAGTCACCGTCTTCTTCACTGCTAAACACCAGCACCTCACAAGCTATCCTCTGGTAAACTTTAGAGCTATGGCAGCCACAACCTCAGTCCAGATGTCTGATCCCCTACGACTACCGTACACTTCATCTAGCGATAGTGCGCGGACAAGTGGAAGCATCGACGAGAAGGACATCAATATTACAAAGAGCTCCAAGAGGAGATGGCTATCTCCCAATCGTCGGTCCAAAGAGGCCACTCGGCAGAAAGACGGCGTCCAGGTGGACCGTTCCGCCTCAACAAAACGCTCACAGACCTTCTGGACGTCTTTCAGGCACCTCTGCAACCTGACGCAGAAGGAGGTCGATGACTTCATGGCGTCGTACGTGATATACAACCTGGACTGGGCCGATGAGAAGCAGATGGTCGCAGCTCTCGGGCCCGACTACCAACAGAAAGTGGGGGACTGCCTACGATCTTACTATGGCGTGCTCAACCATCTCTGTGCACTTGGAGATGTCGAGAAAATGTACATCCCTCCACTCATGGACAGGCGCGCCACCGTGCTAGACAATCAGCTCTTGTACGAGGAATCGATTGCACGCGATATTGGTCTCAAGGCTGGCGACCAAGTACTGGATCTCGGGTGCGGTAGAGGGAGAGTAGCTGCGCATATGGCGGCTTATACGGGTGCCCAAGTTACAGGCCTTAACATTGACCCGAACCAGCTGGCCCAGGCGCGTACCTTCAATCAAAGCCAGGGACTGAACAACAGCTTCGTCGAAGCCGATCAAAATAACCTACCGCTTCCATTCGAGGACGCGAAGTTTGACGCCTTCTACGAGATCCAGGCACTCAGCTTGTGCAAGGACCCAACGGCACTGTTCAAAGAAATCCACCGCATCCTCAAGCCCGGGGCGAAATTCTCGCTTCTCGACTGGGTCAGCCTGCCAGACTACGACCCGGCAAACGCGGAGCACGCGGAGTTGATGCGCCGCGTGAAGCCGCTGATCGGCGCCGTGGGCACGCCGACACCGGCGTCGCTCGAGGCAGCGCTCCAGGGAGCGGGCTTCCGCGTGACAAGGTCTGACAATGCTAGCGTGGGCGGCCTGCAGGCGCCCTTGATCGACAAGGTCGACATCTACTTCCGGGCAATGCGGCAGGTGATCCTAGGCCTCGTGCGGGTGCACGCCCTGCCGAAGCACTTCAAGACGCTCATCAACAGGCTCTGTTTGGATGGGCAGGCGTTTGTCAAGATGGACAATATGCGGTTGATCACTACGAGCTATCGCATCATTGCTGAGAAGCCATTGTGACTTTTCTATGGGGTTCTGCGTTGGAACTTCTAGACCAATTAGCATTTTAATTACAGTAGATACCTTTCTGCGTCAAGAGCATTTTAAGACACGAAGAGATAGATCGTCGCGACATAGTTATGGATATTTTGTCCTGATTCCATTGCCCCTACGACCCTGATGGGAAGTGAGAGCCTAATTGCAAAGACGCTGAGCCTGTTTCCATATTCATATCCTCCAACCCAAAGCCCCAATCCCCTTCGAATGAACCTCCCCAGTCGAACTGCATCTGAGCCAGTTCGAAGTCATAGGTCCCATCAGCCCAGTTCGATGCGATACGCAATGCCTCCGGACTGAGTGAGTACCGGTCCTGAAAGAGCACATCATTGAGGCCCGCATGACCGATTTCCATGTTTGACCCTGTTGCGGCATTAAAAGGGCCAGCTAAAGATCCTGCCACATGTCGTTGTTGCGCAGCCGTGCGCAGCATATCCTCCGGTGAGGTCGCAGGCTGAGATGGCGATATTCCGTGGGTAGATCCTGGGCCTTGCACAGACTCTAGATCGTGGTCTGCTCTGGCCTTTTGAATTGATCCTTGCGTGCCGTAGAGATTCAAGTTTGGCGATCCCGCTCGGGAGACTGGCTGGGTTGAGGGAGGGTTCGAGCCACTGTGTATACCAGTCAATTTTGTTATGCCATCTACTGCTAAATTCAGTTTGACATACCGCTTGATGTCTTCTACGTTAAGCTTGTACCCATGCTGTCTAGTCACCTCTGCGACGGCGAGAAGCTTGAAAGCATTAGCGTTTATTCACGTCCTGATATGTAATTCATGGTATTGACTTACCAATTTGTGGATTGGCAAAGACCATCGTGCGGTACTCTTAGCACACTCGGTGCACTTCTCAAGCCCTTCACGGATCAGAGGGTCTTCAAGTGAAACTAGATCCCGTCCGTTCCAATCCCGCCTCTCTACCACGAGGATTCGGATTGCCAGACAACTACATATCGCAACGAAGGGGTCATGTTCCGTCGGGATGGCTGGCAGTCCCTTTGTAACGATTTTCGTCAAATGTATGGCATGTTGGATTTGTTGTGTTTTGCAGTCCATGACGAAGCCAGGCGGTGGCGACATGTTCGTTGCCCGTCCTTCTTGGACTCTACTCAAATAAGTTCCAATCCGTAGCAGGTCGGCACAAGCTGCATGGAACATGATGTGTAATGTCACAAGGCTGATGTTGTGAGGGGACGTCTCCATCGACACGTCCTCGTTGAAATGCAAGGCCAAGGGCAGATTTCGATGGAAATCGTCAAGTCGTTGTCGAAAGTTGTGAAAAGATGACCCTGCCTCCCAGGGTAACAAAGAAGAGTCTGACGCTATTGAGCTCGACAGTTTGAATGATGTGGAATACCGCAAAACCTGCTGTCGGAGGGCGACCATGCGGATTAGGTACGCAGAGACGCTCTGAACTGCACCTGGCTGCTGCGGCTTGTATGAATCTGAAAAGTAGCCTGCACTGGCGTCAATGACTCTTTCGTAAGATACCTCATCACAGGGAAGCCGGCTCTTGATCACATCAGGACTCAATGCAGATTGCAAAGGGCGTGTTCCGCCGTGGTGGGCGTCCGGAACCGAGTCCATAACATAGCAACTCCAGATGAGTCTTCTGCGCGTCTCCATGACTGAAGTAGGCAGTGGAGTACTCCTGCGGTGGCCAGTAGTCCGCATATCTGAGGGTTCGATATGGAGCTGCAGGGCATGTGCGAGACGGAAGGCCAGACCTGACAGAAACCATGCACTCAAATGTGAGCCTCGGTGCCACTCATAGCGCTGTAGAAGTAGGATGGCTTGGAGGTTCGTAGTGGATATGCGCGAGAAGATGTCGAGGACCACTAGATTTCGGCACTCATCCGCCCAGCGATCTGTGAGAGAGGTCCTACTCGGATCCTGGTAGCGGAGGGCGGTGGCGAGAACGATAAGGAGTAGGGATCGGGGGATGAGGTCATTCTCCAGCATTTTCATGAATGAAGGGCGATGGATGAATGTTGAGAAACAGAAATGGTGAGGCCCGTCAAAATAGGCGGTGAGAAGGTCCAGCATCTCCTGCTTTGGTAATAGAGTAGTCTCATGGTTGCCACTCGAGCCTTCCTGCTCTTCCAGCTGGCCCGGTGTTCCACTTGGCAGCTCTGATTTGGAGTGGTTAGAGTCCGGTTCGATGTCACAAGCTACATGAGCGTTCTGACATGCTCGACACCCCATTCGATCTGTGGCTGGTAAGCATCGTAGCTTCAAATAGTCAGTATGTCATCTCCAGCACGTGTGATGCTCTTGATAGGGCCAAACAGGACCGTGTGGCCGAGTCACGCACCTTCTTCTCGCGACAGCGTTCACAGGCGCGGTGAAGCCTAGATCTCTGCCTATTGGCCGTGGAGCCACCCGAGGCTCGCGGCTCCCATGAGCAATCGGCATTCAGTCGATAGCAATTACCGCAACTCGGACGCACTTCGTCGCATTTCACCTGAGATACATCAGTCATGTCAGAGAGGTATTGACACTGTGAGCCCACGAACCTTGCGTTGCCGACAGGTTAGACAGCCGCGCCGGCTGCGTCCGGTTTTCTGACGGCCGCTTCCGGTGCCCCGTGTTCCATCCCCCATGTTCCCACACATGCAAATCGGCCGGACAACATATAGATAGGAACAGGAGCTCAATTCCAGGACAGGATGAGGTTGGATGAAGCAAGTGGGTATGCGGGTTTGGGTCCTTACGCTACGAAACCACGCTAACTAGGGATGGGGCCTTTGTCCAGGACTCACCGCGGGTGGGTCATCAGCAAGCACCATCTGGGGTGGTCCTTCTCAAGGGGTGGGTGAACCGACTACCTAAGACACTCTCCTGCAGCCTGAATAATCTTGAGCGGAGTCTCTACGTCTAGGGAAGCATGGTGTGAATGGGTTTAGATAATTGTATTGTGTGAAGTAACGTTTTTCAGGTTGTGTTTCTTCTGGATAACTTGCTGAATTACTGTGGCTATGAAGACTAATCCGTCATCTGCCTTGTATGAGCTAGGTTTGACTTATCCTCAAGCAACTACAAGAATCCAAGTACATCAAATTCAGATTACTTTGACTCCTCAAGATAGCTCGATCCAGCCTTGTTCTTGGCCTCCTCCGTGTCAGATGGCTGGATCACAGATGTATCTCTCTGCGTGGCACCCGTCGGTGGCAAGTTGGCCCTACCAGAGTTCTCCAGCTCTGCGATCCTGCGAGCCGCACCGTGTGTCTCAGTCTTGCCGAATTTGCGGGCAGAGATACGTCTCTCAAACAGCTCATCCAGCTCCTCCAGTGACCGTCCCTTGATCTCGGGCACACGGAGGAAGGCGTACAGGGTGGCAAGCATGCTGATACCGCCGAAAATCCAGCCAATATGCGAGCCGATTGCGTCAATCATGTACGGCACGCAGAATGCGACAATGAAGGCGGCAATGACGTTGATACTGCTCGAAAACGCCATGGTCTTTTCGCGCAGGGATCCAGTTCCGATCTCGGACCCGATCACGTACCCAAGCGGTGCCCAGGTGGCACTGAAGAAGAAGTTGTAGAGCATGACGCAGGCGACCAGGCTGTGTCCGTCGGAAGTGCTGGGGTTGGGTCGCATGCCAATTCCTGCCAGCCCGAACAGGAAGACAGCCTGCAGAACGCCGCCGGCGATCAAAATATTGCGCCTCCCAACTGTATCGAACATGCACATTCCGATGACCACCCCTGCCCAAGCAACTGTTGCCGATGCGATGTTATATTGGAACGCATGAGTGGCCAGGCCAACTCTCTGGTAGAATCGAGGAGAGTCTATAGTTGAAGTAGATATTAGCTTGTGAATATGGATAATAGAGGAGTGCTTTCGTCGTTAGAAGCTTACATTGACTGACAAAACCTTGCCCTGTAAACTGTGAAAAATTAGTATTTGTCATTTTCTTCTCTTTCAACAAGGAAAGCCGTATCGAGTCGACCTATCTCGTAAAGCACATACCTGGTGAAAGATGAACACAACTGTGGCTATCTCTGTTCTTCTTAAGTTGGAACCGCGCTACAGCAGGTTAATATTACAATCGTCGGAAGCCTTGATGTCTGTTACTCACGAATAGATCGAGCCAAGGGCCTTTTTCAACTTTGTTGTTCAGAGCCTCTTCGATAGCGTCTACTTCGGCTACGCAAGTGCCAGCAGCTACGGTTGCCCACCAATCAGCTCAGAATGGTAAGTGATTCAAGGGTACATTGACTTACCAACATCATCCTTGGGCCGCACCCTCTCCAGAGATTTGACCGCGTCTTGTTTTCTTCCCTTACTTAGAAGCCAACGTGGTGCGGAAGCTTTGGGACACGATTAATTTTCACTCTTCTCTGGCGCACGTGGCAGATACGTACGAATAAAGAATGGACCAAACAACACGATGACTGGTACAACGGCTTGAATAGATACTGGGATAATCCACCTAAATTGGATATTAGTCATTTGGTATACCAAAATCGAGTATTGTCTGGACTCACCCAGAAGGCTGTGTGGACTTGGAGAAGTTGTTGTTGACGCCGGATGACATAATCTGGCCGAACTGGTTGAAGAGTTGGATCGAGCCAAGCACTGCTCCTCGCATGCTTGCGGGGACAAGTTCTGACTGGTACGTTCTGTACGCGTGGCCATCATTAGAAACTGCTGTAATAGCAATGCGGCAGAGGGCATCAAACATACGTGGAAGTATTTTCCGCCAGACCAACACTTTCAGACAGCTTTGCGTTAGTGATTCGACGTTAGAACGAGAATACTGTGTCCGCGCACCTGTAATAGACTATAATCCGCCCTATCACAAACTGTGCAACAGAATGTGCTGTACACTCGAGAATGATCCCGACAAAGCTGATGATGCATAGAATCCAGATCGTATAACGGTGTCCCAGTGCTTCGAGGTATAAGGGGCAAGTCTAGCATCCCGAACATTGTCAGTGTCCACCAAACTGTTCACTTGAAGCGTTTTTTCAACTCACAAAGGTACCCAGAAATTTCCCCAGAAATCCAATCGAGCTCATGAAAGAGGCCCGAGCACCAGACAGCTTCCAGCTACCATCGGCGAGTTGGAGATCACCAAACTGTTTGGTGAAAGCCGGGATGCTCTGGACTCCAGCAAAACTATAGGGCACATAGCTTAGCTCACTATTCAAAATTTTCACATCATGAAAGATAATACCTCGTAGTGTCAAATCCGAAGAGCATGTTGAGAAGTGCCGTGATGAAACAGGCTGTAAACAATGGCCAGGTCATCTTATGGAGTGTTGACCTCCAACCAGAGACTTTCTGATCGGCCGACATGGTGGTAAGAGTCTCTTAGAGTACCAGAGAAAGAGAAGAGGTAGGTGAACGGATGAAAATTGACACCTCCTGAGATATAGGAGGTACTTGACGAGGCGAGTAATCTTTCTGATCTTTCGACGCGACGGGGTCTTGCGCTTTCAAGGGTACGGCCTGGCTGTATTTATGAACACCAAAAGCGAATCCCCAGGGCTTCATGGGGCCCCATATTTCCCCAATAACGCAAGAAGGTGACTAGTTCGCGTAATGAGTCGATTTGATGTACTGGGGAGGGAGAGGAGTTGGTGGCTCTGGGCCAGGGTAACAAGGTCAAGGGCGACACTTGTTTCGCGGCTTATTGCTAAGTAAGGGGCCAAGCAACTATACTTTGCCTAGGTCTTCTGGATATGACCATTCAGATGACAATTCTGTGCCTTCTTCTCCGCATATTGCCCCAGACTGGCATTTGTCCCATGGGATGGCTGGTGTTGACAGTGAATCAGTTTTCTCTGGCATCGCTCTAGTTTCCACAATAACCCATCCGTTCGTCGCCGTTCGGACCGCTAGCCGAAGTTACCGAGTTACGCGAGAACTTTCGCACCCGGAGCTCAGACGAGTTACGCGAAGACCGCGAGACGACCCACATCGGCCAGTATTCGTCATGTAAATTGACCAGGGAAGTAGTGTTCTTGTCGTACCCTGGAACAAATGAATGACGATCAGTTGGGGTCGTTGATGGCAATGGTCCTTATGTTTGATTTAGGTAATAGGATAGCCCCTTGTGTCAAGCATTGGTACCTACCAAGACCTTTACGTGGTACTAGTGTCGTGGGGAGCTCTCCGCTGTCTCCAACTGTTCTCCCTCTTTCCCATGTGGGCATCACAGTCCGACCTCCGACCTACGTGGGGTCTGCGAGTAAAGAGCTGAAATGATACAAACATATTTAAGCTTGTAGCCCCATGTTCGCGTCCATCCGTCAGGATCGCGAATGTTGCCAAACCTGTTGATTGTCCCTCGACTTGAGCCTCAGCATTTCAAACATGGCAGACTCACGACCCAACTTCCTAGTCATCCTTGCCGATGGTAGGAGCCCACTACATAGTTTGTATTTCAAGCGTCTTGCTGATACATTGCTTCTTTGCAGATTTGGGGTACAGCGACATTGGCTGCTTCGGCAGTGAAATTCGGACGCCGAACCTTGATGCTCTGGCCCAGAATGGAGCTCGCTTCACAGACTGTAAGTATCGTCCCAGAAGCACTGCAGCTATCGAGCGCCCGATGTGTTACTGACGAGACATTATGCTCCAGATCATACTGCGAGTGCCTGTAGCCCTACTAGGGCCATGCTGATGAGCGGCACCGACAACCACATCGCCGGCGTGGGTGTCATGAGCGAACAAAAGGGCCGCGATCCCGAGCGCTGGAATGTACCCGGTCATGAAGGTTTCCTGAAGTACGAGACTCCTATATCTGCGAGCCCACAGCAAACTAATGACAACTGCGTTCTCCAGCCATGACGTTGCTGCCATGTCCGAGCTGCTCCAAGATGCCGGTTACCACACCCTGATCAGCGGTAAATGGCACCTGGGACTCCGGCCGGAGAACAACCCTGCTGCTCGCGGGTTCGACAGGAGCTTTGCCCTTCTGCCTGGTACCTCCAACCACTACGGCTGGGAGCCGCAGTTCGGCAAGGACGACTACTCCAACTTCTTTGTGCGCATTCCGCCGCTGTACACCGAAGACGGCAAGCGATACGAGGTTGCTGCCAACACGACTCACGAGAAGGAGGGCTTCTTCTCATCCGACTACTATACCGATAACCTTATGAACTACCTCAAGGACCGCTCCGACCAAGACAAGAACAAGCCTTTCTTTGCCTACCTGCCGTTTTCGGCACCTCATTGGCCCCTGCAGTGCTCCAAGGAAGACCGCGACCGGTACAAGGGAATGTACGATGACGGGCCAGACGCCTTGCGTTTACGCCGTATTGAAAACTTGAAGAAGCTAGGTCTCGTGCCGCAGGACGTGAAGCCGCACGATGTCGTCACGGGCCCTCTCAACACGGAATGGGCTGATATGACCGACTACGAGCGGGCGTGTTCTGCACGGTCTATGGAGTGCTTCGCCGGCATGGTCGACAACATCGACCAGAACGTCGGCAAGGTAGTTGAGTACCTCAAGCAGACCGGCCAGTTCGACAACACCGTGATCATCTTCCAGAGTGGTATGCTCCTCCCCTCCCTCCTTCCTCCCACGTATAAGCGATAGGAAGCTCACAACGACTAACGCCGCATGAAGACAACGGAGCTGAAGGTGCTACGTATGAAGCCCTGCCCACCATGGGAGAGGACCTGATGCGCGTCATCCGCGCGTACTACGACAACTCGCTCGACAACATCGGCAACGCCAACTCGTTCGCCTGGTACGGGACGCGCTGGGCGCAGGCCTCGACGGCGCCGTCGCGCCTGTACAAGATGTACACGACCGAGGGCGGCATCAAGGTGCCCTTCCTGGTGCACTTCCCCAAGACGTTCGCCAAGGAGAGGCAGGCCGGGAGCATCATCCGGGCGTTCTCGAGCGTCATGGACATCTGCCCGACGCTGCTCGAGCTCGCGGGCGTGAAGCACCCTGCGGCCGATGGGAAGCCCGGGAAGTTCCGTGGCAGAGAGGTCGCGCCGATGCGTGGCAAGTCTTGGGTAAGGTCACCACCCCCTCGTCAGTGGATGGTGCAGATCAGCTAACCATACTGTGACTAGGTCCCATTTATGACTGGCACAAATGGCTCGAATGACTCGGCCGACGCAATTCACGGTGCTGACAATGCAATGGGATGGGAGCTCTTCGGCCGGGCAGCTGTTCGCAAGGGCAACTGGAAGTTGGTGCACATCGAGGCATCAGTCGGTGGCCATCCGGATGGAGGGTGGCAGCTTTACGACCTCTCTACCGACCAAGGTGAGATCACAGACCTGTCCGAGTCCCGGCCGGACGTTGTGAAGGAGCTGCTTGAGGTCTGGGAGCAGTACCGGAAGGACACCGGAGTAGTATGGGGCACGCCGATCCGGTTCGTCGGGGAGGAGTGGGACGGTAACGCTGAGGAGGGCATCATTGGCGGGGATGCCATCACGCAGACTAAGGCATGGATGAGTGTAAGGAGGAATGAAGCTCCTTCTGTCAAAGCTTGATTCAGGGAAATATAAGCTACGGAAACGCACATGTGTGGTTGGTTGGTGAACAATACATTGATTGATCGTCAATATGCAAACTCCAATACACAATGCATTTTCATGGTATCCAACCAGGACGATACACCTACCAGTCACTCTCTACCCAGAAGACGATAATCCCAGACTCCGCTATCAAATCAATCATGACCTGTACTGTCTTAGAAGCAGTCTATCCGCGCCTTCCACCATGGTGCTGTCGAGAACCCTGCCCACTGCTGTGGCCACAGCCGCAATGCCTTCGGTAGGTCGGACATCGTGAGCACAGTGTGCAAGCCCAATAGCGGCGAGCGCGCCCAAAACTTGTGCCCTGCTCGCGGGTAGATGATCGACAAGCCATGAAAGGAGGCGCAGCTGAGCCGCGAAACGGACATCGCCAGGTAGCAAGACAGCTATGTCGGTAAAGTTGTGCTCAGGGGACGATGTTAGGGGCGGCGATGGCGAAGTCGTGGATGCGGAAGGTATTGCGGACGGTAATAGGTTCATGGCCGACGATGTAGCTCCCGTCAAATCAGTATTGCTATTGATGCGGATAGGACCGGCGGCCATCTTTGCGGCCGTGACATTCCAGCTCAGGGCTGGCTCCGCATTGGCCCAGGTGGAGGGGATAGTTTGACACAGCACAGAAGCGTAGGAAGTGCAGCAGGTGCAATTGCTGAAGAATGGCGTGTTGAAGAACGATGTGGATGTCGGCGATTTAGCAGCCGCGTTGAGGTATTTGATTAGTCTCGTCGTCCAGATCAGGACCGTCGCGTAATATGCTATGTTCTGCATTTGTGTAAAGGTCTGCTCGTTTGCCGGCGGTTGCTCTGCGCTGCTCTTGTCCGGGAACAGGTCGAAAAGCATACTCATTTCATACACATCAGGGCCCTCGGCACCCTCGATGCCAGGACGATAATCATCGTCCTGGGCTACGCGGAAGGTCCATTCGATGAGCTCCCGGCTACCAACAGGATTCGCATGTTGCCAATCTGCAAGCCAGCTCCTAAGTGCCTCTCTTGCATCTGTCGCTCGCTTTACAAGCCGAGGAAGAGTCTCTGGAGTCTCTAAGCGAGGTGCTTGATAGCCGCTCTGGGTCCACTGAATGCGATCTCGCATGACTTCCCAAGCACCTTGGAGTAATCCGGGAAACTCAGCCATGATATCGAGTAGTCGACTGATTGGTGTTTTCAGCTCGGGTGACTTTTCCCAAGGCACTGTCTTCCACTTCATATCTTCTAGGAAGCAACGCTCGCGAGCAACGAGAGATTGTGAGATCTATGTTAGAGAACATCAGTCTATACTGTTCTGCGGGTTGTAGGTTAAAATGAACTGACCAGAGTCAATCTGCATGACTCAAAGACGGGCAACAACGACGGTGATTGGAAAGCTTCAGGGCCACAATACTCCATGATCCGCGTCAGGCCACGATTGTGGGTGAATCTCAGATCTTGCTCAACAGATACCTAAATATTATGTCAACATATTTTTGCAACGATATAAGTTACATCACAATGCTCACCGCATATGAACCCATGATAGCTATCGGTCGGATAAGCTCAGCAAGCTCACTCTTTGAGGAGCTGAAGAGTTTTGTCCGTAAAGTGTTTAATGTTGAGCCATAAAGCCGAGATGCAGCCTGCTTCAGATTGTCGATGTGCTGATCTCTGCCGAGAAGGCCATATGAAAGGGCGCGGAGACTGTCATACGACATGACCTCGCTGGACAGATGACTGCGCATGGCGGTATCCTGGAGCAGAATGCTGTGCATATTGATCCAGCCGTACGAGTGAAAGAAGTAGGAAAAGGAAATGTCGTCCACAAACGGAGTGAGACTAAGCTCCGGTGGTATAGAGTCTTGCTTGCCATCACTTGGGCTGCTCCTGTCGGAGCTAGACCTCTTCAGAGAGGTCTGACCCTCAGGAGCTGTGCCACTAGCATCGCTCAGTGGCGTTGAAGAAGCTGTAGATCTGGAAATGGTCTGGTCTCGCTTGCGCCGGTTGGGAAGTCTCTTGGCAGTGCCGCCTGCCGACCCGCCCGGGAATGATGAGATGGCCTGGAACTTGGCAAGGCGCGAGGATCCGGGCTCGATGCCGGCGACGGCCCCGTGGTTCTGCATGCGTAGCACCGTCTCATAGCCGGCGCAGGTATACCCGCCCTTGAGACATCGCTCGCATGCCGGACGTGTCTTGTCACACTTGACACGTCGGGCCCGACAGGTGTGGCAGTTGCCGCTGGTGGGTGCCCTGCCCATGGCGGCGAGTTGGGGGTGGCGCGATCAGCCAATCTCGTCCGTCTTGATGATGGATGACAAATGTTACGGATGCCGTGTGTCCGCCCTCTTGGTTCCCATCCACTGAATAGCCTTCAAGACTACCAGAGTCTGGCTCATGAGACATACAGTCGCCGATGAGACCGTTGCGACAGATGCCCGGGAGATGATGCTGCGTCCATCGAACCGTACAGATGGTTGAACCGGGTATGTAGTTGAGGGAAATCGTAGTGCAGCCACTCAGCCCCATCAATTGACGCTTTCAGGTGGGGCAGTCAGCCCTGAAGGGTTCTCGGAAGCGCTACAGCGACCCACTAGGAACGAGCATAGCATTGAGATCCCCGTGCTGTGCTGCTGTCAAGGGCACGCTAGAAGTGCTGTTCTCATTCGACTGCATAAGGAGAGGCCGTGGGGTTCCGACCTCTTTCGTCCTCCATATGAGAATGTTTAACGTTGATAATAGCAATGATGTCAGGGTCCGAGAGGTTGACATGATATTAAATGCTCACGTAAGCAACCCGAGCTGGTCTGAGGTCTAATTCAGTGCACTGGATGAGCCTGAAGGCCTCAAAGCCGGATAGACCCGGTCCGGCCTTGGCAGTGGTTCTCCTGCGGGATGCGTTGTGTGTATTCGGCCATTCTTGATCCAGGCCTCGGTTCTCATCTTCCACAACGTTTCGGCTTCATTTTCTTCTTGTCCTTAAACCTGCAATGCTGTTGCAGTTGGTTTTGTGAATGAGTGTGCAACTAAAATACCGAAGTAGGGAGCTTAAACAAGCTAAAAGTGACTGGAACACTAGGAACGCATCCTCCGAATATGCTGCTCGCCAAAGACGGAATAAGAAACCATTATCCAACTCCCAGGATGATGAAACAAAAGGCAATATGCCAATACAAATGATCCGAAAAGTCAGGAACTCCGCCTCGTACACAATCAAGTCAATCTCCCATGCCAAGCAAGCAACGCAATTTCCTGCACAATGAGAGAGGTATCACATGCCTGTCCTCCATCTCATAGATGCCTTCTGAAGAAACGTATAACAATTTCGACCTTATTCTGCCGGTTTATCGGCCGGCGGGTCTGCGGGAGGCGGTGGCGGTGGTGCCGCGCCTTCTGAGGAGGACGACGAGCCCTTCGAAGACTTCCTGTGACGGCGGCGACGTCTGCGCCGGCGTCTTTTCTTCGCCTTGGTACGGATGGAGACACGATAGTACCAACAAAACGCAATGACGCCGGCGACAAAGAGGGCCAGTACGACCCCGACCACGACACCTATCGTGGTTCCGGTGTCCCCGTCGGACCTGCGTCTGATGGCCGATCTTGATGACAATGCTTCCTGCGACGACGAATCGATCCCGCGGCGTGTGAGTCCATCAAGCTCGCCGGCGGGTGCACTTCTCGGGGCCGGCCCGAGTCCGCCCGGCCGGCGCGGCGGGATGGGGATGTACATGGATCAGGAGCGGACTGCAGTTGACGACTTGCTAGGCAATACTCTTTCGGTAACACCAGTGAATGGCACTAGGTCGGAGTCCACGCGAGTCACTCAGGAGCGGATGCCTAGCTTCACTTTGGGCTTGTTGGGCGCCGATGAAGGGGTTTGGGCTTGAAATGGCGATCAGGCCAGTTATAGCGCCATGGCTGGTGAGGGCGAAACGTATTGAGACTATAATACAAGAAAAAGCCAGATGATCCAGCAGAAATCAAGTACAACTAGGTGTCAATGTAAAGAGACGATGCGAGCATTGGCAGCAAGGCGGAGGCGGCATTCTTCTAGTCATCTCTGCTGGGGGGATATCAATCCAGAAAGGCAAAATGCGACACCACACACTCCCAGGAAGAGGGTGGGCGGGCGCGCCGTCTATATGGGTGGCCACGGCAAGAAGGGGTTACCAGGGCTGGCCGAGCCAGCAGTTATCTGTATGCATGCAGCAGAAATTGGCATTTCGCGTGAGCCGATGGAAAATGTATGATTTGATGCACAAAAGCCCGTCAGATACGCTTGCGGATGCAGTGTCGTTCGGCCCACGGGTTCCACGGGTTCAAAAGTGTGCGGGGGTGGGAGGACGAGGGGACTTACCCGTCTGGCCAGGGCGGTCCACGATGATTCGCTGTGCGATGGGAGCAAGGGAGTGTATGCATGTTCTTTTGACAGTCGAGAATCCACCAAGAAACCTGATAATGAAAAAGAAAAGAGTCGAAGGAGGGCCAATATGGGTTAGGTGGCGAGATCCAACGTCCTTTGGGCACCAACCACACCAAGCTGTTGAAGATGGCAACCCTTCTCTATACAAGCGACGCAATCAGTATCAATCAGTGACTTTGACAATATGACACTTGACTGATAACAAACGGTCAGGCCAATTATAAATCAGACCCGAGTCTGACAGCGCTGCTGTGGAATGATCGCGGCAGTCTGGGGAAGAATTCTGGCCGACTTCTCAGAGGGTTCCGTGTCTCTGTAGAACCCGACTGGTCTCGAGTGATTGTCGACCACGTTGTCCGCAATCCACGAATGAGACGGCAGAAACGTACTTTGGATCGATGGATTCACGAGAGCGGGTACCTGTCGTGACACTGGACAAGATGGTGTGGACGGACCGGATAGCTCAAACAGAGGGGCAATCCTGCAGGTCTCATGCAGCTCTGGGGTTAGCACCATGCAATCGCACCCCGGTTGACAACTCAGCATCGATTACGCGCGACGAAGCAGGGCTTACGTGCAGCTACTGGCTGCCGTTATGTGCTGAGTCTGGAGCCAATGACATCCAACTTTCGTATGCTGCCCTACATTGAGGCTATAGGTCGGAGCTGAGATGGCTCCGCATGTGGCAGATGAACCGTCCTCCGGGAGCTTGGCTGGACAATGGAGTGATAAGGGCTATCATCAGATGCTGGTCTACACAATACCAAGGGACGTCAATGATCATTGTGCATGATCACAGATCGCGATTCAAACACACCGAGGGGAGGCTGACTCCATGCTGGTCTCATGTCAATATCCAAGTCGCAGTCTTGCCGCAGTCGTTGTTCTCTAAAGCATCACAGACGTAGATTTAAAGGTTCTCTCATTCATCAACCGTTGGTTTTGCTTCAATGCATGATTAAAGATCGTCTCTTTGGATATTAAGATAAACAACATGGTGAGACCTGATGCTCAATCATTTCATCTTCAGCATCGAATTTGGTGTCATTACATTCATTTCCCAATTACGATTTGCCATCACTCCAGATCCTGAATGTACAGTCCATATCCAACACCAGCCTCCTGGTCACCGCGGCTAGAGTGGACGCACATCGTCCGGCCATCGGGGCTCACGACCGGGTTGCCGGCCTTCCAGGGCTTCTGCTCGGAGAAGTAGGTCAGGCGTGTCCAGTCGGTGCTGTTCGGCTCCAGGCTCATGCGGTAGATCTCAATGCCCTGGACGCTGGGCGTCGTGTTGGTCTTGGTGGACCAGGCCGACTCGACCAGGGTGTACTTTTCGTTGGGGTACATGCCCTCGACCTCGTTGTACTGGCCAGGCACCGCGCGGTAGAGAATCTTCTCACCAGTCTCGATGTTTACGCCCTCGACCCGACCGTAGTGGGCATCTGGATGCGTGGGATCCGTGCCGTAGCAGGTATACACGATCTCGGTGTCGTTGTTCCGGAAGTCCTGGGGCTCGAGCTTGCAGTCGGGAGCCATGGCGCGCAGGACCTCCTTCTTGTTGATGATCTTTGGTTCGCCGCCCGAGTAGTCGATGTCGCCCATGTACATGACCGACTCGTCTTCCTTGTACTGGTCGGGATACTCTCCCGCGGTGTTGGCCCAGGCGATCTTGTTGGAGTAGATGGAAATGGCGACACCCTCGAAGATCTTGTGGTTGAGCGGGCTGACTTTCTTGGCGCCTGGCTTGAGGATCCACATCTCCATCTCCTTGGCTCGGGTCTCCTTGACGTCCTTGAACTCGCGAGCGCCGATCAAAAAGAGGTCGCCGTTGACGAGGTACTGAGCTCGCAGGAAGCCCGGGTGTGGCCAGCCGGTGAGCAGCTTTAGGCGCTGAGTCCTGAGGTCTAGCTCAAACACGTCGCCGAAACTCTTGGACATGAAGGCAATCTTTTGCCCGTCGCGACGGTAGGAGGGGCGTTCGCCAAACCATGTGACCTGCTGGATGCTGCTGTTGGACATGCAAGGCCCATCGGCGATAGGTCCATCGTCGGTCTCTTGCCTGACTTCGAGAGAGGAGATAGAGCCACCAGAGAGAGGACTGCCCATGAGAGGAACAGCCATGGCGGCCAGAATCACGCCCAAAGCGCGCTTTAGCGACAGTGTAGCCATGGTTGTCTTAACAAAGCAACTTGAGACAAGCTGATGATCTTGAGGTACTTATTAAAGACTGAGCAACGTGTAATGGCTTACAAGAAACACTGCGAGTACCGACCGAAACTCCTTCTTTTGAGACACCCGGGATATTCATGGCGTATTTATCGTCCAGATACCCCATCTCTTGACGCTCTTTCGTCATGGTCTCTCGAAGCTACGTTGAAGATCATTGCCATACATTGTCGGCCTCAAGGCCGCAAGTGAGTTCTTGGCCCGGTTACCAGGTCTTGTCCGGCTATCAGATTCCGGATGCTTCAATGATGTAGCTTGCTGGCGCCGTCAAGTTTTCCAGCCTTGAACTGCCAGAACTGCCTGGACGTCAATGGGTTCGTCGTTCCTTCACCCCGCAATCCTATCCCCACAAAACCACCAGTGTTCATCCCCACGATTTCCCCAAGGATGCGGGTTCTCTGGCTTTGGAAATCGACTACGGCCTTCTCTCCGCGCAACCTCTTGGCATTCTCAAGGGAATCTACCACGGCAGTTCAGGAAACACATGATGTATTGGCCCATTACCTCACACATCTTGATCGGTGATAAAGAATCGCCCCTAGAATTACAAGCAATTGACTAATCATCGCGTCTGCAGCTCCAGGCAGGGCCGATACCATTGAAGGGGATTGATTGTGCACGAATATCAGCTCACCACCAATTAATTGTATCGCTGTCAGTTTAAAAGATATATTGACGTTGTCAAAATATGACCTCTGTGCGGCCATTACTCTATTCTCTCTACATTACGAAGACAAAGAAAGCAAAGTAGTCGCTGGTCGCGATGCTGTTCAATCGGATGGAGACGGCACACCGACATGGCCTGTTGCCGCTCTCCTGGCACGGTAGCAATACCGGTGCACACCTGGATTAAAAGCTTTCTTGGCACCCTAAAACGGTGCTCAATGTAACCGGACAGATGGCCGAGTGGGTAGGACTGGGGGCGCATGGGGGGGCCTCGGCCAGCACCCGATGGGCAAGATCGGCACTGGAGAGAATGCCGATGCAACGAACCGTGTGATCATTGTGACGAGAAATGGGGCCTTGACACGTCCGAGAAGCGCTCGGGCGGGGGATAATTATCTCCATATGGCACGACAGTCACAGTAAGGGCAAATTTTGGGGTAGAATGGACGTGCTCAACGCGGGGAAGGTTATTTAAATACCATCTCACCCCCTTCCCGGTCTTTGTCCAGTGATTCATACCATACCACCCTCCACTGCCACCTACAGAAGACAATCTGTTGCGAGAAGTAGCAGGCAGGTTTACCGAGAATTATCAAATGGAGAAAATGGAGAAGATTGAGGTCGAGCGGCCTCCCAGCCCTCTGGCCGGCGCCAAGGAGCAGGGCTTTGTCCAGCAGTTCGAAGCACAGGACGAAGCTGGGCGCAAGGATCGCGAGACAAAGCTGGTGCGCAAGATCGATATCCACTTGATCCCCATGCTCGTCATCATGTATCTCCTCAACTTTCTCGATCGGTCGAACCTCGCCCAGGCCCGGCAGGGGACACTCGAGGCCGATCTGAAGATGAAGGGCACCGACTTCAACCTGGCTACGTCTATCCTTTTCGTCGGATATCTCTTGATGCAGCTGCCATCCAACATGCTCATCACACGAATCCGGCCATCTCTATATCTAAGTGGCGCCATGACCCTGTGGGGAGTCGTGTCTACCTGCAATGCCGGGGTGCATAACTTCACTGGCTTGGTGCTTGTGCGGTTCTTCCTGGGATTTGTTGGTATGTGCTATGTGCCGAACTTCTCCGAACTCATCACTGACGGCTGTCCCAGAGGCGCCATTCTTTCCCGGTGCCATCTTTCTGATGAGCTCTTGGTACACCAGAGCCGAGCTCACTCGAAGGATTGCATGGTTCTACTCCGGAAATGCCCTTGCGAACATGTTTGGAGGCTTGCTCGGCGCTGCCATTCTTGGCAACCTTGAAGGCGCTCACGGCATTGCTGGCTGGAGATGGCTTTTCATCATTGTGCGTTACTCTTATTTGCTTACCAAAACTACGGCCTGAATACTAATCTTGATTGAACCTTCAGGAGGGAACCATCACCATAGCCCTTGCCATTATCTCAGGATTCATCCTGCCCGATTATCCGCACACGACTCGCTGGTTATCCGAAGAAGAACGGGCCTTTGCTGCTTGGCGGCTGCTCTCTGACATCAACGAGGCCGACGAGCGACACGCGCAGTCCATCTGGGTGGGCGTCAAGCTCGCCCTGAAGGACTACCGCATCTGGCTCTTTCTGCCCCTGCAGCACATCAGCTTGCTCAGTCAGACATTTCAATACTTCTTCCCCAGCATTGTGGGAACACTGGGTTATGGCCGCATCGAGACGCTCTGGCTTACAGCTCCTGCCTGGGTAAGTCCATCCTCTCCAAGTGTCTTGTTCACTCTCTTGATCGATTATGCTCATGCTTGTCTTTACTCAGTTTGCTACGTTCCTCGTCTCTGTTCTGGTAACCTGGACGTCAGCCAAGACCAAGGATCGATCGATTCACATCATCTGCCTGATGATGGTTGCCCTTGTTGGAAATGCAATCGCCACCGCTACATTGAACGTCGGAGCACGGTTCTTCGCCATGTTTTTGATGCCCATGGGTGCTGTGTCTGCTTGTATGTTCCCCCTTCTGCCCACTCATGTGTGATAAGCCCTCTAACCTGTACCACAGACCAAATCATCGTCTCTTGGGTGGCCAACTCCTTCCCGCGGCCGCTTGTGAAGCGATCGGCAGCGATCGCCATCACCAACATGATTGGCAACTGCGCAAACATCTACGGTTCCTACATGTACGCGGCTCGCGATGCCCCGCGGTACATCCCTGGAGGCAGCGCAAACACTGCAGTCTGCTTCATTGTAGCCGCTCTAGCACTAGTAGTGCGACTCGTTCATATCCATGAGAATAAGAAACTCGAGCGTGCTGAGGCCGAAGGCGAATCTACTGAGCCGGCAGAGGAGACCAACGTGGGCAGGAGAGCTTTTGGTTTCAGATATGTCTATTAGACTCTTCTCTGAGTGCCACCAATGGTTCTCGAGTTTCAATGTTGAATCCAAGACACCCGGTCATCATAGTAGTAGCTTAAAATGAATCACTCGCATAGATTCAATCAAACAATGAGAATTACAATCGCCATGCTCTTCCTCAACAAGGATGAGTTCGTAAAACACACCAGCAAACATTTGTATCCGTCAATTCGTATATTTTCCTCTAAGACGTCACATGACTAGGCCTGTATCGCATCTAAATAAGTTATTTTTAAACGATCCCTTCGCAAAGCGGTGAACCCCTGAGCCGGATGCTACTTTTGTGCGCTGTATGGGACCTAAAACAGCAGTGATCAGTTCGGCCCCTCGCGTATTATAGGGCTGAAAGTAAGTTGTAGCGTATCAACGATTGAGTTTGGCCTGGTGTCGGCCTCCCCATTTGCATGCATGTCAGCAACACAGTCGCATCCAAGGTAAGCAATATCGTCTGGGGTCGTCAGCAGTAAGTATCGTCAACCTCGATTAGGGAAGGAAAACAGTTATAAAAAGCCAAGAGAAATCACTGGCAATTGTGAACAAAAATCACATTGGTTATCCATTCCCATCATAGCAAGAGTCAACTGATTCAGCGTTCAAGATGTATACCCAAACAATTCTTTCTCTAGGCCTCACGGCCCTCCTGTCCATCTCATCAGTCTCGGCCAAGGTCTTGGCCTCTTATGATGCGTCCACAGGCGAGTCTGTGAAGAGTGCCCTTAAGATGCAGAATCTTGGCGGCTACAACGACCAGCCGTGGCCAAAGGGCCAGGACCAGAACGCCTCTGCATTCTTCACGACGGCCAAAGATCCCCAAGGTCGGCCCGCGGCGCACGTCCACAAGGACCCTCACTTTGCCCGCTCCGAGTACCACGTCCTGAACCGCGCGATCGAGCAGGACAAGACATACTACATCGGCTACAAAGTGCAGTGGCAGCATGTCGACTACCAGACCATCGTCTTCCAGTGGAAGACGTATGAAATGGACCAGGCACCTCAGTACGACGACACTATCGCCATCGGCATGGTCTTCCGGGGTGACGAGGAGGGTAATGGTAACCACACCATGTAAGTCTGGGCCGATCTTCCAATATTGTTACTTCGTACTCGTGATACTCATCTGTCAAACAGTACCGTTGGCTGCCAGCCTGACCCCCGCAGCGGAGGTGGCAAGATTGTCTGGAGGAAGAAGCTCGAGATGGGCAAAGTGTACACTTTTGGCTACGTCATCAACACCACCCCCGACATGGAGAAGGGGTTCTTGCAGCTCTACTTCAACGGAGAGCGCGTCACCATGGTCGACCCCGTGACCCAGGAGCACACTCAGACTATGAAGGGCAACTTCTTCCCCGTCCCCGGCATTGCGAACCCCAAGCTGGGTCTGTACGGTGGCAAGAACTTCTTGGCAGATGACTCCTACGTGTACAACTTCGTGGTCGGCACGGAACTCAAGGACATTGCGGATGTTGTGGGCATCAAGCAATGATTGGGGAAAATATGACATGTTGCAGTATTTCGGGAGGACACAGTCTCTTAATTGATTGAATTCGGAACGAAGTTCTGTTCATTGAATATGTACATACACAAGAAATGTTGTGATGATATATACAAGTACATGTGAAGTGAAAAAAAGAGTCCAGTCTTGGAAAGCGAGAATGAAGCGAACAAGAACAGAAAAACAATGATAGCAGTCTTAGGTTAAATGTCTAGCCTCTCATCGTTGATTTTTCTGTATCCGTCATCATATCAGTCATGTCATAACCTCATTATCCCACTGCGAAAGCCTGTTTCGAGGTAATCCTTCCCATCTCAAAAACGCTTTAGTAGGGTCGTTGACCAACGCTACACGGTATGTTAGTATGCGGTAACTTCATCCAACACGATATTGAAGGTTCTACTCACATATTGCCAGCTGGGCTGTACCTTGCGACAACGTAGACAGCACCGTTCGCACCTTTGGCAGAAGCGATGCCGACCTTAGTGGTACCCTTCCACAGGCATTGAGCTGAGATGATTGTGTTAGTTCATGGGTAATCAATGACAAGAGGAGTTCCAGCTGGCACGGAATAAACATACTGTAATGCCCGTAGGACTCAAACTTGCCCTGCGGGATGACCTCGTTGTGGTAGTTGGGAGCCTCGGCAAGCCACGCCTTGGAGGCGTCCAGCAAGGGCTGAGGATATGTGCCGCCGCGCTCGTAGAAGAGGTTCTCGCCGCCGACGCCAGAGTGCTTGAACTGGCCGGTCTTGGCGAGGGTGTTGGCATACGACTGGGCAGCCGAGGCTAGAGAAGCGTCCCACGCCAGCGCGGGCACCTTCTTGGCCACGCGAGCCGAGTTGTGGACGTTGAGGGCCATCTGCTGATCGGACGTCAAGGCCCGGGTCTCGAGGACGAGGTCCTGATCGGCGGACACAGCAGGAGCCGCGCTCGTCACCTCGGAGAGGAGGAGCAGCGCGGTTGTGAAGACGGTGCCGATGTTGAAGTACATTTTTGCTGGGTTGTGGCTGTTGTGCTACCGGGTAAGGTGGAGCTGTGGATGATGATCAGGAAGATCTAGAGAACACAAGATATATTGAATTGAGGCAACGGTAGACTGATTTGATGAAGATCTGCTCTCCTCAACCCTGCTCCTGGGGTCGACTGGAATGCAGGCCTTTATAGACCCTGCACGGTCGAGGCAGTCGAGGCGAAATCCCTCGACTGAGCGTGCTGGACTACTCTGCTGGCGTCATCTCTCTTCTCAGACCTCTAGCCCCCGCCCTATTGTCGCCGCTGCGGTGGTCCTGCTTGGCCCTTTTCTTGATACATCCTAAGACGGTTCTAGGCATGGTTGGTGGACTTTTCTCTGGGGCTCGCCCACGAGTGAGACTGGGCCATCTGCAATTGGTCGATATTAAGGGGTCTTCTCACCACAAAGCCATTGTTTCATGTGGCTGGTTCACCTTTCACGACATGACTCAGGTCCGCAACCCCACCAATTCCGGAAGGCCAGCTCCCCGGCGCGTGCGGGACGTTGCCAGAAGACCCCGGGATAACGTCAAAGGAGGATTGTCCGAGTCAGTCAGGAATGCGCCTCTTTCGTAAGGGATGCGGGAGGCAAGGGATGCAACGCGGAGGTCTTGGATGGGAAGGGGGAAAGCAAAAGAAATGCCGGGTAGGGGTCTGAACAGATGTTCCGGGTACTGCCACCATTGTCCGCCTTGTTGGGACGTCACACGGCGATGATCGCTGTCATTTCTCCATATCGTGAACTCTAAATGTGGTTGTTAGCATCATGCAATGTCTTAGTCGTATCCTGTTTTGCCTCTTTGGGTGTCGATCAGGAACAGAGCCTCAGCAGAGTTCGCGGCTCATATGAGCTGTCAGGGCCCAAACTAGATTAGCGCCGTCCCGTCAAGTGCTTTGTCAAAGGACTGTCAGTGTCAAATGCCGGCAAGCTCCAGGCAAGCTCGAGAGTATGAAATCATCGCCCATGATAGCTTGGGCTTGCCGATTTTGCTCCGGAGACGGAGGGCGCGTCTCTGTGTAACATGGGTTAGGTGATGGCTGGATCTCTAGCACATGATCTCAATCGACGCCAACCGCGCCGCCAACTGGCCCAACTGACATGAGTGGCGTCTGAGATCTCGACTACTTAGACTACTTCAGGGCGATCAGCTCCCATCGCCTCGTCAAGACATTGTTACACGAGAACATGCTTTTCCATCGACTGCCATACTCTGATCCAGCAGACTCGAAGGTCTCGGCTTTTAAGACCTGCTTCGGCAATGATCGGTTGGTTTCAGGCTGCTCATTGGGAGGCCAAAGAGCCCGAGACATGCACGGGTCTGATTCATGGCGATCAACCAGACTGGTGGATAAGCTGACCTGCAAAGGGATCTGATCAGCCACGTTTTCTTGTACCACATGTTTGTCACAACAGTATTGCGAAAAGGAACATAGGCGACATTTTTGGCGTTTCGTCAATTAGTCCTGCAGTACATACAAGACCGTTCCTCTACTGCCAAGCAGATTCATAACTAATAGTCAAGATACCGCTGTCTCTAATTCCTCGTATGTGATCCCGAAGCGGCATGACGTTTTGCACTCCTGCTACATAGAATGCCGAGACTATATCTCAACTCCAGCTTCCCAACGAGTCAATGTTGGTCGGCGAGCATCACGTCAGTCAAACGGCTGGACATGGCAATGTATTGGCCGGTGTAAAGCTTGTCAAAGATTCAAGTCTGCCCGAATTCGACGCTGGCCGCACGAGTGCATGCCAAAATCTAGATCTCCGCGAGAAGGGACCACGCCCAGGCGGGTCAGAGACCACCTCGGCCTAATCGAGATGGTTTCTCCATGACGCAGTGAGACCCTGGTCTAAATCTACAAGTGAATTTCTACTCACATGGTTCCCCAAGACCTAGACCGCTCTTCAAAAAGTGTAGGATCGAGGGTGGGCAATGTGTGAGGTCGAGCAGCTCGTTGGCGTCATATAGTGGGCTCAAGACAATTGGCAGTCGCGACACGCGTCATCTAGTATCAGGAGACTTAGTCTGGTCTGCAAGCCAGCATGAGCTTTACTCAGCAAAGATGACCATGTGGTCATGTCTCAGATTCATGTGGTTTGGTGGCTGGAATGCTGCTGGATGTAAGTGGGTCAGTGCCAAAGTGAGGCAAGAGGAAAAAGTACACACCACCGACTCGGGGTCGGAAGGAGAGGCAAAAAGACAAAAACGTACAACACCGAGGATTCCCCAGTCGTCACCGACCTGAGTACTAGTTCAGCGATTGGCAGCTTATCTATGGGAGAGCGGACGGGATCCCGAGTTTTCTACCATCTATGGTCGTACGTGGAAGAAGTAGCTTGCAATTTGCACTATATCCTTTGTGCGGAGTGGACCAGGGCATGCTAGACGACACCACGAAAAGCCAAGTGGGTCGGAGAAATAAGACCAAGGCCTCAAGACGAAGCACTTGCTTGTTCTGGATGGGTGACAAGGAGTAAGGTTTTCTGGGCAGACATGCATGGGAATCCTTCTGCGGCACGAAGTGGATATCAGCCCAGAGTCGAGGCGCTCCGCACCGCCGTGCCGACTTGGAGGTTGAGATCATCGCGCAAAACTCGGGAAATGACTATTCGTGTAACTAAAAGGGGTTACAAGAATTCTGATAGTATATTGTGAGGGCGTAAGCCTTGGGGGCCAAGACTCGTTACATGTGCACCCCGATATTGCAATATGCTGGACAATTTTGCGCCAAAGAGTATTGTTCACAAGCACAGGCAATGGTACTGCTAAACCTTGTCGAGTGGTTCAACAGTCATTTGTAACCAACGACAGACCGCAGTCAAAGTCTGGACTGCAGCAGAGAGTCCTAGTTGAAATAAGCTTAAGTTGCGTGAGCAGGGTTTACTTTGCCCCGACGTCCCCATGTTTCCCCGTTGTGGTTTGACATCGTCAGCCTCTGGGATGATTTTAGGCTGATGTGGAGATGCTTGTCAGTAAGACTCCTAATACAACATCCTACTGCAACTTCTCTGAAGAGGTAAAGACCCAAGTAAGCGATTGGATACAATGACTTGGCCGGGTGCTGGCAGTGTTTCATGTGATGACATCTCGACCATGCTCGCGGAATCCTTCTCCGTCAAGATATTCAAGCTTGAATCCTTAAGTCTCTAAACATCTATATAAAGGCGGTGACATTGCGTGATCTGTGGACAAAGAAACTGGATCAAGTCGTCATCTCTTCAAATCTCGCATCTACACAATCAGCTTTACCTTAGCTTTACCTTGCATCTTATTCCACAGACACAATGAAGGTCGTCAGCGTCATCTTCTCTCTCTTCGTCGCCGTTGCCATGGCTGCTCCTCCTGCGACCCCTGGCGATGCCCTTGCCCAGCTTGAGGCACGCGCCAAGTGCGCTGCCGGGTGCTCTTGCGACGGAGGAAAGTGCTTGTGCACCAACTGCACCGAGAACGGCTGCAGCACTTACTACAACGGCAAGACCTGCTAGAGAGTAAGTAACACATGTGAAAATGAAGGGTGCAACAGTGGGACTGCTTTGTTGACAGACCTTCTAGATTTATACCTCCTTGCTCAGACACGACAGCTTAGCTTGACACAATCTCTGGGGCTTCTTAGGAAGAATGATGCTTGGTGGCCAAGATACGGGGTTCAATTCGGTTCGATCATTACTTAGCTACTTGAGTACATAGGAGTTGTCACATCTCGATGTAAACTCGCATCAGACATGAGCCTCTCGTTGTTGTGGGTGTGCTTGAATGAAAGTCTCGGCGAATGCCTGGTCATAAAAAGTGCCCTCAATGACTTATAACTTGTGAATCGCTCATCCCGATTTGAAAGGGAGTAGTGAAATTGCCTTGCATGATGCTGCATTGTATTCCAAGTCCTCAAGCCAACGGGATGAGGTTGAGTCTAGAGGAGCAAATCAAGTTTGACAAGTGTTCAGCAGCTGCCGGCGGACTTCAGACCCCTGCAGCTAAAATAATGGGGCTTGGGCAAATCACAGAGCGGGAAGACACAGCTTATCGGGTCAGGGTCGCCAACCCTAATCATTTTCTGTGGGCCCGCTTTTATCTCGAGTAAACCATTCAGCGAGTGTGAAATTTCCCCACCAAGCCTGGAAAAAACGCTTGCAGACCTCGCTCACCATCCCGCTGGCCGACTTCTCTTCCTCTCCCAACCCACGAACGACTCAACAATCCCCTTCCACTCCCATCATCATCTTCGACAACCGCAAATATGGGTGGCGTTACCGTTCGCGACGTTGATGTAGGTGCAAACAACTTCCCGTCTTGAGCGACAAAGACCCCTCTGCGCCCGCGCGACCTGGCAAAAAAAAAGAATACTCTCCTCCAACCCACGATTGGCAACCAGCCTGGCATACTCTCGACCGAGCATGGCCTGACCGGTCTTTCAATTGAGGACGATGGATCCAAAGAAGAAAAATACATGGAATACACAAGAGAGATAAATGGGAGCAGGCGCGAGGGAGTCGCAAGACTTCTGACGACGGAATCATGCTAATTTATGGTCTTCCCCCCATTGTAGGCGCAGAAGTTCATCAACGCATATGCTGCTTTCCTGAAGCGCCAGGGCAAGCTGCCCATTCCCGGTAAGGAGGACCCTGCTCATTCTACCTTTCCTACAGCAGCATACTGACGTGCCTTGTCCCACTACAGGTTGGGTTGACACCGTCAAGACTGGTGCCGCCAAGGAGATGCCTCCCCAGGACATCGACTGGTACTACGTCCGCGCCGCCTCCGTCGCCCGCCACGTCTACCTCCGCAAGACCGTCGGTGTCGGCAGGCTACGAAAGGTCCACGGTACCGCCAAGAACCGTGGTGTCGCTCCCTCCCACCACGTTGACGCCAGCGGCAGCGTCGACCGCAAGATCATGCAGTCCCTCGAGAAGATCGGTATCCTGGAGCAGGATGAGGAGAAGGGTGGCCGCCGCATCACCCAGGCCGGCCAGCGTGATCTGGACCGTATTGCCCAGACCACCGCCGAGGCCGAGGAGGAGGATGAGGATGACGAGTAAATCGTGCATTTTAGGGAGGGGGTTCTAGAATTTTCTGGCATCATGGGTTCACAATGGCGTACCAAAATGGAATACCTATTTGCATGATGACATGAGCAAATATTATGTCTTCAATCACGTTCAAATTCAAGTGCCCCTGCCTGCACCTCTTGTGACGTCCTCTACAAAAACCATCAAGCCATTTTGAATCTTCTTGCCATCTTTTCCACCCAGCAGCTAACCTCTCACTCAACTCAAGTGAGCATTGACAAACTTGAGCGCCTGCTGCCCATACTTGTTGCCATACTGCTGGTGGGCATTGGCATCGTTGCCGTTGCAGCAGTACGGGTCCGGCGAGTCGCAGTACGACTGGATGTTGCTCGCGTACGGGCACTGGAAGCCCGACGGTCGTGGCGCAAACTAGACGGCAGGATAATCAACAGCACGAATCGAGCAATCTCGGATGCACAACAGTCACTTACCCCAGAGGCCTGGCACGTCCCGACATTGTACGACAGGCCCGGGATGTGCCTCGGGTCGCCCATAAAGATGGCCGCCTTGACCATCTTTTGCGCCGCGGCGCTGATCGGGATCGACGTGTCCGTCAGCCCTTCGTTGGTGTCGCCGCCGCCGCAGTAGGCATTGTCCATGATCTGCCCGCCCTGCGAGTAGCCCACGAGCACGATCTGCGTAGTTGGGCACCGGCTGTTGAGCGCGTTGACGGCCTGCGCGACGGCCCGCGTGCCCTGCACCACCGAGTTGGCGTAGCTGACGCCGCCGCACTGCGACTGCCCGCCGCACGCCGGGTAGTTGATGGCCTCCGAGGTGGCGCCCGGGTGCGCCTGCACGATGAGGTTGACAACGGTCTGCGACGTGCCGTAGCCTGCGGGCGCCGTGGTCTCGCGGGCGCCGAAGACGTGGATCGGCGGGCAGTTGCCCTGACGGTCCTCGAGGGTCGCCGGGGCGCCCGCCGGCGACGCGAGGGCGGCGCCGGAGCCGAGGAGGATGAGGGCTGCGCTTGCCTTGGAGAGCATATTTGTTTGCTTTGTATATGGAACAGTCTGGGTTGGAAGAGGGTAGAGAAGGGAGAGTCAGAGAAACAAGTGCTTGTACTTGTTGAGCCTGGTCAAAACCAGCAAGATAGCTTCCACTTGGACGGACATATCACACATCCTTTTATACACAGCTAGCTACCACCCGCGGAGGCCTTGCCTCCCTCAACCTCGTCATCAAAGCAACCAGGAACGAGCAGACCCTTGCTGTTCTTGGCAAGGTTGCTGCTAGCAGCCCATCGAACCGGGGACCAGGAGACTTCCATTCTCCCGAACCGCATAGCTTGTTTTACCCAGGTAAAGTGGCCGAGGGCATCGCAGCTAGAGTCGCTAAGCGATGGATGGGGGAGCCTGCGCGGTCTCGACACGAGCGCCACTTGCTACCTTGCGATTGGAAGCGAGTGGTGGCACAGATCAAGCTCACTGCTCCGATCCAGATACAACCCTGCATAGCAAGGTCGTAGTCACACATATGAAGGCTCCTTGATCCGGGGCAGCGGGCGTCATGGCATAGCAGAGGGCATATAACAGAAACGGCCTGCATCTCCACCCTGATCGATCGGTCATACATACATGCAGTCTGGGGTAGAGTGTGGGGAGGCGGCATAATTACCGGACGCGATGGTACCCCCGGTCGACGGGATTGGCTGATGACGCGGAGCAAATGCTCGCGGCAAAATAGAGCCACGAGGTCGGTCTATTTATGCTAAATTACAGCTCGACAGTCAAGCTTCCTTTGATGCTAGCTATGTTCAGGAAGTAGACATGATGATCTCCGCTTTCAGTATATGCTGTAGTGTGTTCCAGTCCGGCCAGACATCACCCATTCTGTGCCTTGCCTAAGCGAGGTTGAGATAGACCACTCAGTATTGCTGGTCGGACTCTGTCTAGCTGAGCAGTTCTTTGATGTCTTCGATTCGTTGGAGCTTCTTTTCCTCGTCATTCATCATTCCAAGCGACGTTGCGCTGGGTGAATGTTAGCATTTCTCCCTCGCATTTGAATGGGGCGATCACACTTACATGAACTTCTTCCTCTCCTGGATTCGTAGCATCCTCTCCTCTACGCTTTCCTTGACAATGAACCGGTATACCTTGACTTCTTGCTCCTGACCCATGCGATGCACCCGATCAATAGCCTGCGCCTCGATGGCGAAGCTCCACCAGGGGTCCATCATGAACACCCTTTGCGCAGAGGTGAGATTGAGGCCTACGCCTCCCGCGCGCAAGCTGATGAGGAGCACCACAAACTTGTTTGACTCTCGGAACTCGTTTAGGACTGCAACACGCGCTTTCTGCGCCATCGACCCATCCAGTCGAAGAAATGTCATGCCAGCACGGGTGAGAGTAGGCTCAATGAGTGACATGAACGAAGTGAATTGGCTGAAGATGACAGATTTCATCTTTGGGTGCTCCTTGCGCAGCGCGCGGAGCTTGCTGATCAAAGCGGCGATTTTGGCGGACGAGTGATTGACACCAACGCGCTGGAGGCTGATTTTGGGGGTAGATTGGCCCAACATGCCATCGCCGACATCGTCTTGCCGGACAACCTCGAACAGATCTCGTTGATTGATAGGTTCTCGGCAATTGAAACAGCGCGGGATCTCGTTGCGATCAGTTTGGTGCTTGATGTAGTCCAGGATGCACTTCTTGCAAGCAGAGTGCCAACATCCCGTGACTGTCTGCTCGATCATGGGCTCTTCAGAGCAGATGGGGCATTCACTCTCAGCCTCATCCCTAATTTGGCCCAGCACATGCGCTCCAAATGCGTTCGAGTCGGCCTCATCATCAGTGGTGGCTGTGAAGCGTTCGATCAGTGATTGGAGGTCCATGTCGTCGGCCAGGCCTGCTGCAGCATCCGCTGCTGCGCCAGCCTCCTCCTCTTCTGCTACAATGTCCTGGTTCCGAACCAAGACTGGATGGCAGCAGGACTGTCGAAGGCGGAGAATCTGCGCAAATATGCTGGTGTAGGCCTTCATGACAGTCCCCGCCTCCACGTTGGCAAAGAATGCTTTCTTAGCCCGGTTGTAGATATGATCGTAGACGTCACGCTCGACCTGCGAGAGTTCGACATCCACAATGTCGATGTGTTTCGGAGGCAAAGCAACAAGTGGTTTGCCGTCGGGCGTTTTCATGTCCTTGGTTCTCCTCATGACTAAGGGCTCAAGTACTGTCTGCACCACATCCAAAGCTCGCATGAAATCTTTAGACTCGAAAGGAACTGTGATGAATGTCTTCCAGAATGAGAAGTTGTTCCACGGTTCCACTCGCAGGAAGCGAATCAGGCTGAAGAGATCCTCGAGCCTGTTGACAATCGGAGTTCCTGTCAACACCCAACGATGTTCGGCCATGAGTTCATAACAAGCTTTTGCAGTCTTTGACTGCCGATTCTTGATATTGTGACCCTCGTCGAGTATGATACGGAAGAAATTGAGCGAGAACAGCCCGGTGTGAAAGCTGCGGTCACCTTTCCTTGCTGCAATCTGGGTGAACTCGGACAGGACGACACCATAGCTGGTGATGATGATGTCAGGGGCGGAGGCTGCATTGTGCTCAGCACAGAGCCCGCGAAGATCCCCGATCTTGTCATTGCCATAATAAATCATGGACTTGATGCTCCCTTCTTCTGAGGCATTCTCGGCCTCGCTCTGCCACTGCGCCAGGAGCGACATGGGAGCCACCACTAGCGTCGTGCAAGGCGCGGAGACTGTGCCTGTCAGGTTTGCACGTAGACGTGGTAAGTCGTTGACATTCATAACAGATGAGCTCGATCGGCGAGCTTCCAGCGCGGTAGGAGATCTGTGTGAGTGTATCAAGCTGAGCATCTGGATCGTCTTGCCAAGACCCATCTCATCAGCGAGAATACCACCCAAACAATGCTGCTCCTGGGCAGGGAAGTCGAGAGACAAATCGCCTGAGTAGGGGTTGACGTAGAAATTGAGCTGGTCAGCGACCTGAAGCGTATCATTGTCGTCAACATCCTTTGTCGGCCAGGTGTACTCCTCCCACAATGGGTGCATAGACGTTTCTCGATCTTCGTTCTTCTGGTCCTTCTCCTTGGACATCATCCAGTGAAGAGCTTGCTTTTGGTAAGGTCGGAGATGCATGGCGAAGGTGTCTGCAGGCTCCGCCTCCGGTGTGCTGAAGTCGAAATTTTGTGCCTTTTTGTACAACGCGTCTAGCTGGTCTTGCTCAAGCTCTTCTCCGTCTTCCGTCTCTTCGGATGGTGGTGATGACCCAGCGTTGTCGCGATTTACTGGTTTCGAATTTTCCAATTCCTTCTCCGTCGACTCAGCAGCATTCAGGAGGTCTTGGCGCGAATGTTTAGAGGCCGCAGCATTCACTCTTGTGGGCATCAGGTTAATTTCCTGGAAAAGGCGAACTAACGCTATCTGCCGCAGACGGAGGTCGCGTTCCTGCATGGTCTCCTTCTCCTCGAAGATGCCAGTATCCCTGTTGTCATTGTCCGGAAGCTGGAACCCGCGGTTGAAAAAGGCTGACTTGAGCAATGAGCATCTGAGCTGGAGAAATACGGTGTCGTTGGTCCTCAGTCTTTCTGGTGCATAGACCACAGAGCCTTCGAATTTGCAAATTCGCTGATCCATCAGGGGCGACACCCAGTTTGCTGTGTCCTTTGCGAGACGCCCAATCTCCAACCCACTGCTGTTTGTGAAGCGAACGATAACATCGACGCGTTTTGCAGCGGCAGGACTGACACGCGGCGACGCAGTCAGAGCACCTTTCATCTTCCCTTTCAGAGGAGCCGGCTTCGGCGGTTGGATTTTCTGGCGCTCGATTTTGACCTTGTCGCCGTGCTTCAGAAGATTGGCCCCGCTCCGTGTTGCCCAACCTTCGACTCCAAAAGCACCGATATAGCGGGCCTCGGGCATTGTGTGGCGAGATATAGGTACCACGGGGGATTCTCGAGCTGGTCTTGGACTGCTGTTATTCGACCGGGCAAGGGGCGAGACACGGCCTCCAGGCATGGCCTTCTTTTTGAGGTTCTTCCATGTCCCGTCAAAGTACATGTTCACAGCCCGCTCAATATTGTTGCCGCAATTGTCTTTAATAACATCGAGAACCTCCGGCTTGACCTTATCTCCAACGAATGCTTCGAACGTATCCTTGTCGAACGCGAGAGACGCATCGGCGGCGGAGTTGCTCGGTAATTGCTCAACCGGTGGCTCGCTGGAAAACGCATCTTCGTTGTGAAGTGAAGGCGAATATCCATTAGAAACGGCCTCTGATGCGTCTTGAAAGTCGGATGGCATCTCAACATCATCTGCCGGATCTGCGAAGAACCGCTGCTGCTGGGTCTGGTGCCCGAGCGCTACCGGCGACGATGAAAGTCCAGTAGGATCATCTTCGCGTGCTTCCGCTTCGATTAAGAACCTCCTTTTCTTGCTCGGAGGCTCACCGTTGTCCAACAACTCCATGGCTTCCAAAGGTGCCAAAAATGGAGACGCTGTGTTGTGTGATGCTTAGCGAGTGCTGCTCTGAAGTTTGGGGAGACGCGAGGCAACTAAAACCAGACGCGATAGGAAAGCGCGGTCAGCTGATCGCGTAAAGTGCAGCGGGTTTGAGCGGCCACTCAGTGGGTCGCAATTACTGAGCAAGCAGATCTCAGTGGGCATTGGTCCACTAAACCGCCGTGTCGTCATGGGTCTTTCAGCGGCGAAACTGGCTGCTAGTCCATTCACAGTGAGCTTGGACTTTTTTCTTCAGAGATTTGATTCCTATCACATCACAGGTGTACGTCGAGACACTTGTCCAGGTCTTTTTATTGCCATTGACGGTCCGCCTTTGGACGATAAGGGAAGACATACTCGGAAGGCGCATTTGATCTTCTCTCTTCTCTTAAGATGATCTCTTCACTCGTATAAAGCTCTTGAGCACCCATCGAAAGCGATGCATCGCGTGCAGCGCCTCGGCCACGGCGTCCGCCGACCTCTCTCCTTCTCGATATATCCAACGGCAGATGGGTGCTGCCTTCTTCAGCAGAGGCGCGGCATCGTTACGGAATCCGACGTCGAGTCGGCGCGCAAGTACTGCGCCAACCAGCTGCGGCACGGCGACTACGAGTCCTACCTATTGCGCCAGTTCGTGCCGCGCGCCTCGCAGGATTGCTACGATGCCTTGCGCACCCTCAACCTCGAACTGGCGCGCTTACCCGAGACCGTTTCCAACCCGACGATAGGCCGCCTGCGCATGCAATTCTGGCGTGACTCGGTCGCCGCCGTATTTGCGGGTTTGCCGCCGCGCGAGCCCATATGCATCCTGCTACATGAGGCCATGCGCAAGTTGGCAGAGCGACCCGGAGGGCGAGGCGGCGCCAAGTCAATCAAGTTCTGGCTGACGCGCTTCATCAACACGCGCGAGCAGTACATGGATAATAGGCCGTTCACGTCACTGGGGGCGCTGGAGGAGTACGCGGAGAACACATACTCGACATTGATGTACATGACGCTGGCATCGATGCCACTGCGGTCAGTACATACGGACCACCTGGCCAGTCACATAGGCAAGGCATGTGGTATAGTGGCGGTACTTCGTGGCATTCCGGTGTTGTCGGCACCGGCGCCACCAATACAATCGCCGGCCGGCTCGAGCAGTGGGAGGAGTCAAGCTTTGCTTCTGCCATTAGATGTTATGGCAGAGACAGGGGTCAAAGAAGAGGACGTATTTAGGCAAGGGCCGAACGCGGATGGGCTCCAGGACGCCGTCTTCCAGGTGGCGACGAGGGCAAACGATCATATTATCACGGCACAAGAGATGCTAAAGAATCTGAAAGCCGGCGCTAGTCCCGGCCATGACTTTGAGCACGAGGGCGAGGAGGAACATGTGTATCCTGCCACCAAGGATTTTGGTGGAGGAGACAGCGCAGAGGCAGATCTCCACCGCGGATTCGGCGTGCTGCTGGAGGCCATACCAGCGAGCGACTTCTTGTCACGCCTTGAGGCTGCCAATTTCGACCCATTCCGGGTCAAGGCTAGCTGGAAACTCCCTTGGAGTCTCTGGCGGTCATTGAAGAAGCAACAAATATAAAGTCTCCCGTCCAGATTGCCCGTCCCAGTTACCAGTGTCATGCATTATCTGGGGAGTTGATGGTAAGAGACCTGCTTCTGAATATAGGAAAATTAGTGAAGGGCGAAGTTCGGCATCAGGTTCATGGGGCGACGCCCTGCGTGGACCTCGAGTTTTTGAAACTCAGGAAGCTGTCCAATATAGGCAAGTAAATGGAGACGACGAGCCTCATGTGATGGCAAGAGAACGATCTAGCGTAACGACATGTCGAGTCGGCAATTGCCTAGCCTAGCCGAGCTTTGGGCTCGGTTCTCAGCTGGCATCTCCGTGAAGGGTCGGAATTTGGGCTGAACCGGGAAGCTCGTCGGCATCGTCTGCCGCGAAAGGTCGGCCAATAGTTACCTAATACCTACCAGGATGTCGCGTCTGGGCTTTTCTAGAGGCGTCAGAGCCTCAAGCCATGCCAAGGAGCGAGAGAGGGAGAAAATACCTTACCCACTATTTTCTGTTCAATTCAGTAACTGCGTGCGAAGTCCTTGACTTCGTGTGGATTCTTCGATTTTGAGCCGCGCAGAGAACCTTGCGGGTGGCTTCCTGCGGGAGACAGGGATTAGCAGGAGCCAAGGAATGCAGGAATTGCGACCGGGTACCTGACGATCGAACGAGGAGGACATGTAGCGAATGGCGGGCGCTGAACTGCTGCTCATGCCCCCGCTTGACAGCAACGGTGTGCCTCATGACCCTTGGGAGCCCGATTATCGGAGGTGTGGTGTAAGAACGTTGTGTCATGGCACTTCACATGAACCGCCGTTCTTGGCTAATAAAATTTGGTGATGACTCTTGCATTAACAAGGGCGAAGCACGGAGAACAGAAAAGAGAACCGGATGAGAGCAACCATCGCGCCGTTATCCCCCGTAACCCCATACCATCACCTCCATCGTGTTGCTGCGGGGAGGGTATGTTTTGTGATACCTCCACCTTGTTTGAAGCCAGAGGGTCAATGGGTCGAGGAGTATGCACCTCGACAAAGGCAGTTTCCGTAAAACGAGAGACAAATAAGCTCTGTCTTAAAGAATAAAGGCTGACGAAGCAGTCAGGTCTGTAAATAGCAACATGTCTGTCCAGAAGCGTAAAGTTTACATACAAGTACGAGAAGTCTGTGCCGGGACTTGATCTGTCTGTGTAAGTCACAGTCAGCACTACCAAAAGTTGTCAATATTACAGCATCGCAGCTAGCAAGGCGCAAGGGACTGGGACATATTTGTCAAATGGAATACACACACCGCTCAATTGAACCATGCCACGACTACAAGAACAGCCAGGCCAGACTCAAGGCGAATGTCACGATCATCAAGGGTGAATGAGCAAATCGATCGGCAAAAGCACCGTCGGCCAACGACCCATTGTGCAGGCAGGCAGGCCCTTCCTCTTTCACGATCCATATTTTCCAAGGAATTAGGACAAGCCACACGAGAAAACTTCAAATGTCGCCATGACCTGTGTATCCACAAATGGAGCCCAGTCCCCTCTGTCTAATGGGAATAAAGACTTGGACCAGGTGGGAGTGGGAAGGGGGAAAGCGTTCCCGCTCCCTCTGACAGGGATGTCTGTGGTGGGCAGTAGTTGGAAGGCGCCGCCCTCGCTATGTCCTTCTTCCACTGGCGCGAAAACCTTAAAAAAGAAGAATGAACAGAAAATTCTTTTTTTTTTCTTCCCAATGCCCTTGTTGTAATGGGCTCCACTTGCCGACGTAAGTGGTTACACTTGCGCCCACCAATCGAAACGTGCGCTGGCTGGCAACCCGTGACAGTTTAGGCAAGAGCCCCACTGAAAAGTTGGATCTCCAGCGTTCTTTCCTGTGCTGGAAGCTAGAAACGACCTTTTGCGTGCAGAGAATGCAACCCGTGTGAAGGATGACTCAAGCCCGATCGAGGCGGCACTGTGCTTCGGGCGGCTGTCCGCCCACAGATTCACTGCTGTCCGGTCTCATCCCTAAATGCTGCTCGGCTGGGCGCACCCAATCCGGACATTCAGATCCTCTGAATTGTCGGATATGAGCAGAAGAGGGCAGCAATTCTAACGATACACGAGTTGGCTGCCCAGAGTTGTACTTGAATTTGTCCGTACATACAAGCACCTTGTTGTCCGATGCACCTGTCCTCAATCCCCACTTGCACAGTCCATGCCTTACTGATCACACTTGGTCTGTTCACATGAATACGGCATGCCGTACACGAACAATTCAAACTCAAGTAAGCATGACGATGCTATAGACCAAACGCTGTATTTTCGGTGCTGGTTCGGTGTAGACTTTTCCTGTGAAAATGTATCAAGGTACTGAGGTACGTTGCTGAGGGGCCGCATGTAACCGTCGGCCGCCGCCTTTCAGCAACATTGAAAAGTACCTGGACAAGAATATCCACTTTCACGATCTTGCACACGCACGACATTGGAGCTGTGGATGCGCTCATCCATGACAATTGCAGTTGCCATGGATTGGGGGGAGGGGGCATAAGAAATACTGGATCATTGCGTGTTATTGTGCGGTGTGATGTGCGCAAGTATTCAAGTATCTTTTGCGCACGCGGCGCGTGGGAAAGCTGGCGGCACAACTTCATGATTCTAGCCAGCACACATCATACCATGCCCATCCAAGATCGTCCCAGAAATATGAGCATCTCCCATGGCAATTGCAGAATCCAGCTAGCTGCCATCCCGCATTCCGTGCTACAGCACCGTTTGGGCCACGCCCTACATCCTGAGAGATCTGTTGGATCTTGCTTTCCCCTCGTCTCCTCCCTCCGTTTTAGGAGATTGCTGACGAGTAAATCTAGGGGACCTTTTCGGCCAGCAACAGACAGCCCTGGGAGTCAAGCGGCTAGCCTCCCGAAACGCTAAGATCTCCCATGGAAAATGACTAGCGCCAAGGTACTTCACTCCGTTCATCATATACCGCCAAAAATTTTCAATGACATGTCTATCCCTCCGCCTTCTGGACCCCTTGGACGCCGCCCCGTTCTGGCGCTTTCAGTTCATTGTTGCGGTGGGCGGACGGACGCTTCTAGAGCACCCTCCCTTGTCTTGTTTGCTCTAGGGAAAGTATGTAAAATTGGCATAGTTACGTGTATGTAGGTATGTGCCGTCGGACTAGAAAGGTACTTCACGTCGATGTGCTGCTAGGGCGGCGGGCTTGGTACTCCGGCTTGGTACTCCGAAGTTGGGAGGGCGCAGGAGAAAAATCCCATGAACAATGCCGGTGGAGCCATCACCGATCCAAGTACCGCCCCGACTCAGGCTATGGCAATCCCATGACACATAATTACACGACGGTGGACGCCGACCAAGGCGACACCGCATCACACCAAAAAAGTTGCAAACATACAAATAAACCTGGGCCCCGCTATCGCAGATGCTTCGGTATTGTGAATTCTGTTTTTCCTTGAACAAAAAAAGATTACTTCCCCTGACGCAAACGAGTTTGAGATTCACTCGATATCACGAAGCATCTTCAACGTTACCATACGTCCCGAGATCCCACTACAGAACACCTCCATACCCACCAGCGAGACAAACCCCAGAGTGTGCCCCCCCGCCCGCAAGCGATTCAGCCACTTACACCCGTCATCGGACACCCCCGAACGCCCACCGTTTGCCTACGAGTCTACGACCACGCAATTCAAACAAACGGAAAGCTGAAGAGCAGGATTGATCTCTACTGCATCGCAATACACCTCGTTCCAACCAGACCTCAATTTTTTTCTCCCTGGCAAGAGAAGAGAGGGGGATCCCCATAACGATTTCGGCCTAAGCAAATCGAGAGTGCGTCTGGTCGACACTCCGTCATCGCTGCAGTCGATCAGCAGACCATCCGCATTCTGCATTTCCGATCCCAATTGGCAAAGAGGTGCATTGCAAGAAAGCTACGCTACTTGCAATTGCTTTGCCCCGGATTTTTGCTGCAGGCGCTCGGTAGAACAGCCCTAGCTCTCCGTTAGCAGCATCAATCATATCATCTGTTCACGCAATTTGGGAGCTTGGCTTTTTGGCGACCCCGCCCACCTCGTCATCTGCTCTTCCACCACCCACCCCCCTCCGCTTCAGGCACAGCAGTCGCTTCAGTGTGGGCCTGCGCCGCTCTCAGAGTCAGAAGACATGCCACACAAAGTGACAAGCTTCTTGGAAGCCTCTCTCACCTCGCTCGAAAATCAGGTTCTCCAGCTCAAGAAGGACAGACGCCCGTCGCCTCATCCCACTGGCAAAAAGTCGCGGAGCTCCGAGCGCATGTTCTCGTATGCATTTCAGATGCCCGACGACGCCCACGAGGGCCGTCACTCCACCTCTTCCTCCATGTCCACCCGCAAGTCGCCCAGGTCGTCCATAAAATCGGACAAGGAGAAGCATGAGGAGCACCACCACCACCGCCTCTCCTTCCCGGGCCTGCACCTGGGCCGGTCTAGCAAGGAGGCGCACCACAACCCGGGTCTTGCGCTCGAGTGCAAGATCGAATCGCCGCCACTACTGATGCACGGTGACGCCCAGAACAGCACTGGCGCGCTCCTGTCTGGCCAGTTCTTCCTCAACGTTAAGCACGAGGGCTTCCAGATGGAGTCGTTCACTGCGACGCTGCGAATCCACGTCGTGCAGAAGCGCCCCTTCATTGCCCACTGCCACAACTGCAGCCACCAGTACACAGATGTTCACAAGTGGACGTTTCTCCAGACGCCACTCAATCTGGCCAAGGGTATGTTAATCCCCCGCATCTTATCGGTGCTCCGATATGCGCATCTTGGAAACCCATGACTAATCATACTTTCTAGGTTCACATCAATTCCCCTTTACGGTTCTCCTCGAGGGGCACCTCCCCGCAAGCATGGATGGACCGCTGTCGTCCATCTCGTATGAGCTCAAGGCCGAGGCCAACCCCATGCCCGGCTATGGCGTGCCTGTCAAGTTCGACAAGGTCCTTGACGTGAAGCGCGCTCTTCCGCCATCAGAGGTGCCCCACCACTCCATTCGCGTCTTCCCCCCGACCAATATCAAGGCCAGCGTGCACTTTCCTCAGGTCATCCACCCCATCGGCACCAACACGCTCTCCCTGCGCATGGATGGCATTGCCAAGGTCAACAACAAGGCCGAGACTATCGAGTATTGGAAACTCAAGAAGCTCACCTGGCGTCTGGAGGAGACGATCAAGACGGTGGCGCCGGCTTGCGAGAAGCATGCGCCCAAGGAGCCGCCCAAGGAGGAGGACTCGACCGAGCAGGATCCCGCCAAGAAGGGCGTCACCCGCACCGATACCCGTGTCATCGGCGAGAAGACCATGTTCAACGGTTGGAAGAGCAACTACGCAGGTGCCGACGACTCGAACGTCGAGCTCGAGTTTGAGTACATGCTCAACAGGCACGCCAAGCACACCTGTGACCTCAAGTCGCGCGACGGAACCGAGGTGACGCACCAGCTTATGGTGGAGATGGTGGTGTCGCAGGAGTGGGCACCAGTGGGCAAGCCGGCGCTCGTCACTCAGACCGGCGTCGGGCGCATCCTACGCATGCACTTTGCGACCACGCTCACGGAGCGTGGCGGCATTGGTATCTCGTGGGACAACGAGGCACCGCCAATTTACCAGGACGTCCCGCCCAGCCCACCAGCCTACAAGGGTGACGATCTGCCCGAATACCCCTTCTGCGAGATTGAGAACATGGAGGCGCTGGAAGCCCCCATGAGTCCCACAGTGACGCCCAGGCAGTTGTAAGACTGCCGGCCACTTCAAGCACATCAGTTGCTTACCTGGCAATGCGAACAGCAAATGATCTGCATTAATGTGGATTCGAGATCATATTGCTCACGACCTTTCTTTTCAGCATCAAACAATCGCAATATACCCGTCTCCGACGCCGCATCCAGCGCCGCACTGAGATATCCTTCGCGATTGCATCGACCTGCTTTCAAGCACTGCAGCGATTTTTCACTCAACTACATCAATTTTACTTCTTTTTGCCCCCCTTTGAGCGAGATCATGAGCAATGGAGAAATAGGTGTCAAAATAGGAAGAGGGTAGCTCCCACATGGGACAGTTTAAAAAGGAGGTCCATGACATTGGAGGCGTTTCAGTTGCATTTATGGAAGTAGAAAAACGGTTTGGGAAAAGAGCCCGGCAGCAATCCCAGAGAGGACCTGCAGCTCCACGATGACGAGTAGTTGACATGTTTGCCATAGAAATACATATTCCCTAATTATAATTCAAAATGATGTATCTCAAACCTTGGGGCTTTCCTCGTTATTCTCGCAGCGAATCACTACCGCAGTCAAGATCTTGTGACAGAGCCATCTCTTGACTTGAGGCTCGCAGATAATGGATCTTTGTCTCGCGCATTTGGTGGGGAATGGATTGAGGATAGGCTTTGATTCCAGAAGCTCGGATCTGATCGATCTAGAAGATTGATAAGATAGAACCCGGCACTCCAGTCAAACGGTTCAACGGCACCCTTGTCGACTTAGAAGCATGAACTCGAGCTATCCCCACACTTTCCATGTTCCACAAACCTGGCGAGCTGGATGTCATCTCTCGAGCTCTTATCGATAAACCGCGAGAGCGGGGTTGACGCTATGACGGGGGGGTTTAGTGGAGCGCTGGAGCGAATGATCAGGCCAGCAGGCGCGCCGAGTAACTATTACTCACATCCACCACGGCCATCGATGACTACCACGCCTCCTACACCTCCAATTGCTCATCCGGCGAAGACGTCACGAACCATATCTTATATCCCGACCCTTTCAGGCTTCCTCTTTGGTTCCCTTGAGCGTATTTAAAGGTCTGAACAATTTTTATATCATTCCAAATCTTTGTGAGAAAGTCATCTCAGTAATCTCGAATCTCACGGTACATGCGCGCGCACACACATCTTGACGGAGCTATCCCACGCCACAACCGGCGCATACAAGCACAATCTAATAGCCCCAATGATTACCCGAATATTGCGGTAGCCTACTCATTGCCTCCCATTGTTCACCATGGCGACGACAAAAGCACCCAAGCTTCCGCACGAGCGGCGGAAAGGCGAAGCGGTACGTCTACGTCATTCGTTAGGTCCCACCAGCTGTGCAGTTTGCGCGCGATTGTCCGGGGTTGCGATACGAACCGAGGGACCCGCTCGAGGACAAGTACTAATCCTATATACCATGCATGAAGGCACTCAGCGACTTCGCCGACTACGTCGAGAAGCAGCAGGCTCTACGCTACCCCGCTGCGAAACAAGAGACCGATGCGGGCGCTGGCGATGGCGGCAGCGCCCCGGCCCCGACCACCGTGACGGACCAGCATTCCGAGCTCGACGACATTCTCGACTCTCTCGACCTCGAGGACTCGGCCCCGAGGATACCCCTGCGAGAGCTGCTTCTAGGCGGCGCAAATTCGACCACCGACACGGTTGCTGACGACACCGATGACGCTTCATTACAGAACCTCGCTGATCTGTTAGCGGAGCGCGTGCGCGATGGGCATGGCGAGGCGGTCTTTGACCTTGGTTTCGAGCACAATGGCGAGTCATTGGGTTTGACGCGGGAGGAGTGGGATGTGGCTTATGGAAAACTGGTCAAGGCGGCGGGCAGGATACGAGCCGACTGCCAGTTACTCCTCTCTAGGAACGTCGGGGGTGATGTCGATGTCGCAGTAAATGGAAAGAGCCGGGAGAAGGACTGCACCGGTAAAGTCATGATTCGCCAAGTTCCGGACACAGTGGAGAGCGTCATTGAGACGAGGATAGCGGTTGTTGGAAATGGTAAGCGGTGGCACATGCCCCGGGGCTGCTACGAGGCGTTCGAGACCGCTTTTACTAACGGCGCGATAGTCGATGCTGGCAAGAGTTCCATGTTGGGTGTTTTGGTCAAGGGCGACTTGGACGATGGTCGAGGCAGGGCCCGAGTGAACCTATTCCGGCACAAGCACGAGATCGAGACGGGCCGGACCAGCTCTGTTGGTATGGAGATCATGGGCTTTGACACCAAGGGACAAGTGGTGAGCTCTGACACACCTGGCAGTATGTTCTCTCGCTTACTTCCTGATTTGGCCAAAAGCTAACAGCTCGCTCCTAGGAAAACTCTCGTGGGAGGAGATTGGCAAGCGGAGTGCCAAAGTCATCACTTTCACCGATCTGGCTGGTCACGAGCGGTACCTCCGCACCACCGTCTTTGGTCTGTTGTCTAGCAGCCCCAACTACTGCCTGCTCATGGTCGCAGCCAACAATGGCTTAGTTGGCATGTCCAAGGAGCACTTGGGTATCGCTTTGGCTCTCAACGTTCCTGTCATGGTTGTCATCACCAAGATCGACATCTGCCCGCCGAACATTCTGGAGCAGACCATCACTCAGATCACGCGAATTCTCAAGAGTCCGGGAGCGAGGAAGATTCCTATCTTCATCAAGAACAGAGATGAGTGCGTCAGCACAGCCACCCAGTTTGTGTCGCAGAGGATATGTCCAATCTTCCAGGTCTCCAACGTAACGGGCGAGAATCTCGATCTGGTGCGCACATTCCTCAACATTCTTCCTCATCACGGACGCTACGACTCGGACGCTGCCTTTGAGTTCCACATCAACGACACGTTCTCGGTCCCGTTCGTGGGCACGGTAGTCAGCGGCATCGTCAAGTCGGGCGTCATCCATGCTGGCGACAACGTCTGGGTTGGACCCGACTCGAATGGTAATTTCACGGCTACAAGCATCAGGTCTATCGAGCGGAAGAGGATAGCCGTTCCGGCGGCCTCGGCGGGACAGTCTGCGTCCTTTGCTCTCAAGAAGATGCGCCGAAAGGATGTCCGTAAGGGGCAAGTCGTGCTGATTAAGGGCGAGGAGCAGCCCAAGGTTTATCGGGACTTCATTGCGGAGGGTAAGTCACATCCTCAAGGCTCACAATCTGTCGACTTGAGGTGTTTGGCTAACATTGTATTTCGCAGTACTCATCCTCTCGCACGCAACCACCATCAAGACCAAGTACCAGGCGATGCTGCACGTCGGTCCTGTTTCACAGACCTGTGCCATTATTGATGTCGACCGTCCCTTTATACGGACAGGTGACCGGGCGACAGTGGCTTTCCGCTTCGTCCAGCGACCGGAGTATCTCGCTCCGGGTGACAGGATATTGTTCCGTGAGGGTCGCACCAAAGGCCTTGGTATTGTCAAGTCCGTTGGCTATGACCCTGACAAGCCTTTGTCGCAGCAGACGGGCGGGAAGACGTTATTAGATGAGACCCAGAACGGGACTGGATTGAGCAAGGTGATGGTTGGTTAAGATTCCTCGCGTTGAACAAGCTCCCAAGGAAGATCAGCAAGATTGGGTTTGCTGCGGTTACTAAGCGAAAGCGAGGTTCTGGAGACGTGTATTACCGTATGCTCATTGCTCTGGCGTTTGATTGTTTGTTTCATGTTCTGTTCATTTCTTTCTATAATTTACTAGGCTTGCCTGCTCTACTAGATAGGGCTGGTTGTGAACGAGTCTGGGAGGCAGCGAGTGAGGTATCTCCCCTGTCATTCTCTTTTATTGAGATTGAGGAATGTTGCATTCTTTCTTTACAGGTTTTTTTTTTTTTTTTTTTTTTAATTTCTAAGGCTCCTAGCTAAGTTGAGATTACAACTCCAGATCGACTGACTCCGCTGATCATCAGTCAAGTGATGGTTATCGAAATGTATATGATACTTGTTCATCAATTTTGACAGTGCCCCTTCAGTGATCAAACATCTTCTTGATTGTGACATCGAACGTCTCGGGCTCACGTCCCAGCAATTGCGTTAACGTCTCCGTGACAACGGCCGTCTCGCCTGCTCTCAACCCCTCCCAAGCGGTAGCCCACGACACCGCCATCTCCGTGCTGCCAAACCTACCCTTGACCTGCTCCTGCGCTGCGTATTCCTCGGCCGAGACCTCGCGGATGCGGATCTTGTCCCTGTCTCCAGTCGCGGCCTCGCTTATCACGGCCACGGTCTCCGCTAGCGTCCACACTCGCGGGCCGGTAAGCAGCACAATGCCGTTGGTCCACTCGGCCGGGTACTCCTCCGGCCCGTCCAGATACCGCGCAATGATCCGCGCGCTCGCCTCGCCCAGCTCGTCGCGCTTGACCCACGCCACCCCGGGCGCCGACCCGTCGTGCGGTATCAGCACCTCACTCGGCGGAGCACTGGTCCGATCAGGCTTGACAGCGAACGCCGTGTAGATGGGGAACGACTCGGAATAAAGCCCTTCCCGGATCGACGTGAATGTGATTTTACCATCAGCGGCCAGCTCGCGCAGGTGCCGCTCCGTGTCGAGGTGCGCCTGCATGACGACGGCGCGCGACGAGCGCGAGCCCGCGGCGCCCGCGAAGGCGAGCGACGAGTAAAAGATGTGGCGCACGCCCGCGGCGACGGCGGCGTCGACGGCGCGCGCGTGCAGCGTCGTGCGCAGGTCGTGCACGTGCGAAGGGTAGGAGACGAGGAAGAGCGCATCTAGCCCGGCGAAGGCGGCCTGCAGCTCCGCCTGGGAGGACTCGAACGAGGCCTCGCGGACGGTCGCGCCGGCGTCGCCGGTGGTGTAAACGGCCGGGACCTTGGAGGGGTGCCGGCAGATGAGGGTCAGGGCACTGGGCGGGACGAGGGCCGGGGAGAGGTGGGAGAGGGTGCTGGAGGCGAGGGCGCCGGTGGCCGGGAAGATGCCGAGTTTCTTGTGCGGTGTGGACATTGTGTGGGTGTTTTTTTGCGAAGGGTCGAGGAAAATGCAGCCAGGAGCTCAAGACAGGACAATATTAAACATGCGGGAGATACTCGTGTCGGTCTACGCGCAAGTTTAGTATCGCCAATGATGGGAGGAGGTGATTTGGTTCACTGAGATGCAGGTACGGTATGTGATATATCAATTAGGTGAATCTTGACATCATCGGCCCCGGGAGTACCGTCCCGGCGGATCGGCAGTTGTCCACGGGTCGCCGCAACTCCCGATACTCATGCTTCAAAGCCCATAGTTCTCAGCTCTTTTGATAGTTCAACATACGGGGCCTTCAAATTCCAGATTCGGTCTCCATGCCTCTAAAGGTCTTGATATATATACCAGCAGTTGTGCCCTCCGTCGAGAGTGTGAGGAGGTGGCATCAACACTGCTGGTACCAAGTCTAGCGCGGTGCGGGAACGCAATTAGCTTGCTTGGGACCCCTGCTCAACGGTGCAGCACAGCTATGACGCTAAAAAAAGCCACCAGCCCTGACAAACTTCGGAGTTCAAGAGGAGTTGAGATTCTCCTTCTCATGGTTCTGTTGAAGAGCTACCTTGGTGGACATCACTGTTGAGACTTGAACTACGTTGCGATATACGGAAGACGTCTGACTTCGAATGGCCGACTCCCTCATTCAATGACCCTCAAGCCGCGACTTAGAAGCTCCAATGGCTGATCAGCAGCAAGACACGCCGCTCTCGATAGTTGCGTCAGTCGCTGGCATTCTGACGTTCTTTGTCGCGCTACTTGCGGCCATCTACGCGCGCTTCACCTTTTTGCGCAACAGCGATGACGACTTCTTCAAAGTCAAGACGTCGCTGATGTGGTACAAGACTGAGTCAACGTGGTTGTCGGAGCTCGTGCGTGCCACAGCCGACTCGGCTGCCAATGGGGTTTCGCAGGCCCAATTGAGCAGCAGCAGAACTGGAATCGACGGTGGGCGCAACGGCTACCGCAGGACAGCCGAGTACCAGATGTACGCGTTTGTGATGGACGACCTGGTACGCCTCGAGGAGCGCCTGCTAGAGCTCGTGGCCGAAACAGAAGAAAAGGCCGGAACGGAAGAGAAAGAGGCAAGCGAATTCGGTAAACCATCTGCCGAGAAAGGCGCATTAGGGACTGAGAGATGGACTCTGGTGCCCAAAGGATGGGGATGGAGCTGGAACCGGACGACCATAGCGATGGCCTGGATGCCCGTCAGGAAGAAGGCCCTCGAGCTGGTGCGGCAGCGGGATGCGCTGACCGCCCGAGTGCTCTTCACGCAGATGAGCATGATATCTTCGTAGGTTGCGCGTTCCAGCGCACGCGGGCTACTTCTAGGCTAATCACTTTCGCAGGCGCATCCGTGACCTGGAGCAGCGGGCTGGGCAGAGTGCACACAGAAGCCAGAGTGTGGATAAGCAAGCTCTGCAAAAGCTTGAAGAGACCATCAAGGCCCAGCAGGAACAGATCCAGCGTCTCGAAGCTGCAGTGTATCGGGCTACGCAAGATACCTCGCTCAAGTGAGGCGGCGAGGCGTTTCAACCACTTTGCAATATTTACTTGTAATCGTAGCCACCTTGCCACAAGAAGGCTGCACTGCAAGCTAGGCTCAGCACCGCCCAGGCAAGGTCGAGCTCGATCACCGACCACACCCACAAGCACCCCAAGGGCGGCGCCTGTTTCAAGACAGCCAGATAGCTGTACACGTTGGTGATGTATATCAGATAACAACCGGCGCCTACGCTGGCTGCGAAGAATATCGCCTGGCGGAGGTGTTCTTGGAATCGAGCGGGCAGACCGGGTAGCAATGTCGGGTCTGAGGGATGTCGGTGGAGAGTGTAGAACAGGAGGAGGAAAACTGGAATGCAATTGTCAGTCTCTCAAGGGGGCAGAACTGCAATAGGTGTCAACTTAGCATACCCAGAAAGGCTCGTCCGGACCGGACGATGACTGTATGCCAAGACAGCTCAACAGCATACTGATTCTGGACTAGGACGTCGAGGGTGAAGTGTAGCATGGCAAGGCTGACGGTCCAGAGGAGTGTGTCCATGATGCGCTCCATGCGTGGTGGTAGACCTTCCGTCCCTGCCTCACTCTCATCCTCGTCACTGTCGTCATCGGCCTTGTCGTCGAGTTTGTCACTGTTCTTGTTTGCCCTTGCCTTCTGCCTCTTGAGCTCCTTTTCCCTGTCTAGTGCTTGTTGAAAGAGGTCCCTCTCGCTGGCGAGCTGTAGTAGAGTGGGCTCGCTGGGGCCGGAGCGATCGGGCTGCTTGAGCTTGATGTCGGCGATGTCCTTTTCGCGGCGCTTCTTGGCCATGGTGCTGATGTCGTCGATGTTGGATTTATGTGTCAATCGGGTCATGCAGGCTGGTGCCAATTGGAGTTAGAGCGAGAACCGTTTTGCTAAAGAATGGAAGTGATGCATGTGTTTAATGCCTTCCAACCTCATTTCTTCGGCAGCAACTTGGCCGAGTCACTTGAGCACCTGCATTCGCCAATCACGGCGCTGAATTGGACCCCTGCCACACTGTCGAGTCCACTGGAACGGCCCAATCAGTACCATGATCCGCCCGCCCGCCCTGCTAATTTCGCACCCCTGGTCCATACAAATTTCCATTGACAAGACGCCAGATACAATCACCGACCAGCTCGAGCTCCGTCGTCACCATTTGACAGGGGTTTGCTGCTCGTCTCCATCCTGTCCATAATCGCAAGGTGGCATTTCCTCATTGATCAGCTGTCTCGTCTGTGGCGTGGCGGGAGAGTGGGCGTGCATTGACTTTGGTGGTGGTCCCTCTTTGTACACTTGTTCTGCGCTCCTCCTCCCTCGTGATCCCCATCTGCATCCATCGTTTTCTTCTTCTGCTGCTTTCACAAACATTCGTCGAACAGAGAGCAGCGAGACCTTGGCTGGCTCTCGCGTGCTCGCCAACGCATCGCTTGCTTGCTCGCCATCCTTGCTGCAGAATCCCCGCTATCCCCCACACTCTGATCGCACGCTATCTCATTCCCTCCCTCCCTTACATACATCGCGGCCCAAATCCCCGAGTCGCCGCCTCCTAGCCTGCTGCCCGCGCGCTCGCGAGAGCTCAACGGCGACTATCTGCTTGGGGAGGGCAGCAGCTGGGACAGGCAAAGAGGACCACTGCTGTGATGGAGATCCTCTACAGCGTGGGCATCTTGCTCGTCCTGATCCCCGCCTGCTACCTCTACACCGTCTCCATTGTGGCCACGCGCTTCCCCGCCCTGCGCAACAAGCGCATATGTCTTCTCATTGCGCACCCGGACGATGAGGCCATGTTCTTTGCGCCCACGGTCCTGGCGCTCACGCGACTGAGCACTGGGAACCATGTCAAAATCCTGTGCTTGAGCAGCGGTGAGTAGTTGAGTCGCCAGCCCAGTGGCGACAGCTTGAGAGAGAGCACCAATGCTAATGCGATTTGGACCCCTTCATAGGAAATGCAGCTGGCCTGGGCGAGACACGCAAGAAGGAGCTCGTCAAGAGCGGCATGGCCCTCGGTCTCCGCCAGGAAGAAGACGTCTTTGTCGTGGACGACCCGTAAGCAACACACCTCATCCCCCCGCAGCGAAGACAGCCCTCTCCCAAACTAACCCATCATCTCGCCCTACCTCACAGTGACTTCCCCGACTCCATGACCACAAAGTGGGACACCAACAAGGTCTCCGCCCTCCTCTCTTCCGCCTTCACCCCGCGGCGCAACGCCTCCAAGAACGCCGACGTCGCCCCCGAGGCCACCATCGACGTCCTCATCACCTTCGACCGCGGCGGCGTCTCGGGCCACCCGAACCACATCTCCCTCTACCACGGCGCCCGCTCCTTCGTCGCCTCCCTGACCGCCGGCAAGCCCGGCTGGAAGCCCCCCGTCGACCTCTACACCTTATCCTCGGTCTCCATCCTGCGCAAGTACACCTCGTGCCTCGACACCGTCGCCACCCTCGCCGCCTGGGCCCTGACCACCCCGATGAAGAACAAGGACCACCCGGCCGGGCTCGTCTTCCTCAGCGGCTTCGGCGCCGGCGGCATGGGCACCGCCTGGAAGGCCATGACCGAGGCGCACAAGAGCCAGATGGTGTGGTTCCGCTACGGCTGGATCACGCTGAGCCGCTACATGCTCGTCAACGACCTGCGGCTGGAGAACGTGCACAAGAAGCCGTGACAACGACAGCGAGCACCGGGCGACAAGATGCAGCATTGGCATGGGCGTACTGTAGCATATAGCTCTATGATAAATGTAATACATGACAAGATTTCATATCCTTTGGTGGTCAGCCCCTTGGCTTAAGCAAGGGGGAAAGGTGCAGGGAAGGCATGGCCCATCGACCCCTTTTCTCAGGTGTGTTCTCTTAGCAACCAGTTCTTGGTCCTACCACTCAACCGGCTGCCGGCGATGTGCTGGATGTCTGGCCTCCATGTCACCGGCCTCTTGACCGAGACCACACGCTGCTCCACAGGGCGAACCCTATGGAAGGGCGAACCCAGGGCTCGACTCCAGCCCCGCACAGAGCCATCCGCCCTCATAATGAGATCTTTCCTGTAGCGCGGCGCGGTCCAATGGCCCTGGTGGATGCGCTGGGCATTTTCCGCCTCCGGCACGGCAGGCACCGTCACGGGCAGGTACACCTTGAAATGCCGCAGGGCGTGATCCTGTTGAATCTTGACGATGCCCGTCTGTGTGCGGTATACGATCGGCGAGGGCATGAAATTGCGAAACTCGTCCACCAGCTGCGGGATGATCGTCGTGGGAAAGGGGTTCTTGTCGCTGGGCCGCAGCTTTTTGAAAATCTTGTGGAACCACATCTGGATCGAGTACCACATGTGCCACTTCTGTGCAGAGGCTCGCTCGTAGCGCCTGAGTGCCGGGCCCGACCGGACGCCCTGCTGGAGCGTCTGCGAGTACTCGTAGAGTGCCTCCTCGTACACCACGCAATGCGCTTCGTACTGCCCCTTGAGCTCTCGCATCAGCGGGATGGCCTGGGCATACTTGCCCTCTTCGATCAAAGCGTTGACGAGGATGCTGTACTGATCAAAGCCAGGCTCGACGTTGTAGGGCTCCGAGACCATGGCATCCCAAACGAGTTGGACGGCACTTGGCCTGAGCACCTTGTGCGGCATGTTCATGAGCGCCCACTCTTGTCGAACAGTCTTACTGGCAGCGATGTAGGTCCAGCTGAGCAGGTCAAACCACACTTTGTCGTGGACCTGGATGCGGTAACGCTGGGAAATGTGGTTGACGAGCTTCAACGCCATGGCGACATGGCTGTTGGAGCAGTATGCAGACACTATTGCCTCCAGGAGCCGGTTCGTGGGATACATGGGCGAATCGCGTCTGAGTATGTTGCCCCCTTCGACAATGATCGAGCCTGCTGCTTTGTTTCGTTTAACGTGGATGTTCCAGTAATCGCGCAAGATCTGCGACGTCGCAGCAATCTTCCCAGTCCTCGCCGTGGCAATCAGCATGGTGCTCAAGAAGTCCACATCGTGGTCAAAGCCCAGGGACTTGGCCTTGTTGAAAACCTTCAAGACTGGCCTCGGAGTGCGCAGGGCCCAAGAGAGATCTTCTGCCACGTGAGGGTTGTGGGGGTTATGGCCAAAACGATGCCTGCGGTACAAATCGATGTTCCTCTGCAGACGCCCGAGCTTGAACAAGTTTCTGCCCCAGAGAGACCCCTTTTTGTGCATATAAGTAGTGCCTCTGCGTGGAAAGAGGACAGCTGCCCGTACTCGGAAGTTTACAAGGCTGTACTGCATGTACAAAGGTTCGGTTAAAAACCGGGCGCGCGAGAACTCGGCGTAGGCCCGACTTGATCTCCACGTATGGTACTTGTCTTGCTCCATCATTTGCCAGACTACCTTGGCTGTCATCACGGAAGAGGCTGCTCCCGCGCACCCGATCAGGACCAGGTAGTCGTTAAACTGAGGTGGGTGCGGCGATTTCCTCCTCAGCTCGAACACACTCATCAGACGCCGCAAAAGCGCGACGTAAACGGTAGCAATGCCGTAGTTGTTAACAAATGTCCCCAAGGGCGTCATTTGGGCTTGGCCTGGGCTAACAGAGATGCCGTCGACCGCATTCAGCTCCTTGGCGACAACAAAAGGGTCGAGGCAGCGCAAGAGCTCGGAGAAGGACGTCGGCGGGAGTCGTGCGATGAGACTCTCGATGGCGAAGTACTGCCTTTCTTCCGTCTTGTCGCGAGATGTGGACAACTGTGTAAAAGCTAGCAGGTCAAAAAGCTCGCCAGTAGCTCCCTTCTTGAGCGCCGTCAAGAAAGCCAGAGCTCTTGGGTGATCCCGGTGTGGCACCTTCGTAGTTGTGACGTCCTCTTGGGCATCTAGTCGGCGCTTCCACCCAAGGCTTTCTTGTAGTTGAGGCTTGTACTGCATTACATCGTGCAAAACCCTGATATCATCCGTCGAGAGCAAGGATACGCTGTCGAGACGCATGTCGTCCGTGTACGAGACAGCAACTGCCTGCGGGGTGTGTGACTGGGAAAAGCCCCTCGCGAGATTCTTCGGAGTCCGTCCGAGTCGCAAGCTCAAAATGCGCGAGGGCGTGCCGCGAGGCGGGCGGTAGAGGAAACATCGTGACCCGAGGCACTCTGCTACCTGCATTGTCGCTGTCATCGTGGACGATGGGACAACGCATCAATAGTCCCTGCCACCATGAGAAGCAGCGCGGTGTCGGTTACGGCGCAGGAAGTCCACGAGCGAGAGCTATGCGTGGAGTTGAGTGCTAAGATGCGGAGAGCGGAGACGCTTGAAGCTGTCGTGGAGTGCGGAATATGGGGGAGGTGGAGCTACAATCGAGTCCGGCTCAATTGGTTTTTTAGCGCTGGAATCAGCAACTGAGACCAAAAAAACCGAGCTACGGCGCTACAAATATTCCTGCTCCGGCTATCTTATCGCTGATTCAGTGCTGCCAGCTTGAGGCATTCATGTGGCACCGCAAAAACAACATCAAATCGGCCCGTGCGTTTCAACCCATCACCATTTTGAGATCGTCAGCTTCACAACCAAGACATCCCGACCCCCGGTCTCTCGACGTCACATACAATCTCACATCATGGCGGACGTCGGCGATGAAGGAAACAACGTGTCCGAGCCCCTCGACCTCGTTCGCCTGCTCCTAGATGAGGTGGTTTTCGTCAAGTTAAGAGGCGACCGTGAGCTGAAGGGCAGACTTCATGTATGACGAACCCTCCCGTATTCATGTCTTTGGGATCTGTGACTCATGAATTGACCGACTTTGATCACACTAGGCATACGACAGCCATTGCAACTTGGTTCTGGGCGAGGTAGAGGAGACTATCTATGTGGTCGATGAGGAGGAGGAGGATGAGGACGTCAAGGTCAGTATTCTCGAGAGACGCTTCGACAGTGTCCGTTTCATCGCTGACACCTCGTAATAGACTATTAGCAGGAAGTCCGAGATGCTGTTTGTTAGAGGTGAGCTTCGCGTGCTTCTTGTCCCTAGCTTGTTCCAAGGCGCGGTTCTGACTATCGCCAGGTGACTCGGTCGTGCTCATCTCACCACAATCGCAAGCTTGAACGATTGGAAATCACGGCTTTCCAATACTTTCTGAGGATCTTCGGCAGCCATAGTGGGCTTGGTCGATGATCAAGCCTGGATGTCGCAGGAAGGTGTTCGTGCTTGCAGCGGCGCAAAACCTGACTGCGCCTAGAGCATGTTATTGACTGCCTGATAGTCGACCCTGCTAGCAAAAGACGCCGTGCATGGTACTTGCAGTCAAAGGCTGCACATCTTTCTGGCGGAGGATTTAGGATTTGATACCAATATAGACATACAAACGACTGCCGCAAGTATTTTCTCTCCCGCCATCCTCTGATGACTTAAGAGGTTTTGATTTACGGCACTTGTTCCTGTATGGCTCTGCATGCATGATACCCTGCATATCCTCATGGCCAAAAGACGCGTCTTGTGCTTCTTGTTTTCCTCCTCGTGTATAGGGTACGCTCATGCCGTAGGAGATCGTTTGCATGCCATTCCCAAGCGGTTCCGTCTGCTGCGACTATATCCACCACAACAGCCCAAGTCCGTGACATCGTGTGAGACTCACCACTTCTCGATAAGCGGCGGGATTTTCCATCAAGGACCACAGTTAAGAGGGCGGGCATCAAAAGTTAGCTCGCCAAGGATATCTTAAAGTGACGCAAAGCCCAGGAGCTATCGCGGTATTGGCCGAGAGGACTGCACCTGCAGAGCTCGAAGGTGTAAAAGACCTTACCCTTACACACCTAATGCATGTTGTGAACTGCACAAATCCCTCGCTGGGGGAAGAGGACTTGTAGCATACGCCAGAGCGCAAGGTCCTAGCCTATAAGACCCATCTTGGGGCGTGAGCCCTGAAGCTCACGACTACGAAGGCATATAGCAAAGCGCAGGAGTGACGGCACTACAGTTGTCATAGCAGGTATCATGAATAGGGCAAACCACGTGCCTCTGACATAGAACAATGTTGCCTCCCTGATGCTGATTGCTTGACTATACACCGGCGGTAGCTTCACTCAAGGGTCGACGCAATGCTGTAGCCATCTGTAGCTACAAGGCTAGGATTGATGTTTTATACAGGCAGAGGTAGATGTAAAACAATCAGTCTAGATGATTGTAGATAGCCATTCACGCAAGTGTCTATAAGATCATTCTGTCGATAGGAAAACGAGTCAAAGCAAGCCACACACATAGGAGTGTGATCTTCGTCCTAGCATCACACAAATCAGCCTGAGGACCAACCTATAGTCTCATATACTGAAGGCATGTCCATCCGTTATCGACGTCGAGAGGGAGCCGACTTAACAGTGCCCATGGCGTCCTCGCTCTTGGTTGTCCGTACTATGGATGTGGTCAGATGAGATGAGTGAGAACGGCGCAGTGGCCGGGAATTGTCTCTTCCCATCCCAGAGGGCTTTTAGAACCTGGTCCGGACGCGGACTGGCAAGTCCGGGTTGACGTTCCTCGTACCTTACTTTTATGGTTCCGCCCGGAGTATCCGCAAGCGCCACCCAGTAGAACTGTTACCTTCGATGGCGGGCGGGTACTACCTCGAAGGACTCTTACGAGGGATGTCTCCCAATCAACTTTGCAAATCTGGTGTCAGTCGCTGTTCTTCCGCCGACAGATCAAACAACACAACACACAACCATCAGCCCAAGGTTGAATCACCTAATCAATTGATTAACGATTACTTGGTATGACTGAGGGCTGTTGATACAAGATAGGGAAGTGAATGTAAAAGTAAAGCGATTGTATGACCAGGAGAAGCCCCTGGCCAGATTTTGCTAGTAGAAAAGAGTAAAGGTAGTAAAGTAGTAGTAGTTAAGGTTTCTCATGAGCTTCTAGATACAAGAGAGGTTCTTCCCTGAGGTAATTAAGGTTTTTGGTAAGGTTTTTCTTCCCTTCGAGTGGGCGCGCGAGCCGAGCCGGAAGTGAAAATGTACTTTGAGATATGCACACATGTCAGGGTGGAGCAACAGATCCACTCCTCCCCTCCCAGCTCTTCCGAACGACCAACCCTTCTTCATCACACGCCGCAGCCGCCGGTCGCCCTTGTCAAGGCACCGACGCCTCTCCCTTCCCCATCATGCTTCATATGTTCGTCTCGCACAAAGACAAGCGCTGTAAAAGCAAGGACGCCTTTCTCCGTTCAAAGAATGAAAAAGCAGCGCGCGCGCGCACGCAAAGGTATCGTTCGAATGGCAGAAGAGAAAGGCCCTTCTTAAACCTCCTTGTGGAGAACGCCGTCGGCGTGAGCCATCTGGGCGGCAAAGGTCGTCGAGGGCTTCCACGCAGCCGAAGTGCGGGGAGTCGTCTCCTCCATCATCTTGTCGACCTGCTCCAGGGTAAGACCCTTGGTCTCAGGGATGAGGAAGTACGCGTAGACGAAGGCGCACGTGCACAGGCCACCCCAGACGAAGAAGACGGAGGACTTCATGTTGCCCTTGTCGTTGTCGGTCATGTAGGGGGTGATGACAGCAATGATGGTCTAGAAACGAGCCGGGGTTAGCCAAGGAAAACCAACAGGTAAAGTGTGTGGAATCAGGTATGTTTTGCACTTACGTTCCAGAGCCAGTTGGAGGCGGTGGACAGGGCGACACCACGGGAGCGGATGGGCAGAGGGAAAATCTCGCCAATGACGATCCAGGCACCGGGGCCCCAGGTGGAGGCGAACCAGAAGATGAAGATGGCGATGAAGGAGATCTGGGCGTTGACGGCGGGAATGTTGTTGGCGATCGACTTGGTGGCATCGTTGGGATCGGGGTGGGTCTTGTTGAAGCCGATGGTGACACCGATGATGCCGACGAGGAACTGGCAGATCAACATGCCGAGGGCACCCCAGATCAGGATGGTGCGGCGACCGAAGCGCTCGACGGTCCAGAAGGAGAGAGGGGTGGAGAGCACGTTGACGAGGGTGAAGATCAGCGAGATGAGGAACTCGTTGCTGATAGCACCAGTCGACTTGAGGAAGGGGGTCGAGTAGTAGAAGATGAAGTTGACACCAGTCCACTGCTGCATCATCTGGAGAGAGGTACCGAGGATGGTGCGGCGCAGGTTAGACTTGGCCTGCCACAGGGAACCCTTGAAGCAGTTGGCCCACGAGCCGAACCAGGTGGTGGAGGGGATGAGCTGACGCTCGTACTCCTCGTTGGCGACAATCTCGGCAAGCTCGACCTGGATGTACTCGGAGTCGGCGGGCTGGCCTCGGAGGCGGGAGAGCGAGGCGGTGGCGGAGGCGAGGTTACCGATCTTGACGAAGTAACGGGGCGAGTCGGGCAGGAACATCAGACCACCGCCGAGGATCAGACCCCAGGGGAACTGGATGGCGATGGGGATGCGGTAGACACCGGTGTCGGAGCGCTCCTTGGTGGCGTAGACGACGATGGAGGCCAGCATGATACCGATGGTGATGCAGAACTGGTAACCGGCGACGAGAGCACCACGGACCTTGCGGGGGCAAATCTCGGACATGTACAGAATGACAATGGCGGACTCGAAACCGACACCGAAACCGGCAATGAGACGACCAGCGACGATAGTACCGAGAGAGCTGCCGTGACCAGTGATCATCTGGATAATAACACCAAAGAGGTAGATACCGCAACCAGCAATGACGGTCCACTTGCGACCAATGAAGTCGGCCAGGTCACCAGCAATAAGAGCGCCGAAGAAGGTACCGCAGGACAGGATAGAGACGATGAGAGACGAGTGGGAGGCCGTGAGCTTCTCGATACCGACGCCCTCGACGGCCTCGATGAAGATCTTGGATGCCGTGACACCGTTGATGTAACCAGAGTCGTAACCGAAGAAGATACCGCCAAAGGAGGCAAAGGCGCAGATCAGGTAGGCCTTCCAGGTGACGGGGGCCTCGATGCGCTCGACATCCTGGGTGGTAGCGAGGCCGACGACGCCGTGCTCGTGGGTGGTGGGCGGGAGAAGGTCGCCGCCCTTCTCACCGGGGGCAACATCAGCAGCAACGGGAGTCGACATGCTGGCTGATGGCGAGGGTGAGTTCTTTGTGAGGTTGATGTGTTGAAGTTCGTTCTTTTTGTTTGACGATGGCCCTCTCCTGGGGGGGATTCTTGTCTTGTGAAATTGAGCGAAGATCCTCTCTTTTTGAGATCGCGGGGAGGTGAAAGAAGGAAATGCCAAAGCCCGGGGTTCCAAGGGGAAGGGGGGGCCAGAAGGGAAGGGGGGTGGGATGGGGACGACTTTTTAAAGTTTGGTGAGACCAGCGTCCGTGTGGTAAGGTAGGCAGTGAGTGGTACGGAGCAAGGTGTCTTGCATTCCTGGATCCTCTTTCTCTGGACTCTTTCTTTGTGTGTTGATGAATCGATGGACGGGGGGACAGAGAACAGGACCCCTGTGATGGTCTGGTCTGGGTCCGGGCCTGGTTCCTTGGGTGTACACGGAGTAACTACAACTACCAAAAAGTGGGTGTGTAAGTCTAAATGTCTGGTGTGAGTGCAATGTGAGCGAGTGAGAGTGACAATGTGGACTGACTAGGACTCGACTCACGAATGAGACCTCGAGTTGCCTCCGTTACCTAGGCCTTTCTGCGGCGGAACAAGATGGGCGACGAGTCCCCAAGGTCTCCAAGGTCCCCCCTCGCCCCCATAGTTGGTCCGTGATACCCCTGAACGACCGCGCAGGCTCTTCTCGGTTGGATCCTTCATCGGGAGGGCATAATTAACATCATTACAAACATGGGAGATGATTTGACACTAGCACGGTAATGTAGGCCCAACACGGTAAGGCCAGGTTACGCGGAAGAGCCATCCTTGTTCCTTGTTCAAACTGCTGCTCTGACATTTGTTTTGCCATGTCTTTTTTTCATCACTTTCCCTGTCGTCTCGTACGGACTCGAGGTTGGTGGTGCATCTTGCATCGATGCCAAAAGTACCTCTCCATCTAGCTCACTAGCTCGCCGAGCTGCTTGCTCCCCGACTCGGCGTATGTTTGTTCTTTTGTGCCGGGGTACCTCCGTACGGGGGGCAGAAAAAGGTGGTGTCGTTGTGGAGAGACAGGTCGGGGTCACGGGGGAAAAAAGAGGTCCAATGCAATGGGTGATTGAATCGCGAAAAATATCAGTCATTGACAAAAAAAGACAAGAAAACCATCTCACATCGGCCACCAGACGGTCGCCCTAATGCAGGGTGTGTGCGAGATTAGCTTGGAGCCATGAACGGCGCGCCGTGGTAGCTCCGGCACTGTACATACACCCACCGATACACCCACTGATCCATGTGTGCTGTCGCTGTGCTCAGCTGCTTTCCAGCAGTCACCTCACTCACCTGCAGCTTCGGGCGAGGGCCAAGAAGAGGCTAAGGCCAGACCACAAGTGTCACACGCCCCTCCCTTAGTCGTAAAAGCTGGGGAAAAATTCGCCGTTGTCCCGCCGTGTCGCGTGGCGTATAATTTTTTTGCTTCTTCTGCCTCTTTTCTCCTAGTAACTACGTACTTTGGTACTGTACCGTACCGACGAACTCTTTGTTCTCGATGGGATCTATGATCTGTTTGAAAGTGGACAGCAAGAGAGTCACCAACCGGGTGTGTCGGTAGCGAGGCTGATCAGGCCTGTTGCTCCTGCTGCTGCTGACGGGTTAGAGCCAGTAAGCGCCTCAGCACCAGATCCTTCAAAGACAATCATCATCAGATTGAACAGGGAGACGAGGATACCGCGCTCAGCAGTCACCGCGGGCCAGTCAGATCGACTCGTCGTGCATTGAGGATCTCGCCGAGATCAGGTTCGCGGGTCCTGCCCGCTTGCATTCATCCATATGCTGATGCAATTCAAATGCATACAGCCACTTAATGAATTGTTTGTTTGCTTGCCTGGCCTTCCCGACCCAGACTTTTCTTTTTTCTTTTCTTCTTTTTGTTCTATCCCGCCATTCCACGAATGCAGCCCTTCATTTTCCGCGTGCAGAAAAAGCAAGGGAAAGGAAGGAGAAGAAGAAAAATTGAATTGATTAAGGTACCCTGGCCAACTGCAACCTCGAGTGAGAAAATAGAGTATCTATTACTCCATGTAACATGCAACCCTGCGACCCGCGCGACGACGGTCGGCTTGCCTTGCTGATCGCGGCTCGCCGCGTCCTCATTCGCAGCCGTTAAATGAGGTCGATCTGGGCTAGATTCCCATGCTTGGGCCAACCAGCTCGACGGGGACGACTTCTTTGCTGGCTTCCATTGACCACCTGCTCCTCTCGAGATGTCGAGGTGTCTGGAGAAGCCCTCTTCTTCAGCTCCAGATGGCACCGCGTCGCTGTCTGCTGAAGGCACACCCCCCCCCCCCGGCTCGACTAGAAAGGCGCCGAGAAATCCCCATGGGTATCCACGGGAGACCCCTTGTCGCTCCACTCCCCTGGCACCATCATCTGTTACCCATACCCATCTGCGCCGGACTGCATCCACCTCTTCATTGGGCCGGCGGCCCTGAACCACGACCGACCGCGGCTCATTCCTTCCCACTGGCTCACTGGCTGCTCAGGCGAAAAGACGGCGGGTCTGCTTTGGCCCTTGGCTTTGCATGGCTTCCATGATGAAGGGTGGGCCGCACCTCGACACTCTAGTATCCATCCGGTCAAGCCTCTTCCGCTTTCGCAAGATCTGCCCCCCTAAATTACCTACCATCCACTGCCATCTTCCTCCCAAGACAAGACAGAGTTTCGCTCAAATGCGATAAGATGGTGTTGAAGATCTTCACAGGGCCAAAAGGATCGGGCAAGAAAAGGTAAAAATGCTAGTCGGTAACACTAATCAGATGTCCTCCTCCTGCATCCGCGCGCGGCGCTCGTCGTCGTGTGCTCTAGGTTCGGCACGCCTGGCTCTCGCTGCACCATCGTCTCGTCTCGGACGTGCAGCCCAATGGGCCATTGCTCGGTCGTACTTGATGGCGCCCGCCCGCAGTAGCACCGTGCGCTCCGCTCCCTGGCGTCTTTTTCGATGTTCACTCTCTGTTCTTCTCCTCATTCCGTGTTCCGGACTCGTTTCACCCTCCGAAACGCCTTCTTTTCTTCTTGCTCAGCACACAGCATGCGGGTTTCAACGCGCCTGCCTGCTGGTGGAAAGGCTGGTAGGTACTTTTCATCCGTCCATGCATGATCTACCCAAACAGGGCCAGGACCGATTCGTGTCCCAACTTTTAACGTATTGCATCTTGGGGACATGACTGGGGGAACATTCCATCCGATTGGGGATCTCGCTCCGGTCGCTACGGCGGTCTTCCAACCCAGATCCTGATTCAATATCCGGGGGTCCCATCGTACGGTAACGCGCACCTCCTGTATTTGTGTATGTACGTACTCCATATAGGCCATGCATGCCCAATGTCCCCTCTCGCTCTCCACACGGCGGCTCGTGGCGGCAAGCAAGCTTGGCCCAAAATGCTCCATTCTCCGGAACATTTCCTTTCTCTGCCCTATCGATGTCTCTGAGCGAGACCTGTCTCGTCTCGCCTGCGTGCCTCGCACCACCAAGAAGCAAGCCTGCCTGGTCGACAGCCGCACCTGACTCGGCTGGGCTACACAACTGCACTCGCTGGAACGGAGCTTTGTACGAAAGTTTAATTGTTTAGAGCCGCCCTACCACAGCAACAGCCCTTTGACGGGGGAGGCAAAATTTCAGGCTGTCCAGCTGATCTCTCGCGCTGGAGCTGAGTCAAAGATCTAGAACTTCTCGTGGTTGGTCGGGTGACATGGTAAACACCACCAGAGCAAAACATCATGACATCAATGAAAACACGGCTCGATCAACAGTACGTACATTCACCGTCTTCAACGCCCCAAGCTTCATCCACTCTAGGGAGCCCACCCACTTGCAAAACTCGGCGCCTTTGCTTGATGGAGCGGGCCCCATGGGCTTTTGCAGCTCCAGCTTAGGTAAACCGCCGAAGAAGCTGCCGTAGCGCCGCCGCTCTCGCCCAGGCTTGGCTCGGCACTTTTGGCTGGCCTGATCACATGCTGGGGGAGAAATGGTTGGCAACTATCTACCTGATGACCGTCTGTTCGTCAAACAAAGAGAGAAAAAATGAAGAGACAGAATGTGTGCTGCACACTCTGCTGCGCCGCCCACGGGCACGCCACATCCGGTGCCATCCCGGCTGGTGGTCTCGGCCACGACCTGCAAACCCCGGCCTGCCGTTGGGATCCGTGCTGACCCAGCTCCTGGACAAAAGTGGCCGTATGTTGTGTATGCAGGTAGCATCCATTTCGTTGGATCGCAACCGCGTGTCCCGGTAATCCCCATGTAACGTTGGCGGATGCACCAAACAAACCACAGAACCCCCCAAGCCCCGTGGCTCCCTTACCAACTACCAACTTGGGTGCATCCTTGCGCTTGGTGTGCATGCCAATGTACTTCGTATCACACCACACCCATTACTGCCTACTGCCTACACACATACGAGCCAAGTTCTCCTCGTTGGGCCAACGTGGTGCATGCTGCTTGCCCGGCCTGCTTCTCGGCTCGGCGCTGCAGCCAGCATCGCCACCAATCGCCTTGCTACATATCCGCGTACCAACGCCAATTGGCGAGAAAAGCCGCCGAAGACGGGGATAGAGGTGTGTGGCCACGAAGGGGGCTCTCCAATAATCCGGCCTTATTCTCGATCAAATACCTAGGTTTTGTTCTCCTCTTCCCACACGGGGCCCCATGTCTAGCATGCGACTCCGCACACCAGGAGGACGCACCCGCAACGCGTGCTGCAGAGCCCCAGAGCGTTGCTCCGAGGTGCATTGGTCCGAGGTGGATCTGTTGGAGACCAAGCTATTGTGAAGAATTTTTAGAAACTCTCATCTGATCATGTGGACTGTCCCAGGGATGAGCTCCGCGATGCCGACCTTGTAATGTCGAGGCTCAGGAATGAGTTTTGATGCTTCAGCTGAGACATGTACGTACGAAGCATACGTACACTTCAATCTCGACTGCTTGACTTCTCAGTAAGCACGTCAGATGCACTCATCGAGAAAAGTGTGGTATCACTGCTTCAAGCACATGGTAGTCTCTTCCAGCCTAGACCTTTCGTAACACGGTCCTTCGAGAGGTCAATAGGATAATATCACGCCGTGCTTCTCGGAGCACGCACGTCCAGCCCGGATAGACCCGCAAGATCATGTCAGGCACACGTAGCCGCCCTGGACCCAGATCTCTTTACCCCTTGTTGCTGGCCCTGATCTGCAACGCAGCCTCGAGCATCCATCGTGTGTCCAAGACGAAGCGCAGGATAGGTACGAACAGGGTACATGCATGTACATGATAGACTGCAGGCGTTCAAGTAGGGTCCCAAATGGTCGGGGCATGTAGGATAGCCTCCATGCTGCACAAGAGCATGCCTGTGAGACACATGGCCGGCCGGCCGAGATCCTGTCCCCTTTTCTAAATTTCCCCGACCGGCCTAGAAGATGTCTTGGCACGAGACCCAGGAGACAAGTAAGACCGAGATGTGCTTGGTCTTGCTTTGCGATCGCCAGCCGAACACACGGAGCTTGACTAGCATAAGGGTACCCAGGGGGGTGGCGTGGCCTCCTGGCATGATATGGGATTAACTGGTGCATCCCCGGCGCGGAGCCCCATATTGATGGCGGAGTAGGACCGAGCGGGTGCTCGCGGCCACTAGGGATAGCATCTAGGCTGGCTGATTTGGCGAGAACGGCCGAGACGAAGCACGTAGAGATCTGGGAATAGAGGAATGAACTTCAGATGTTGTGATTGAGGCTGGAGACATTGTAGGGCCGAACATTACTCCTCTGCGCGGCGCGAAATAACTGATGTGTCTTGTCTAAAGCTTGTTCCGCTACTATATGGAGAATCTCTCGGTTCCTTTCCAGCTCGCTGTTGGCAAGGGTCAGATAGGAGTGAGCATTACTACGACAGTTTGTTGCAGAACTACGGCCTCTGTGGCCATCAACGTTCACACCATGCCGGCCGGCTGTTTCTTCAGCGTCTTCATCAAACACACGAGAAGAAGAAAAAACAATCAGCAACATACAGACTAGTATGTCTCCAGGACTCTTACCACATTAGTGAAGTCCTTCCATTTGGATAGGCTTCGCACAGACTGCACAAGCAAGTCCTTAGACATGTTGTTCAACCCTTCTCTCCCATTGAAAGGTTGTCTATGTTTGTTGCCCACGGGCCAAGCTTGATAGTTACCCGAGCGTGTAACATATGCGCTGGCTGATCTCCCATCGAGACTCTACTACCGCTTCAGAGTATCGGCAAGCGTGGTGTTGGCAATAGTGATATTGTCGACTCGGCAATAACAGTTGTGGAAACGAGGCATCATGAGATGATGTATGGCCCCTAAAAGATCAACCTGCCTTCCTTGCCACTCGCATACTATCTGTCATGGACAGTGTCCAAGGACAATTTCCTATAATCAACACTGCCGGCATGACGTCCTCCTCTTTTTATCTCTAGTGAACAAGACCACGGAGTTCTCGGCTTTATGTCACAGTGTATACTCGTGATATTCGGTATTGGACATAACTGTCTGCTCGCTGGGCTGCAACAACATCATCACCGCCTCGATTATAAGAAATTGACAACTAGTAGTGCTCATACATTATCAATATTGCAGCGCGAAAAGAATTGCAAAGTGAAATTTGGCCAGAGTTATTGCCTTGGTGTGGTCTGGTTGCTCAGTTATTGGCCCAAGGGAGGCAGGCATAAGGACCAGAACAAGATCTTATTGAGTTCTACCCAGTTGATGGGGCAGTCTGTCATGCTCTCAAGTCTTGCACTGGGTACTTGTTTTACTTCCCTCTACAGCAAATTTCACAACGTTGCCATTCTCTGATCTCTGAAAATTCTAGGACCAGTTCAAATCGACATCCCCTGGAGGCATACGTCAATATCCGAAAACCTCAGACGCAAGCGAGCATGTCAATTATCGATCGATATCTTCTACAAGGAAATAACCTTTGCGGGGCTCGCCGGAAACAAAGCAGAGCAAAGGCCGGATGCCGGGGCCGGCCACGCACGGCCGGGCTTCCAAGCGGACTTTGGTCTTGGCATATAGTTATCCGGGACCGATGGCGACATTCAGACTGTTTACGTACGCCATTACAAGGAAGATGGCACAAATGTTGCTTGTGCCTTTTGAGCTTAGTCCTAAGCTTGACCTTGCAGAGCTCTGGGGCTCCGGAGTCGGAACACGAAACTGAGACTGAAGTTCAAACCTAAGAACTTTGAGATCTGGCAACGGATGGACAATGCTTCAAGATATTTGCTTATTTGTATCTCTGCGTAACACTTCAAGCTGGATCTCTTCGTCCGGGGTATTGGGCATCTGGAACAGTCAATATTACGGAGCGTTTTTTGCCGGAATCCACTGCCGATCAGCGAAAGTGGGCATTCGTTTCGCCCAAAATAGGCTGGTCCGGATTGAGAAACGTGCCTCATCAGATCCACCCTGCTCAACCTGGACCTGGTCAAAAGAAAAACACAGCTACGGCATCAAAACTTGGTTGGGAAGAATCACCTCTTGCCATGGATTAAAGCCTGTAGGTGCATGCTGGCTCTCTCGCATCGGTGATGCAGTCGATAGAACACGCCAACAGTCCCCATCCAAAGGATGAGCCGAAGACTATCCTCGATGCTGCGAGGTCGGACACGAGCGCTGTGCCCTCGGACGCCAGCACCGCCACCGAGCTGCCTGCCCAGTCTGCGCCCCCGAACGGAGGCCGGACCGCATGGTTGCAGGTTGCTGCCAGCTTCGCTTGTTACTGGAACACGCTGTAGGTTGTCGCCCTCCATTTTGGGAAGAGAATTTCCTGCTCACGCTCGCCACGATGCAGCGGCGTCTTGAACATGTACGGCGCTTTCCAGGCTTTCTACGAGCAGGACCTGCTCCGGGAAAGGTCCCCTTCAGACATCTCTTGGATCGGCTCTACCCAAAACTTCTGTCTCATGGCCGTTGGCGTCCTGATCGGACCGTTGTTTGATGCCGGGTATTTCCGGTCTCTCCTGATCACCGGAGCGTTCCTCGTCGTCTTTGGATTCATGATGACAAGCTTGTGCACGACATATTGGCAGGTCATGCTGGCCCAGGGGATCTGCCTAGGTCTCGGAACATGTTGTCTCACCATTCCATCCATCGCACTCGTCCCCATGTGGTTCAGTGGTCATCGAAGGACCTGGGCCATGGCCACGGCGACCATCGGCAGCTGTCTTGGCGCCACGATCAACCCCCTACTCTTCTCCGCTCTGCAACCACGCATCGGCTTCCCATGGACCGTCCGAGTGATGGGATTCATATCGTTGGCTCTCTGCTCCTTCGCTATCGCTGTCGCGAGGCCCAGGTACAAGCCTAAGTCCATAGAGCAGCAAGCCGATGCCAGGCCGTCCTTCCACACCATCGTTCACAACGCGGCGCTCGGAGAACGACCATATCTCCTCTACTCTGCCTCCATCTTCTTCAACAATGTCGGCTACTTCGAGCCCTCCTACTACATTCAGAGCTACGCCATTGATCACGGCCTCGGCGGCTATGCGGTCGTTGCCTACCTTCTCACCATCCTGAACGGCGCGTCCATCTTTGGCCGCGTCGGCCCTTCGTTTGCGGCAAGGAAGTTCGGAGTCCTACCCACCTTCATCTTCATCGTTCTGTTCAGCGCGGTCAGCGTCTTTTACTGGATCAGCGCCAAGGGCTCCATCCCGGGCAACATAGTCTTTGCCATCTTCTGGGGCTTCTTCTCGGGCGGAGTAGTAGCATATGCCCCAGTCGTGCTGACCACCATTACAACCGATATGAGCTCGCTGGGCACACGGCTTGGCGTTCTTTCGATTCTCAAGGGTATAGGTTCTCTAGTAGGACCTCCGATTGCCGGCGCCATACGGACAAATACGGCGAGCTATCTCGGCGTGCAGTTGTTCACGGGCTGCGTGATCATGGCATCGGCCTTTCTGGCCTTTGTGTTGCATTTGGAGCTTAGAAGGACCGGCAAGACCAGTAAAACGTCATAGAGTGGAAAGGAGAGTTGCTCACGAACTCACGATACCATGATAAACATCAAGATAAGCATTGTCTAGTAATTTGTATTGTTCTCAATATGGTGAGCGTCAGTCCATAAACATTCAAGTGACGACCTCCTCTACAACTCCTGTCTTTCAAATCTTCAAGAGGCTCAATGTCAATGCCTTAAAAAGTCAGCTCTGGCCCGGTCTGCCGTTTCTGCGTCTGTAAGGATCTTCATCGCCAGCGCAGCCATGCCTTGACCCGATTTCAAGGCGGCATCGTGTGCCTCTGGGGTTCCCGCGGCATCAGCGAAGCCACGGTTGTGAACAGGTACCCCCGGGGCGGTGGAGATCCCAAAGGTCCCGTGAAGACTGGGTACAGCATATGAAACATTGCCTACACGGCGAAGTTAGTTTTCGGCTCGTCTTCTGAAGAGTGAAAGTCGCTTACCCATATCCGTCGCTGCGGCCGAGGGTTCACCCATGAACGATACCTTGTCGCCCAGATCACCCATTGCTCGGATATACTCGTGGCACAATGTGTCGTTCACGCGGAGCTCCATATATGGAGCTGCCCTGCATTATTACACATCCCTTTAGTTGTAGACTAGCAAGAAGGAGACAGCATGGATGACTTACGGGACAATCTCGACTCGGCACCCGCTTGCCTTGGCAGCACCCTCAATACAGTGCCGGACCCTTTCAAGGAGAACCTCGAGCTCGGGAATCGATGCAGTCCGTAAACCCCAGGCCATCCTGGTATATTCAGGGATGATGTTGGACACTTTGCCTCCATCCTCAATCACACCCTGTATCCGCTCGTAAGGTTTGATCTGTTGTCTGAGCATAGAAATCGCGCAATAAGAAGCCACTGCAGCATCTAATGCATTGATTCCACTCCAAGGCTCGGCGCCTGCATGCGCCGGTTTGCCGTGAAACTCGACTTTCAAGTGGCGTGTCGCCGTGGTTCGGAAGCCGGCGATACCAGTGCAACTTGCGTCAAAGTTGTGTTGAGGCAGTGCATGACACATGATGGCGGCCGAAACATCATCTGCAAACGCACCGGCGTCGATGAGCTTGATCTTGCCACCGCCGCCTTCTTCGGCCGGTGTACCAAGGATCCGTACTCGACCTGCCAGACCCAGCGTCATTAGAGCACTGGCAGCGCTCACAAAGGCAGCCAGAGAGGAAGTGGCAATGAGGTTGTGTCCGCATCCGTGTCCTATGCCTGGGAGAGCGTCATACTCGGCGCAAAATACTACGAGGCGACCACCGGAGCCTGCCTCAGCCTGGAACGCTGTGTCGAGCCCGTATGCATGGCGTTGAACTCGAAATCCCTTGGCTTCGAGGAAGTCAGTCAGCGTTGCATGAGCAATCACCTCTTCGAAGCCAGTCTCCGGATGGGAATGGATTGCATGGTTGACAACACGGAGGTCCTCTTTTAGCTCGTGAATGGTACGGGCGATGACATCCTTGACCTCCTGCTCGGAATGAACCCCGGCCTTGGGTTGGACAACAGGCTCTAGACCCGCGGTATTGGTTCTTAATAGATCTGCTGTAGTCATGATGGACAATATTCTTTATCTTGCTGAGATAGGCTTTGATCTAGTGGACATGCAGGGAGCGAATACTTTTGTATTCATTCAGAATGGGGAGTCCCCCCACATGCAGTATATACGAAACATACGACCTATTCTAGTCGTCACATCATTGCGTTGATAGAACCCGGGGCTGAGGAAAATGCCATCTGGTGAGTCTATGGACTGAAGTGGGCCAAGTCTCCGCACGAGGAACATGCAAGCGGAGAGGGCGTCGAGTAGCGGCTATCTCGAATAGCCGCTAGCCGACTATCATGAAAACCAAGAGGCGATGATGAGTTATCGGCAACGCGTCCGGTATCTGCCCATAGTACATCGAGCATGATAATGATTATGTTAATGTTTACCAAAGAAGCTATGTAGTATATGAACAACCCCAGATAACCCCGGATCTCTCTCTAGTTCCTTCAGTCGTTTCATCCTCAAGACATCCGACACTCTTCATCATTGCCCGTTCTTTACCTCCTCACAAGCCAGACCTCTTACAATTTGGTAATTCAACCCAACATTTTCAATTCAACATGAGCGAAACACACCAACCAGAGGTTGCTCCAGATAAGAAGAGCGCGGCAGTCCTAGACAAGGTTGAAAAGGACTTTGGGGATGTCCACGCAGTCCCCACTCTCTCCCCGGAAGAGGACCGTCGCCTGCTTCGTAGGATCGATCTATTGTGAGTGACCATCAATGTAATCCAGGTTGTACGGGGCGTAAAGCTAATACACATGCATTAGCCTTGTTCCCGTCATGCTGTTCTCCTACCTATTTCAGACCCTCGATCGCTTAGCCTTGAGTTACTCCAGCATCATGGGGTTGCAGACCGATCTTCACCTGGTTGGCGACGACTATTCGTGGGCGAGCAGTATCTATTATTTCGGATACTTGGCTTTCAGTTACCCGGCATCCTATGTCATAGTGAGACTACCGCTCGGGAAGATCATCGCTGGTTCCTCGTGAGACTGCCTTTCCTTATGCGAACGATACAACCGACTGACAATGACTCTACACAGCACTGTATGGGGCATTGTGTTGCTTTGCACTGCTGGTGCCTTCAACTCTCACGGGCTCCTTGCCGCGCGATTCTTCCTTGGTGTTGCCGAGGCTGCCATTGCCCCGAGTTTGACTGTGTTGGTGTCAATGTGGTACAAGAAGTCGGAGCAACCCCTGAGACATGGTGTTTGGTTTATGGGAAACATTATTGCCAGCCTGTTCGCTGCCCTCCTGGCGTATGCCATTAGTCACATCAAGTCGGGCATCAGCCCCTGGCAGGTAAGTTATATATCACGTTTTCCAGTGATACTGACATAAATGGCACAATGCTAACAGGGGATCTTTTAGATATACTTTATCATTCTCGGTGGCGCCACTATGACCTGGGGCTTGGCCCTTATTTACCTACTTCCCGACCATCCGACAACTGCACGATTCCTTACTGCAGACCAGCGAGAGAAGGCACTTATCCGCGTAGCAGCCAATATGACCAGTGTCAAGGACGAACACTTCAAGGTTTCTCAACTGCTCGAGGGGCTCAAGGACCCCAAGATGTGGCTTTTGTTTTTTATCATGGCATCGTCCTGTTTGGCCAATGGTCTATCAAGCGTAAGCCGTTTTTCCCACTCGGTTTCTCGGTAAAAAGCAAAGGACCTGACTCGAAGATGTGTAACAGTTTTCTTCAATTGTCGTGAAAGGCTTCGGCTTCTCGACTGTGGACACGTATTTGGTCCAGATGATTTCGACAGCCTTTCAGGGGATCTTTACGATCATCTCAGCTGTGGGCAGCACGTATATCAAGAACTCTCGCACATACTTCATGATGTTGAATTATGCGGCCAGTATCGTCGGCGCAGCGATGATCTACGCGATCGACCCAAGCCGTATCTGGACTCGATTCTTTGGATTTTGCCTCTGCATTTCCTTCGTCGCCAGTTTGCCCATGATATTTGCCATGTCGACTGCGAATTTTGCAGGCTTTACAAAGAAAACCACCGTTAATGCTGCAGTAAGTCCCCCATAGTAGATTTAGATTTTGCATTGTTGGTTCTCTACAAGTTAGTCCAGGACGCTCATACTCAATTCTTTGCAGATCTTTGTCGCCTATTGTGCGGCCAACATTGCGTCTCCGCAGCTCTTCATGCCCAGGGAGTCACCGAGATATCCCAACGGCTTCAAGGCTTGTGTTGTGGCTCTTTCAGTCTCTTTCGTCCTGACTGGCGTTCTCCGTATCTATCTGATCTGGGAGAACAAGCGTCGGGATCGGGTTTATGGACCCGTTGAGACTGATGAAGGCTCAGTAGATATGGCACTGGGACTGTCGGATGAGACTGATTTTGAACTGAAGAACTTCCGGTACTCTATGTAGATGCAACTGGGGATTGCATGCCGAGTGAGGTGCAGAGTTCAGAATGGCTAGTTTACGAAGACGCCGATACTCTGGAGCTGAGTAGCCCTCACGCAACGAAGGATCAGACGTAGAGTCTAGCTAGTCAACAAAGTATCACCGCCTGATCTACTCTAGAGACTGTACAATGATAACCACTCCAGATAATTGTGGACGTGCACCTTCCCCAAGCTTCAGAGAAAGGCTTTTTATACACTCCACGATGGATTCGAGGCAAGTTATCAGCACTTTGTCTTATACATGTATATAACTTGAGAAAGTCTAGTAGCCATGTACGAGTCAATCGCTCGCTGTTTGATTTCGAAGATCAACACAAAGACGATTCATCAAGGAAGCGGAGCTGAAGCAAAACAAATCATTGACAACGTTCTATTGATTTGACCTCTTGCTCGGCGACCCCTGGGGAAACGGGGTTCCTTTCCCCTTGGTTCTGGGCACTTGTTCTTCAAGTACTGTTGCTGGGCTAAGAGATGTTTCTAGGCCGCCTTACTGGTGACGAGGTGCTCATCTTACTAGAGGAGGCAATATGGGAATGTGTTGGGACGATTCGAGACCACCGGGGAACTAAGCCAAAGTTACCATACACCGGGTCTGTTGTCGGCAGTTGGGTCCTTGCAAGAGTGGAACTTGTTTAGAGGTTTATCAAGGGGATCAAAGGCCTAGCTCGGTGTGGGGGAGAGACCAGACTCACTTGGACTTAGTATCTATCGCCCACACCTACATCAAGCATGCTCCACACGCATTGGCGATAAAGACTTCTTGCCGACGTCGGCAAAAACACAAATCACTTCCGCAAATGACATCGTGAGTGATTATCAGCAGAATCCCTCAAGTAGCCGACTTGTGACTCGGGGGCTTGCTTGTTGCGTACGCATCCATCGGCTTAGAGATGTCGTCAGTAGACACTCACGTCTCCTCTCCCTCCTCGCCAAGAAGAATACCCTTGGGCCGGAGCGCCCCCAGGTCTCGGAATGGCTGTTGGACCTGCCGCGGCAAGGCAGCCAAGAAACGCTGCGATGAACAACGCCCGACCTGTGGACGTTGCGCGCGAATGGGTCTGCTGTGTGACTACAGCCCTAAGCCAAAGAAGGCGAGACGCTCGCCACGACCCAACACGGCCCTGCAGCCCCTGGCGATTCGCCGGTCGCCATCACCCCTGGGCGTCGTGATCTCAGGGGTGAGCGAGTCTGCCTGCTCACTCGTTCTGGCAGCCGAAGATCACGATGCCATACGGTTCTTCCGGACGGCGTTTGCAGAGTTTCACCACACCAAGCACCGGAGCTATGGCTGCATCGCCATCATGTTTGAGCTTGCACAGGAAGATGCCATGATCATGCACATGGTACTCGCTCTTGGATTCCAGCAGATGGACACGAGACGGGCAATACCGTCTGTAAGACACATTCGAACTGCAAAGCACCACCACTCTGCCGCGTTGCGCCTTCTTGCCGGCGCCGTTGAAAACCAAGACCTGGACACGCTGCTCACTACGCTATGGCTTTTGCTGCTGTATGAGCAGCACTTTGGAGACGGGCGAGATATATCCATCCACCTCAAAGGAGTAGCTTCCCTGGTTCGACATAGATTGAAAGGGTCTGATCAGCTACCGATTGCCGCCGCTGAACCGGACCTAGAGACGGAAGTTTACACACTGACGAGGAGGGCACGAAGTCATGGGCCAGATCCAACTAAGCTCTCGCTGTACTCGGCGCGCATGCTGACCTGGATCGCGCACATAGACTCGGCAGCGGTCACTTCTTGTGTGGGTGGCGACCTTTCCAGTTTCCTAATCGAGTTCATGACCCAAGCATCGCAAGTCGACGAGGAGGGAGTTCCGGATTTCGCCTCGACCATCGAGACCCCTACGAGCATGATATCGGCTGCCTGCCCAGTCGATCTCTACATGCTACTTTACTGGTACTCGCAGCCCCTGTACCGACTCATCTGGGCAGACAACTATCCGCAAGCAGAGCTGATCGACGACATGGAGAATCACGACGTGTTCAAGCTGGTTACCTGCTGCAGCCCTCTGCGCTTCATGGTCTCTAAGCTTGCGAATACCACCGACATATCGAGTCCAGAGTTCCGGCAGCGGGCGGCAAGCGTATCACGGGCCATACAAAAAGTGAACTCGTCATGCAGCGAACTTCTCGGAGTAGCCCGAGACCTCTCGATCGATACGGACAACAGCAGCCGGCTCGTGGTCAACATTCGCAACATCGTGCCCGTATTCTATGCAATTCAATTGCAGTTCCTGCGGGTTAAAGGCGCCGCGAACATACCGCGAAGCCGGCAGGAGGAGAGGCGACGCGAGTTCCTGCTCAAGGAGATCATGAAGCTAGCTTTTCAGACGTTCAGGCACCGGGGCGACGACGGTCTGACTAGGATCGCTTGGGGGCTGTACGTGGCGGCTCTCGAGACGGATGATGCCCTGCATCGCGCGTGGATATTGGAGAGGTTTGAGAAGATGAGCGTGCTGGGGAGACATCTCGAGAGGGCACACAAGTTCCTACGTGATGCGATTGCTATTAGGAGAGAACCGGCAAGAGCGTCAATGTCAGTGAGATGCTAAAGAGCTATGAGCCCTTTGTTTTGACATAAGCGGCGAGGCACTCCCACGAAAGAACATGTATTTTGGGAGATACAGTAGACTTGAACAAAAGAAAAAAAAAAGGGTAATTACTCAAGAACTAGCTGTGTAATTCTAAACTCGTCATGCAGAGGCGCATCAAGTTGATGCTTGTTCTCTTGACCTGTAAATTGAATTCAGGGCTGACTCTCATCCTGATAGGCCCCGCTGAACTGGCCCGCCCCAGTTATCAATGCCGCGGGCGCTGTGGAAACTTTGATAAGGCAGCATTTGGGCGACCCCACCTGACGTCGCCGCCTTCAACTTTTGAATTCGAAGTCGCAAAGATTATCAACCAGCTTCATAGCCTCCCTGCGAAAAGCACAACCTTCTGCGACGCCGACATTTGCTGTTATCGAATAGCCTCGACAGTATAGAGCGAAGATGGGAAGTATTGTGCTACCCCATCTGCGGACCGGCTGGCACGTCGACCAGGCTATCCTCTCAGGCAAGTTTTCCTTACGGTGCTCTGCCTGCGCGCGCGGAAGATGCAGAGAATGCTAACTTGACTGTTGCAGAGGAGGAACGTCTTGTCGTCATCAGGTGAGTTCTAGCCACGGTAGTTTCCCGTTCAAATGACAGGATTTGCTAATTCGCGACCCAGGTTCGGAAGAGACTCTGAAACGTCTTGCATGCGCCAGGATGAGGTCCTTTACAAGATCGCCGAGGTTGTGCGCAGTAAGCTTTGACCCCTTCTCTCTCCTCTCTACTCACACCATGCTGACTCGGCTCTTTCCTAAGACTTTGCGGTCATCTACCTGTGCGACATCGATGAGGTACCCGACTTCACAACCATGTACGAGCTCTACGATCCCATGACGATCATGTTCTTCTTCCGCAATAAGCACATGATGATAGATTTGGGCACGGGAAACAACAACAAGCTCAATTTCGTGCTGGAGGACAAACAAGAACTGGTGGACATCATCGAGACGATATACAAAGGCGCCAAGAAGGGCCGAGGTCTGGTCGTCAGTCCCAAGGATTACAGTACTCGATACAGGTACTGAGTGCTGCAAAGTCGGAGTGCTTTTAGATATGGCGTTCACTGGGTAGAGGGATTCACGAGATCATGACATTAGGGAGGGCCCTGGTTTGCAATCGAAGCCCCTTCTCAGGCATCTCTTTGGCAGTACTCAGTCTCTTCACATATGCTGATTGCGATGCAGAAGAGGTGACCAGGGGTGCGGCGTCTGAGACGAATAATAGAATCCATAAGCTGGAACAACTCGGGCTTGTAGACTGGATCCAGGTGGGCTTTAGTGCGATTATTGAACTCTGCAAATTGAAAGGCATAGCAAGCTTCGGTGCCGTTCTTGGCAAATGCTGGTTTGGGCGAAATGCTCGTTGAATAATCAAGTATTGGATGCGAGTTGTGCTTCCCTGCGCTTACGGCATTCCTTCAAGGCTGTACGCAGGGGAGCTTTCCAGCTGCTCACTCTCACTGTACAACCTGCTTGCCTGCCTCCCCCACAAGATGTTTCCTGAAAACAAAAGGTGCAGGCTAGCCAACGAGCGCTGGATGGCCTGGTCGGACTTGTTTGTTTCAGTCTGAACTCTTGGAGGCTTGGTTGGCTGGTGCAAGGATTCAATGCTGATGGCTGAGCTTTAAATTGTGGAACGGCCAAGTCAGGGGTCTTTGGGGCTGGTGATCATACCTAAATCCACCGCCCATCCGAGCCACCTTGCAGGAGGGCTAGCTGGCTCATAGCCTCTCATTCTACGGAGTAGGTACAGAGTTAGTGAGTTTGACCACATAAGTACTCTGTGAATGGTGTGAGTGATTGTCAGGGGCAGGCCTGACACTACCGCCCCGAATAGACTGCGGCTCCCCGCCGACCCATCGAGCGTCAGCCAGTCAGCTTACACCTGGGCTCCTGGGGAACGACCTGGTGTTTGATCGGCATTCACAGCATTGAGATTCATGAGATCTGATTCACCTCATCCGCCTCTGACCCCAATGCCGTGGTGACTCTGGACTGGGTCGGTATGTAGGTACATATGTACGAGGACGGAGTCAGCCGGCCACTTTGTTCATGGGTGACTGACGATCCTACTCCTGATCGTGTCGCTACCTCGAATTCTCTACATACATAAAGAGAGCCCTGGGCGCGCGCTTCCCGTTCCCATTCCTGTTCTCTGAGAGGTCCTTTGATTATTTTAAATTGTTCAAGAGCTACATATTACTTGCGTTACTGTTGACTTACAAAGAAAGCGGGATAGTGAAGCAGGATAAGAAGAGGACGATTTCGCACCTCTGACCTCTGCCTCACCTTGGTATCACCATCACCTTCGCTACTGCCTTGCAGTATCATTACACAACATTTACCAGATCCACAAAAACAAACTTTTCATCATGTTGCCAAAACTTGCATTCCTCAGCTTCGCAGCCCTCGCTGTCCGCGCTGCACCCAGCAAAATGGTCGTCTTACGACAAGATAACGCCTCGACTTCGGCCAAGCTCCTCATCGGCGGTGGCCCGCCTGGCACCATCTCCATCGCCCATTTTGACGGCCAAAAGATTGTCACTAGCACTCAGAACACGATCAAGGGAAGCAACCCGAGCTGGCTGCTTTTCAGGGATCCAGACGTGCTCTACGCTGTCGACGAGAACACCAACGCGACGCGATCATTTGCTGTAAGTCTGCCTTCCAAGATTTTCCGCGCTCCTGAGACTAACCTGTGATTTCTTGTAGTATGACCCTAGCACCGATGTTCTTGAGCCTAAGCATGAGGTGAACGGTTCTTCTGGAGTCGTCTCCCTGGAATTCAACGCGGACAAGACTCGTATGCTTGGTGCTGCTTATGGCCAGGGTCAAATTGATGTTTGGGACACCTCAGACCCTGCTGGCAGCCTGAAGCTGCTGAAGCAGATTGCGCCGGGAGGCGACCTTGGCCCAGACAGGAGTCGCCAGGAGCAACCTCACCCACACCAAGTCCTCCTTGAGCCCAGCGGCCGCTTCTTCGTCGCCAATGACCTTGGCACTGACTCCATTCTGCTCATCGATACCACTGATGACAAGTTCGAGATCGTCAATCGGATCGCGGTCACGCCCCCCGGTGCTGGCCCAAGACACGGCGCGTTCTATCCTCCGGGCGCCGAGCAGGCAACGCACTACTTCCTCGCCTGCGAGATGGGCAATATTATCAACGTGTACAGCCTCGCGTACGACGACGCCGCTGGTGGTATCGCTTTTGCGCTCCAGCAGACCGTGTCCACCTTTGGGGACAACAAGAACCACACGGGCGCTGCTGCCGGTGAGGTCTCCGTCAGCGCCGACGGCAAGAACCTCTACGTGAGCAATCGCTTGACAGGAGGTGAGACGGACAGCATTGCTCATTTCGCCATTGACGGTTGCAACGACAACCCTTTGAGCTTTGTCAAGTCGATCAGCTCCGGAGGATTGCGCCCCCGCATGATCAGCTTGAGCAACGACGGCAAATTCCTGTTTGCCTCCAACCAGGACCCTGCCATCGGCCTCTCAGCCTTGAAGATCAACCCGGATGGAACCCTACAGGAGTCTCCAATAGCAACTATGCCGGCGCCTGCCAAGGATCAGGGTCCTATGTACGTTCAACAGTTTTGAGAGACCTTAGAGGTGTCTTAGGGAAAAGCCGTAGCTTTCCTCTTCGCATAGCATTGGCGTTTTGGCTCTGAAAAAGGTGCTGCATTTTGTCATTTACATCGGACAAGGCTCTTCCCTGCGAAGCCTTGTTTCTTACCCGGCAGGGTACCTGTCACAAATACATGAGTCATAGAAGAAATTGACGATCTCCAATACTTATGAGTTTTGAATTGCTTTGGTGTGAGGATCTGGAAGGAGGAAGAAGAAAGAAGAAAGAAGAAAGAAGAAAGAAGAAAGAAGAAAGCCGTGCCACAGTAAATACAGGTAATGTGTATGTATGAAAGAGCGATGTCAAATGTCAACAAAGCCAACAAACAAAGTCAACAAACGCTAGGCAATTGCTGAACACTGATGGTATAGGCACTAAATTAGGGGTGCATCATCCCCTTTTTGGTGCCAAGCGAGCACAAACATGCCCCTCTAGTAGGAGAGACTAAGGTACGAAGTAGGAACCTCACCCAGCAGGGCCCAAAGTTTACCCCCACGTGATAGAAGGCGGCGGGCACTTTATCCTGAATGCTCTCAAACACAATTGCCGTCATCGCTGTGCGGGCAGATAATGACCTCAGACTGTGCTGGCTGTGAGATTGCTTGCCCAAGGTTTCCTGCATTCTTTTGAGAACCCTCGACCTGATTGTACGCGCTCTTGCTGAGCCCCAATCTTGCCGACAGACCTCTACCATCCAGGACAGCTTCTGGAAACCAAACACACCCCCGTTTCGACCCGACTCCTCCAGGCATATAGCTCCTGGCTCGGCGATTGCCTTGGAAACCTAGTGAAATTATCCTTCTAGAAGACTCTCGAGATTTCAAGAGTCGTTTGCCCTTTGCGCAACCTCGTGGCCGGCATACCGCGACCGCGCCGAGCGAACGGCGGTGGGGAAAGGAGCCCAACATCTTCAGACTATCGGTGAGGCGCCCGACAGGGCTGTAGCCTCTGTGTTGGACGTACGATATCCTTTGAAGCTTGGGCAGATCGGATTTACCAGGCATCATGAGTCGGACATTGCCCAGTCGGCAGGCAGAAGAGCTGTACGTTGATGCTGAGATTCCCCAGGACCCCTATGCGGGGCAGGCCAGACTGACGGACTGAGTTGCAGGCACAAATCGATCATAGCTTATTTGTCCTCGAATAACTTGCCAAACGCTGCCGCCGCATTGAGAGAGGAGTTAAGCCTCGGCGAAGATGTCTTCGACACAGCAACGGCCAAGAAATATGAGACGTTGCTGGAGAAGAAATGGACAAGCATTGTCCGGCTGCAGAAAAAGGCATGCCACCCTGACCCTGGCCCTTGCACCAAGGAGAAGCCCTGACCGTCGTCGTCTCTTTACAGATCATGGACCTCGAATCCCGAAACACGATACTGCAATCAGAGCTCGACAATGCGACGCCTACATCACTCTCGAAGCGCAACCAGGACCCCGCAGCATGGCTACCTCGCACACCTGCCAGACATTCCCTAGAGGGACACAGAGACACAATCAATTGCGTGGCCTTTCACCCTATATTCTCTTCAATAGCGTCTGGCTCCGACGACTACACAATCAAGATCTGGGATTGGGAACTGGGTGAGCTGGAAAGGACCATCAAGGGGCACACCAGGGCAGTGCTGGATCTCGACTACGGTGGACCAAAGGGCGCAGTGCTGTTGGCATCTTGCAGTTCAGATCTGTCCATCAAGCTATGGGACCCGTCGAGCGACTACAAGAACATCCGAACCCTTGCTGGCCATGACCATAGCGTCAGTGCAGTGCGATTTGTGCGTTCTGGAGCAGCTGGCGCGTCCACCTCGAGCAATCTACTCGTCAGCGCAAGTGGCGACAAGACCTTGAAGATATGGGACGTTACCACTGGATACTGCCTGAAGACGTTGCAAGGTCACACGGCTTGGGTGCGGGACGTTTGCCCTTCTCTGGATGGCCGTTTCGTCGTGTCGGTAGGCAACGATCAGACCGCCCGGCTGTGGGATATCTCCGCTGCCAACCCAGAAAACAAGCTCGTCATGATCGGCCATGAAAATGTCGTCCAGACGTGCGTTTTTGCCCCGCCTGCAGCCTACCAGCACTTGGCAACTCTCGCGGGCCTCAAAAAACCACCGCCCACAAGCAGCGCGGCCGAGTTCATGGCCACGGGCTCCAGGGATAAGACCATCAAGCTTTGGGACGCAAGAGGCACGTGTATCAAGACGCTGGCTGGCCACGATAACTGGGTCACCGCGCTGGTGTTCCACCCAGGAGGCAAATATCTCTTCTCGGTAGCAGACGACAAGGCCCTTCGGTGCTGGGATCTTAGCCAGGATGGCAAGTGCGTCAAGGTTCTCGATGCGCATGAGCACTTCATTACATGCCTCAGGTGGGCTCCGGGCATAGTCAAGGAGGCGCCGGGCGCCGCAGCCAACGGGGCGGCCAACGGCGAAAGCAATGGTGGTACGCCGAAAAAGGGCGGCAGCGGCACGGCGGCTCCAGAGGTGCAGATCAGATGTGTGATTGCCACGGCGAGCGTTGACATGACTTTGAAGGTCTGGGCGAACTAGGCAATACCAGATGTGTAACGCGGTGATCGATGAATACTTGCAGACGTTTCAAGACCGGATGGGCTGCATACGAGAGCGACGTGGCCGTCCGCCCATCCCCTCCAACCGCCGGATTCGGACCACGCACCCCGAGCCCGACCAAACAAGGACTCTTGGCCAGTATTCCAGGTGTCTGGATATCACACGACAGACCTGATCAGCATCTATGTCTCCCTACATTTGGTAGTGACGAGTGAAGTATTCGCTTGCGCCACCGCTGCGGAGGATCGAGGTCTGATACCAGGTGTGTTTGCTCATGGGATGAGCACACGGGATTTGGTCATGTCAAACAATGCTCTGTGCAAAATCTAGAGGAGTTTACCACCTGAAGCGGGTGGAGGCTTAGAGGAAAGGTGTGGCGGAAAAGGAATCCCATGAACGGGCGGATGTTACATAGACTTTGATGAGAACCCATTGCGGGAGGATATGATGCGATACGAGTCAATGCAGATGATACATACATATTTTGATACATTCTTTGCTGGGTTCCATTGTTTAGTGTTCGCAGCTCTTATGTGTGACTTTCTCTAGAGGCCTTCAGTGTAAGTGGCCATGTATTCATTATGCCTGAGGCCGCAATGGTTGGGTGGGTCGCCGGTCTCTGGTCTGTTGCAATTGAGTTCTACATAGAAATTATTTTTGGGGCTCGCCTTTTGACCCCGACTCTCGAATCATCCATTGAAGCAAACAAGACTTTCCGCACAGCCATGCCGCCACGGATACCGCTGCTGCAAGCGGCACGATGCTGCAGGACCTCGGTTCTCGAGAGCAGAGCTCCCGCGCAACAATCCCTGACTGCGCTCTTTACAGCGCTATCGCTCCAACAGCAGTCGCGCAGCGCGTCCATCCTTTCGAACCTCGCCGACAACCCTGGGGCGCACCAGAAGCGGATTCGAAAGGGTCGGGGTCCGTCATCTGGCTATGGAAAAACATCTGGTAGGGGTCACAAGGGTCAAAAGCAGCATGGCAAGGTCAAGCCCTGGTTCCAGGGTGGTCAGACACCTTTGATCAGGGTGCATGGTCGAAAGGGTTTCGAGAATTTGTGAGCAAGGCACTCTGATCCTACGAGGGCATTGGCTTGTAGGGTGATGTCGAAGGTAGACGATTGCTAACAGCTGTTGTGCAGCCGCGCGCCTGACATGGCGGAATTGAACCTCGACCGCCTTCAGACCTGGATTGACGCTGGCCGCATCGACCCGACGAAACCTATCACGCCCAAAGAGATTGTCGAATCAGGGCTCATCGGCAGCGCAAAGGATGGAATCAAGATACTAGCCCGAGGCAAGGAGGAGCTGCGTACGCCCGTCGACCTTATCGTATCGCGAGCTTCTGCGGGCGCCATTGAAGCGATCGAGCAAACTGGGGGCAAGATCCTGACACGCTATTTCACACGCCAATCGATCCGCCGTCTTCTCAAGGGCGAGAGCGTCGTCACGAGATCGCCACTGCCCACGGGGCCGGAGCACGTAGAGGAGGTGCTGGCGGCGGCGCGAAAGGGGCCTTTCCTGTACAGGCTTCCCGACCCAACAAGTCGTTGGGATATCGAGTACTACCGGGATCCGGCGCATAGGGGCTACCTGAGCCACACCCTGCAGCCCGGCGAATCGCCAAGTTTGTACTTCAAGGTGCCGACGGAGCGGAGACTTGCGGTAGGCAAGAAGGAGAAGGCGGGCGCGGAGCAGGTTGAGGATGACAAGCTCTTCTAAACTCGGGAGTCATGAGGGATTGGAGAGTGTAAGCTAGTATCGAGAAACCTGTACACTATTGCTCATGGTCATATAGACAACATGGATGTATATTATCTACTGGTGTGTTTCTGGCGTATTGAAACGTCGTATCATGTTGTTGTTCAGAGCCCACGTCGCACCTATCAACACATTCTCTAGTATCATATCTTGTGTCTGGCCTTCCTGTTTCCTAACTCGATGAGATGTTCGGCTAACAATCTTGGAAGTCTGGCTGGGTGGACGTAAGCAGCTTTCAGGGCCCGGTGTGCCGGCGTTGATTGAGGCTTTGGGGGTGTTGGGTTATGCCTATTGGCGGAGAGCCGGAGGTGAGACAGGCGCTAAGAAAGCTCCCCACAGTTGGCTTCTCCGCAGCTTCAGGGCGATCACCCCCCGAGGCTCCCATTTCCATCCCGCCTTGCTTGTCGCAACTTGCGAGCAAGTAATCTCGCGCTGGTTGCTTCTCTCCATCAATTGTTAGTCTCTCTCGCCAGCGCAGCTCTACATTACTACACTGCTCCAGCTTGTTCGCATTGTATTCGTGTTTCCCCCGTATCACCGCTGCGTGCGCATTGTCCACATCACCTTGGTCAATCACGGCTGTCGTCATTACGAAGCAATTACGCGGTAAAGCTAAGCAGCTCCAACGGCCCTGATACCTACCTGCTTCTTTGGGGCATTGTACACGCCACCGCGAAACGGCATATAGATAAGACGATCACTCGCTCGGACACCTGGACTCAAGTCATCAATTACCTGCCGCGTGCAGCCACAATACACCAGCTCGAGTATGTCGCTTTTTGGCTCGTCGCCGCCGGGCGATGCTCCGTCCATGGAGTCGTCCTTCGCCCGTTCCAAACAGTCCCTCTTCGACGACGACGACGCCGCCGCGGCAACACCTTCGCAGTCCAACAGCTTATTCAACGACGACGATATGGGATCTGGAGCACGCTCGCCGTGGGATATGCCGACTCCGCGGAAGCAGCAGACCCGCGGGGACTTGCTCAAGTCTCTTCTGCCTGCCTCCGATGTGCCCGAGAGCTACATTGAGACATTTGACGTCGTCGTCGGCGAGGACGGCAATGGCGCCAACAAGGTCAGCTCGGGCGGTGTTGCACGCACACTCGCGGCGGCCAGGCTCGCTGCCGATCAGCAGGCAAGGATCAACAACATCGTCATGGCCGGCGGCGAGGACTCGGCCTTGGGGCGGAACGAGTTCAATGTACTGCTCGCCTTGATTGGTCTTGCGCAAGAGGGTGAGAACGTCAGCCTCGACGGAGTGGACGAGCGACGAAGAAGTGAGTGTTCTCTACCCAGCTATTTAACTTCTTGATTCGATGCATTGCATGGATTTAATCTTATCGCTTGTCTTTCCTGTCATGCCCCCCTCGTGGTCCGTTCTGATTGAATGGAGCCGTCATGGCCACAGCTCCTGTGGGTCCCCGTTTGGGGGAAGCTTCCAAACTCCAATCTAACCTTCTCATTTCCTCTATCTACAGATCTACCGAAGCCAAAACTGCCAGGCCTCGGGGACAGCGCTCCTGTACTGCCCAACACGGCCGAACTGGCCGCGAAGCCTCCACAGCGGCCTGTTACGCCCCCGTCAACTTCTCAATCGTCGCCGCCCAAGCAGCAGCAGCCCAAGTCGGCAACCAAAGTCGCCACCACCATGAACTATCCCGAGGATCCCTGGAACACGCCCGAGCTACACAAGGGTCACAACCATGCTCCCGAACCGCCGAGGACCAACGGCGCCTCTCTGAGGAACCCCATCTCGAATGGCAGCGAGCCGTTCGGCACAAGCCCAAGTGAGAGTCTACCGCGCAGGACTACATCCACCTTCACCACGAATACTGTAGCTTCTGGGGCAGGAGACCCAAGGCAGAACAGTACGGGGATGGGACAGACCTCGGGTGGCGGATGGGATTTCTTCAGCGGAGGCCAGCAGCCCGTGGGCGGCTTCAATCCTTCTAATCCCAGCGACCAAGTCACAAGTCCCTTTGGTGCTGCCGGCGGGGAGGGCGGACTGGGATTCGGAGGCGAGCAACCGCAACGGCAGGCGTCCAGGAGCCTGGGAGGAGCTGGTCGCCCGACTAGTACCGTCGATGAGAACGTCGTGGTCAACTTGATGCCGGAGAAGGAAGGCATTTTCATGTTTCAGCACCACAACTACGAGGTCTCGAGCACGAGAAGAGGGAGCAAGGTCGTCAGGAGGTATAGCGATTTCGTATGGCTTCTGGACTGCATGCACAAGAGATACCCGTTCAGGGCATTGCCCCTCCTGCCACCGAAGAGGGTCGCGGTCAACGGCAATCATCTTTCCAACGACGGTGCGTTCATTGAGAAGCGTCGTCGGGGTCTAGCCCGGTTCCTCAACGCTCTTGTGAGGCACCCGGTGCTCGGCCAGGAGCAGCTGGTCATCATGTTCCTCACCGTGCCCACCGAGCTCTCTGTCTGGCGCAAGCAGGCCACCATCTCGGTGCAGGACGAATTCGTGGACCGGGCCCTGCCGCCAGGCCTCGAGGAGTCCCTCTCTCCTCAGCTCAACGACCTCTTTGAGCGGACACGATCGGGCGTGCGGCGCAGTGCGGAATTGTACATCAACGTGTGCAACATCATGGACCGTCTTTCGAAACGGTCCGAGGGCGTAGCTGCCGACCACGCCCGCATCGCTCTTGCCCTGACATCGCTCACGGAGACCAGCGAGGAGACGTACGCCACGGACACGAGCGAGGTGGCTGTGCTCAACGAGGGACTGGTGTCAATGAGCACGCACCTGCGTACAGCACAAAGCCTGCTGGAGGACGAGGCCAAGGCTTGGGACCAGGGCGTGCTTGAAGATCTAAAGCGCCAGCGCGATGCCCTAGTGAGCATCAGGGACCTATTTGACCGAAGGGAGAGGCTGGACCGGGATAACATCCCGCAGCTGGAGCGCAGGATCCAGAGCAACGAGACCAAATTGGCAAATCTCCGGGCCAAGCCGGAGGGTCTGGTGAAGCCAGGTGAGATTGAGAAGGTTGTCGAGGCCATCATCAAGGTTGGTTGCCCATTTCTATACCCCCAGTCGTCAAAGAGGATACGGCTGACATGGTGATTCTCACTTGTAGGACAAGGAGTCTATTGTGACCCAGCACAACCGGTCCGTTTTCGTCAAGGAGTGCCTGCGCGACGAGCTGGTCTACTTCCAGCAGACCCAGTACCATGTGTCCCGGTGGAATCAGGACTGGGCGCAGGAGCGGGTCAAGTACGCCGAGATGCTTGCGGACAACTGGAGGCGGCTGCTAGATGAGCTTGATGGGATGCCGCTTGGGGACTGAGTGGTTCCTGGTTCTGGTCTCTGTGTGTAAGTGAGTCAGTGAGAAGTCTGGAGAGTATGGCAGAGCTGTCTGAGTTGTCATGGGTTTCCGTTTTTCTTGTTCTTGCAGCATCTTGGCATGTCATAACAGTGCCTGAGCGTTTTCCATCAACATCAACATTCGTCTTTCTCGTCGTCATCATCATCACCGTCGTCAGTCATCGTCTACATGGTTCCGTTTAGTGTACAGCCGTGGGACCAAATGTCGTCTCGATACCCTTGATTCGTAGGTAGTTTTCCGTGTTAAGGCTTAGTTAGTGGTATAATACAGCCACCCTCACCAATTGCCAAAAACATGATTACTTGGTATTGGGGCTACATCAAATGTTGCTTGGGCTAAATGAAGATACCTAGCTCTTGTCGACCAGCTTGAGCTACAAATCAAGTGATGATCAGACAAGGGTTGAGAAGTGCACCGTGCAGCATTAGGTCCTTGCCTAGGCTATTTTTTTTTACCTAGATGTGATAGAAGCAGCTACCTTAGCTACCCCGCCATTTGAGCACATCCCTTCCATTCCTCATTTCAGCCTCTTTGTGCCTTGATCTTTTGGTGCTTTGCGAGTGTGAGTTGCAAGGGACAAAAAGGACGCTGATCACTCTCGCCAGTGAGGCGCCATCTCGTAGTGACACGACCAGGAACAAACATCTATCAACGTTGCAGCAGCAGGCAGCATCGGTCAAAGCAGACTGTAACCACAGACTGCAGATCTCTTGTCTCTCTTCCTGTCCCTCTCGCCTTCCCTCTACTCGCCTTCTTTCCACACTTCTCTCTACCCCTCCCCTTCCCGCGAATCCACAATCCACTCACCCCATCCCACTACGATAAGGCAGGCACAGACAACAGGCCCAAGCCAGAGCGGACGGACACACACATCTTTCACCGATCTCAAGTCGGCAACACACACAGCCCCGGAAGCTTCTCCATTTTCCACACCGTGAGAGAACAGGCTCCTCGCCCCGAAAACCAACAGGCCCCCGTTCCCTTCTCGGCAGAATAGGCAAGGCTTGTCCGGATTATACCCGCCGCCCACACACCGGCAGGATTTCCCCCTCCACACAAAAGATCGGCGGTGAAGCAGAGCGCGCCCGCGGCGGTCTGGTCAACCAACATGCCGGCCCTCACGGCGACGCAGAAGGCCATGGTGTTGCAGTTCGTAAACACGACAGGCGCACCCAAGGACACAGCACAAAAGGTCAGTACCTAGTATTCTCTATATCCCCTTTCGAGTTCCCATTCCAATCCCTGCATGAGCCGCTGTTCCCATCCGACCGGCCCCCTTCGCACGCCTCGCTTTTTTGTGCTTTGGGCTTGTTTCTTGGGACACGTTTTACCCATCTCCATCACTAGATTGCATATCCCATTCGGCCCTTCTTTGGCAATGCGGATCATCAATGACCCTTTTTTTTTTTCTGGCGGTCTCTTGTTCCTTGCTTCGACCAACCGCCCGGCCCCATGCACATATCAGTTACATCCTATCCAATACTGTGCCTGTCCGTGGGCAAAAGGGCAACAGCCAGAGACAGATAGGCCCCCAAAAAGGGTCTCTGAGGGCCTCTGTGCATGGGTTGGCGTCGGTAGTAGCGTGCCCCGGGTTGCCACAAGACGTTGCCTGTGCCTTTCGGCGACGTCCCCGATGTACCTACCTTAGCCTGCTCCATCGGCCCTGCATATCTCTTGCTTGTCTCGTCTCCTCTAGGATGCGGCTTTCGGCTGACGTTTGCGATTCTCAATAATACAGTTTCTCAGAAGCGCCAATTGGAGGCTCGATGTTGCTGCCGATGCGTAAGTTTTGGAGACTCTCTCCTCTCTTCTATCTTTTCCGCTTGTCTTGCTTCCTGTCTTCTCTCTCCTCCTTCCCCTCAGATCTCTCTTATCTTGTTTCTACCACGGCCCGCCTCTCTCTCTCTTCCTCTCTGCGCGTTTCCTTTGGCTCTGCCTGCCTGTCCACTTGCTCTCCACCTCCACCTCCACCGACCAACCACCTTGGGCCTGTGTAACAACACCTCCGGAAGTTTCGTAACGGCCCGAGCCAAACTTGACCAGCCGACCCAAAGCCGCCACAGGCAATTGTCACGCTGGGTGACAGGAGACTAGGTTGGATATCCGCGCCTTGTTAGAGGGTAACCGTGAGCCAATCATTATATACGGTCTTTGTCGTGGGGGTCTCCAGAGCGTTCCGTACGAGCCTCGCTAGACTTTTAAAGTCATCTATAAGTGGAAATTCACGCTATCGAAGAGGATCGCCCCAAGGACAATCTGCATTCGGAACTCTACCCGGACTTCAGGAAAGAGCCCCGGTTGAGCTATTGGCTAGCACCTACCGCAGGTTGCAGCTTTTAGGCACGAACTTTCCCAAGGAAGAAACGGACAACCGCTTGACTGGGTCTGCCGTGCTGTGCACTTCTTGGTCCGGACGTACCCTACAGAGCTTGAGAGTGGCGTCAACACATCTACTCAGAACCATGCGTCTACCCATCTTTCGCTCATCCTCTTCAGAGCGGCGCTCTAAGAAGTCCCAGACCCCGCCATCCTCGATATCCGGTTCAGAAAAGGAGGCAAGCGGGGACAAGGATAAAAGGTCCAAGGTTGAGAAGCCACTCAGACACGCTGTGGACAATCTCTCCACGCTGTCATTGTCGACATCAGCCTACGACTCTCCCTCACAACAACCAACCACCCCTATTGACGACCCCGAGCCGAGAGGCATGTTTCGTGGAATCCGCAAAAAGGCCAAAGCGGCAAAGGTCAAGCCTCCTCAAGACGGGTACGGCCGATCTGCACTATGCTTGCACCAGCATCATTCTTTATTTGCCCTTGGCAACTCGGACTCTCTTCAAGGAGGAGAGGCCCTTGAATTTGTTTTCATCCACCCTGCACAGCCTGTTTTACTCGATTTCTTTGCACAACTTTCTTTGCTATTCAAACTTGCAAATGCCAAGCCACTGACATTGGTAATCTAGTTTCTACAACAATGGTGGCTCGGCCGGATCGGCTTCGGCATCAGATGCCAAGTTGGAGCAAATGTTTGAGGACCTGAGAGGTAGGCGCTATCCTCAGAAGTGCATCTGACGTTGGGTTCTTGGATGTTAACAAGTACCGAAGACCCCGATAGCGACTCGAAAGATGCCCTGGGTGTCGAATCGACCATGAACTACTTGACAGGCCTGGGCCTTAACCCCGAGAGCGGCGAGATCTTTGCGGCTCTGGAGCTCGTACAAGCACCGAGCCTCGGTGAGATCACCCGAAAGGGTTTCGTTGACGGATGGAGAGATAGCCAGTAAGTGCAGAGAGCCTTCCGGTCCGGCAAGGAAAAGTCGTCTAACGCTCGTGTGCAGCACGAGTGCCTCGAAACAGGCCCATGCCCAGCATATCCGCAAGCTGGTATCGCAGCTCAGTGCCGACCCAGCGTACTTTAAGCAGGTCTACAGATACGTCTTCACGGTGGGCAAGGAGGGAGATCAGCGGGCGCTGAGCCTCGAGAACGCAAAGATCTACTGGCAGCTCCTTTTCTCGCCGCCCGCTCGCCCGTGGCAGACAGCCAACCACGACTTCCTCGACCTCTGGATGACATTCTTGGGAGAGAAATGGACGCGCTCTGTGAACCGCGACATGTGGAACCAGCTGCTCGAGTTCGCCAACAAGACTTTCGAAGACGAGACCTTGGAGTTTTGGAGCGAAGATGGTGCGTGGCCCAGCGTCATCGACGACTTTGTGGCCTGGTGCAAGGATCACGGCGTCGGCAAGGCCGGTGGCGACATGGAAGTGGACTCGTAGCAGACCAGCTTTGTCGTATCACACGTGTCCCTTGTCGATGCTTTTGCGTTCTTGCGACTAGGACGATCGCAGGTTCGAGAAGATAATTCATAACAATCTCCATAATATTGTGGTTGTGGGAGCCGATACCGATGACGAATTGGCGACACCTGAGCCGAGCAGTGATGAAGATATGGGGAACGATGCCGATGGCGTGTTGAGGACACCTGACCCTTCCAGCGATGAAGAGCATGTTATCAATGGTGCGACAGCAATGGGTGGAAGCCATGATCAAATCGAGAAGAACCAGGCTTCACCAGGACGGACGGGTTCGCCCAAGGCCCTGTGCGCAGTACAAGGTCTAGACTACATGGCATGTCTTGTAGGGTATACATCGGCGACGAACAAACTGCATGAAGTTCATTGGGAGAAGGGGTGTTTACTCGGTTGATTGTTGAGCATGTGGATATGTCACATACCTCAACACAGAGAACAGCATAGCATACATCATACCGGGATGCCTAGACAAGAAGCGAGGGGCACCGGAAGCGTGCCATACGGAATACAGATGAATGATTTTCGGATCTGGCATGACATGTGTCTATGGGATATGCTCTGAAATATGCGTGCTCTTGACAAGTAAAGTTTCAACGGAGCAGATCCAACAGTTATACGCTCTATTCACACAAACTTATGAGCCTCATTGTTCTAGGTAAAGGTGAGTATTGTACAAAGCCCAGCTCCATTTACTGTATGTATGTATGCTGGTTTTGGCAGTCGGTAGTCTGCGTTTTTGATGGTACAAGGGTTTGAGCTGTCTAGCCCAGATCGACGAACTTTAGAGTCGTGTGGTTCCGACCTTTCGTCGTATATATGCTCCAGTCGATTATCTTCGATATCGTATCATTGCTCCAAAGTTTGGAGTCCTCTTCCAATTTCGACATTCTGCCGAATGTTCCCCCGTCTTCCCCGTCTTCCCTCTTCAGAATTGCAAAGTTCATTCCATACTATTCCCTTTTGGATTTTTTGTTCTGCCTCCCCTTTTCATCTCTCTCGCTCTCCAAAAATCACGTCCCCCTCTCCCACCGAATCTCGCCGAGCCGGCTCAGCGTGTCGAGCTTGCCGTCGCCGAGCCGGACGCCCGTGGCGCGGATGACCCGCGGGTCGAGCGCGAGGGTGCTGCGGACCTGCTCGTGGGCGGCGGCGGACCCGTCGTACCGCAGGACAAAGTAGTGGCCGTTGTGGTGGCGCATCTGGGCCTTGGTCACGGCGCGCGGCAGCGCGAACACGCCCCAGTTGGCGACGGAGCGGACGACGCCGCCGCTGCGCAGGACGAGCTGGCCTGCCGTGAGGACGATTCTGTATCGCAAGAGAAGTTAGTCAATGGGGCTTTCCCTTGTTTCGTATGGGGAAGGAGGAGCGTCTTCGTCGTTGGTCGTTCGAGGTTTTTGGGGGGTTAGGAGATCGAGGATGGACCGGGCCTCAGAGCGGCGAGGGGATTCTCGCGTTCGAGTATGCCACTCTGGCCCATGTTGTGTAGGAGATCGGTAGGAAGAGACACTCACTCTTTCACCTCGGCGAGGTTGCCGGGTCGGACCTGTGCAGCAAAGAAGTCAGTACTTGAATGGCTTGCCTGGGTGCTCCCGGCGCGCAATTGGATCAGGTGAGTGTGTGTGGGATAGCGCAGATGAGAGAGAGACGGGGAAAGGACTTACTATTCCTATCAGCTCGTATAACATCTTGAATGACTGCGCAGAGCTTGGCGCTGGTTCTGTTTTGCGCTCTCGGGATGCAAGAGATGGAGGAGGTTGCGATTCTCATGTGGTCAATTGAGTCGGGTCCTAGACGGTGCCAAAAGTTTGGGTGGGGTCGCAGTACAGATAGCAGATCCATCTGATTCGCTGACAAGGGCTACTCTAGACTGGGGACGGACTGAGATCGAACGTTGACAGCATAGAGTAGACAGGTAAGGCACACTTAGACTGAATTAGTTGCGAGTACACTCGCATGAGCTTGATTAAGCCAGATATCTGCGTGTAGACATCCTCATCTTCTGCTTTTGCACTATGGAACAAACGTCCCTGAACACATAGATGAGAAAGAAAACGCCTAGTCCCTCGCCATCAACTATGGGCAGCCACCAACAAAATACATGATATGCCATGTCAGCAAGCCCTTGTGTGGCCAAAGACCTCGACTGAAATGAGGAATTCAGTCTTTGCCGATGGCCCAGCCTGGTTGGGAATGTACAGTTTTCGTCCAGCCTGGCCGAGCAGCACCCAAAGCCGAGATGCAGCATCCATAGACACCAAAAGAAAGGAGAGAGCAATGAAACACAAACCCCAAGCCCATCCGTCACCAGCCCACAATAATACACAGCGCCTGTCTTCCTCACATTAAACCTTCCCCGTCGTGTTGTGATGTTCCAGTGGGAACGCCATCATCATTCCTCGGCATCCGCACTCGCCAAGACCTCGGAATCCATGTCGTCCCACGCCCTCTCGATAAAGTCACTGATAGATATAGCATCTCGTTAGTACCGTTCTGTATGAGCATCGATCACCATGTGCGCTTGGGGACTTACGCATCTTTCCGCACAATCTTGACGCCTCTCTCCTTCATGAAGGTTAAAAAGCGCCTCTTTGTCCGATCTCGTTTGAAATCGGCGAGCACATCGCCCCGGTAGGTCACTCCCTCCACCTGCTTAGTACTGACAATAATCTTGGGCGACTCTTTGGCGTAGGCAATCTCGGTGAGTTCCCGCATCCGGATGTGGAAGTCAATGTGTTCCTGGTAAACACCCCATTCGATCGTCTTGCGCGATCCCTTCAGAGGATCCCGAAGGACCTGATGCTCAAAGATGTCTTCGGTGCCCCGCTTGGTGTGCGGGATCCTGTTGTTCGGGATCCAGTGCCAGTACTGTGTGACATCCTTGGCCGAGGTCATGAGGGGTGTCTTGATCTGGTTGATACGCCAGTCAATGTCATGTATCTTGTCCTTGGAGAACGAGTCGGTCGAGGTGTAGCCATCAAACTCCATATCATCCGACGAGGTCGCAGAGGCCAAAGGAGCACCCGCAGCACTAGAGCCACGGCGCTTGGCTGCAGGGGATCGGCCAGGCTGCTCTGCTGCCGTAGACATACGAGGCTTTCTTGCCGAGGCGTGCGGCGATGGTGCAGCAACTGACGGTGCCACCGGTGGCTCGTGCTTGGAAGAACTGGGCGCGATAGGGACAGCCTTTTCGTCCTTTGCTAGTGGGGGCTTGACGCTCTTCTTGCGCGGGGTGTTGTTCGGTGTAGTCTTGGGCGTCGTGTGGGGTTCTTTGCGCTTCTCGCCTTTGGCCGGGCCTGCCTTGGTCTCCTTGCCTGACTTCTTGTCGAACTTGAAGCCCGAAGGGCGGCCGATGTTTCCAAATCCGCTCTTGACCCGCAGCGCAGTAAGCTTTGGGTCGTGGTAGAGCTGGAGGAGGACCTTGCTGAGGTTGAAGCCTTCAGGGTTAGCTTCATACTTCTCATGCAGACGCTGGCGTAACCACTGTGCGGGGCGTAGATCAGTGTTGAACTTCTGCAGCTCGTCGAGGGTAGCGACGAGACGATGAAGAGAATCATAATATGTGAGCCCGGCCTCACCGACCCACTGCTTGCCGACAATTTGGTAGGGGTGAAGATCACCGGTGCTGAGAAACGCCAGGACCTGGTTGCCGCGGTTGACCTGGCGATTGGCCAAGAATCTCGCATGTTTCTCGGTGCTATTCAGGTTGTCTCGCTGCAAGGTGGCAAGCTTGGCCTGCCACTCTTCGAGCTTGGGCCGGATGACCTCCTCGACAGGGCGCCAGGTCGGTTCCCAGTAAGCGTGATCCGGTGTGATCTTTGCTAGGGGCACGCCGCGCATGATCTCGGGTTCCAGGAAGACCATGCCATCGTCCTGCAGAGTGAGTGTGTCCTTGGTGATCTCGGCGAGCTCGGGATCCTCAGGTTCTGCGTCTGCGTCTGGCCGTGGTGTATTCTCGTTACTGGCCACTGGCTGCGGAGTGCCTGAGGGTTGAGGGGTGTGGGAAGGAGTGAGAGATGCAGAGTTCCGGTCTTGTTTATCCCCTTTCCAGTTAGGGAGAGGCTGGCGCTGCTTTGACTGGGGGCCGCCGCTGGGAGGCTGTTGGGGCTGCAGTTGCGGCTGTGACGGAGGCTGCGATGCCATATTGGGTGACCAGCTGTAAGCAGCAGACGGGTTGGCTGGCGTGAAGGACGAGGGTGTAAATACGTTTGAGGTTGTCTGCTCTCTCAGAATCGTCCCAGGGGAGCCCTTGAGGTGCGGTGGATGTGCTGCCGGCGGCCGGGCCAGCTGTGCATCGCTGGGCCGTGATTCACCAGCAGCGCCCCTCGTTGCCCCTCGGCACACATAACTTTGCATCCATTCGCAATTCCCACAAGCAGGAAAATCAGGGCCAGCCAGCTTGACGCATTGTGCAAAGGGGCCGCGCCCCTCCCTGCAGCTGATGCAGGCGCCATCCTGCTTCTCGCCTTTGGCTTGTATCATGCAGGCCAGCCACTTGGCAACTGACTTGTCCGATGGATCGTCGATGGCGTTCATATCCGCGGCGGTGAATTGACAATTGGGCCGCACTGTGACTTTGGCTCTCTTGAGTGGGAAGGCCCGGCTTGCTCGAACTCTCGCATTCCTCGAATCGATCTGTCGTACCTCGCCGAAGAGGTCGCCACGCGAGTCCTCAAGCTCCACGCCAGTCAGGCCCAGGGATCTGCGCGGGCGGCTTGGTATGGCGGCACTGTTTCGTGGGCCAATTGCCATCCTAGCAGAGTCGGGTGCCAGGTCTTGCCTGGCGGGAGGCGCGTCTGGCCTCGGACGGGGTCCGTTTGTGCCGTTGTCCCCGTTGGCAGCTGTGCCGTTAGTCGCAGCGACCGGAGGGGGCCTGGCCTCTGTCTCTGTCGTCTCTTTGACTGCATCATGGCTTCCTTGGCGATACACGGCGAACAGTCGACGGTGCTCCTCATCTTGCTTCTTGCGCTCGATCGCGACCTTGCGACATTTTTGCTCAAATTTCCAGGGGATCTCAGCGATGTTACTCTCTGTCTCGTTGCACGTGTTGCGCGCCTCTTGCAATTGCTCGGCTAGTTTGTTGCGCTGGCCGAGCAGCGTGACCAGCTTGTTCTGGAGGGCGTGTGCCTCACGATCAGACTCCTCTCTTATTTCGCGATCCTCGATAGCCCGTAACTCTTTAAGGCGAGCCCAGTGCTGGGACTCGAGTTTCTCCCACGAGATCTGCTCCATTCTTCTCCTTTTCCTCTGTTCCTATTGAGGTGGAGATGTGATGATAGACTGGTCTTGTATTTGTGCTAAGCACGCGCCTGACTGATCATACGCGGTGAGCGCGTCATGTCCAGGATCGGATGGGCGCCACAGACACCTAATCAGAAGGGTCCCACTACCCATAGTATTAGTTATCCTGAACTGACGCACTTCACACAGGTAAATGAACGAGTGTATAAGGAAATGAAAGCAGTTCAAATGGAAATCAAGAGTATGAGGCTGCAGGGGTAGCTCAGAAGTGCGGCCATGCCTCTGTGGTGCGCGCGCGACTGAAATGAGCAGCAACCTTGGGGAACAGCAACAATGGCCATTTCTAAGAACGAAAGAAAAAAAAAAAAAGATACCAGCTGTGCGGAGAAGCAGCTCAAGACGCACTGTGACAGCGAGATATCACATGGCCGATGGTGATAGGGTACCAGTGAAGGAGACCTTGTCCCGGTGTAACAAGGACATGATACCTTGCTTCTTGTAGGTGACCAGCAAGGCACAGCTCTGAAGAAAAGGAACATCGACTTGAAGAAAACCTATCATGAATCATACCTTGGCTTTGCCTCTGATGTCTTGCACAGCACAAACGCCAGTCGTGTGGCCGTCGGGCAGATCTCTCAATGTTGACAGTGAGTGGGTCGCGGCTCGACTGGTCTCAGTTTCGTGAGCGCAAACAAAGGCTGGCCCTTTTTGAATGTTAATCGCCTTTACAAAACCTGACTGGAGAAGCAAACTGAGGACGAGCAGGATAAGATACCTTATAGATGGATGTGAGTTGTGTGAATGGGGAGGAGTGATGAAGGCTGGAGATTGAGTTTGGAGAAAAGCGCGAGATTGATTGATGATGGACGAGGAGGTGGTGTTGATGCTCATTCGCTGCTGGACAATTAAGCTATGCGCTAGCCTGACCCCAACCCCGACGTAAGGAAAGAGCGCTCCTTACTACTCTGTACGTACTTCCTTATTTGCGTAGGTACTAGGATGACATTCACAACACTCCCCAATCCCACCACAACATGCTTTGTAATTGACTGAAGAGGATGGATAAGTAGAAAAGAAGTAAGTTGGCTATTAATGACAGCTAGCATAGCAAAAGCGACCATCCCATCTATCTCAACGCAACAATGACTACACCACAACTACTCTCGTGCAAGACAGTCAAGTTCGCTGTGTGTCAATTGTATTAAGTGAATCTACGGCTATTGAATACCAGAAATATACATCTAAGAGAAATACTCATCGTCATTTGATTATCCTGCTGCGCCTCCTCCCCTCCTTGCACTCCATACAAGCTGCTATACCAAGCATTGTTCCCTGTTGCCGGATACACCCCGAGACAGAATAGGTGGTGTATGGTCATAAATCCACAAAGAAACGCCTAAACCCACTCGCTAATGCAGACAAATTCTGGTCAAATCCAATATTAACTCTTTGTTCGAGCCTCGGCTGGTCGATGAGCCAGGCGCAGGAGCCATGGCGAAGCCAAAACACCAAATAAGCCTCTCAGTATTTGGTCGAGTACCTGTTGGCAGTCGGCGAAGGGGAATACGGGTGGTCGTAGGCACTAGAGTGACCATACGGGTCCTCGGTATAGATAGTTGTCCGGCGGTCCTCCTCAGGCAGGAGCTCCTTGACTTCCCAGTTGTTCATCCTTGTGCCGACCGAGAACTCGAGGTCCTCCTTGGTGATCGAGTCCCAGTACTGCAAGAGAAATGCGGTCAGCGCGAGTTCGGCGATTGTTGCGTGGAAAGAACCAAAAAAAAAAAAAGGGGCACATACCTTGTAAACCATCATGACGCCCAGCAGATTGCATGTCGTGGCAAAGAACAATCCATCGAGGTAATGGCTAATTGCCGAGCAGATGGTAGAGCTGAAGGCATAGAGGATGACCTGGCCGGCGACGAAGAAAAAACAACCGAAGGCGATGTCACCGAGGGGCCATCTGTCGTGGAGTGTCCTGACGACCAAGAGAATCTGGAGGGCCACGTAAATGACCAGCTGGATTCCGTTGAGCAGGTACAGGACGATGAAGAGCCCGATGGTGTTGGTGGGACCCAGGCCGGCCCATGACTTAAATGTGGCCAAGGACACGAGGAAGGAGATGACGAAGGCGGCGAAGGAGCACAGTCGCATCATCCAGAGCGACGTGGGGGTGCCGTCCTCGTACAGCTGGAAGCCCACGAAGCCATTGATCATAAGGCAGGTAATCATAGCCGACGAGAGGCCATTCTGGATGGAGACAAAGTATGGGTACGGGGAGGAGCCCGGCGGCACGACCCCGGCGTCGACGACCAACGACAGGAAACTCAAGAGCATGTAAAGGTAGAAGAAGGTCGTGATCTCTTTGCGTCCTACAATAGTCATCAAAGTCAGCGGGGAGGTGGTTCAGATTTCCGCAGCGCGGACTGGACCCTTGCCAAGCCAAACATACCGACAGCAGTAAACTTCCCCCGGACGTGAAGAATCATGACGACGGTCATGACGAGGGCGACGATATGCATGAAGCTGGCGGCGCTCTGGAAAATGATCGTGTTGGCGAGCTCGATGTTGCGCGCATAGCAGTCTGGCTCGATGCCGACGCCGCTGGAGATGGAGGTTATTGGGCCGATGGAAGCACACAATGGCAGAGGAGCCATGTGGCAGAGGCTAGTGAAGTCGCCGAAGCCCATGGTGACGAGTTGTGGTGAGCGGTCGGAGACGCTTTCTCGGTAGGCTCGTGGCCGTACTCAGGCTCGTTCTCGTGAGGCAAAAGTGCCCGAACCAAGAGCCGGGGGCGGCGCTGCTACTGTGCCGAATGTGTTGAGAAGAGCGCTGGCCGGCGATTAAGGATGTAGTTGGGTGCTATGGCGGCGACAAAATGGTGGTCTCTGCCGTCGAGGAGTGTTGCTGGGTTGCTGGTAGCTGATTGCGAATAAACCTGTTTTATTTCGTAACGAGAGTCGTGGTGTGGGAACGAACGAAAGCCGGACGATGTAGTTCTGTTACTGCAATGACGATGACGATGGCGATGAAAATGGCAGATAGCAGAAGGCAGATGCAGGCTGGTCCGGCTCGACAACCTGGTGGGAATTGAATCTGGTGTTTTGTCTTAAAATGGGTTTGAGAAGAAATGGTTGCTCGGTACTCCGTACAGCCTACGTACATACAGGTCCATACAGGTCCAGTCCAATCTTGGAAGGGAGAGAGTGCCCTGAACTCTGGGCTGGCCCGTGTCGGGCAGAGAAAAATGGGGCACTAGAAATCAATCTATGCGAGGCGGAGCGGCTGGGTCTCAGCGCTGCTCGTCAGTGCCGTTGCTGGGGCAAGAGAGTGTGAGATGTGAGAGGGGCGCACGGGAAAACAGGGACAGGAGACCACGCAAGGGGGGGTTGATTGAATGATTTCGACTGGTCCACACACACATCCACTACCAGACCAAGGCGCCGCCGTCACCTTCTTTTACTTGCTTTCTCGTATTGAGAAAAAGCCCTACACTTGGGTTGACAGTTCAGGAATTACGAAAGAAGACATGGGTCGCTGGCAAGAGGGTTATCCCACTGCCCAACACCATACAGGTCAATACCTCTGTAGGATGGATGTTCACAGTCCGCACTCCATCTCCTTGCTATTTTACCTTATCACCAAGAGTCACTCAAATCCAAACCGCATAAGTAGCCAGCTATTCGCGCTCTCTACATCCGCTCACACTTGTGTTTCTCCCTCAATACAGTGAGTGAGTTGGTAAGTAGCCTTGAGGTGCTTAGGTAGCCAGTGGCTCAGACCAAATTCCCCGTGACTTCTTCACAGCCCTGCGCAATTATTGCCCAGTCTCGAGTGAGAATATATTGCCTTGGACTTGTAAAGATCGCTAGCTAGGCTAGTATTCCAGGCAAACCATTCAGATAGCATCGTGTGCCATGTCATTTCTCTCATGGTGGCGTCGATACAGGCCACTCTGCCATCACGCGCAGATGATCGTCTTATTGGCTCCATCAGCCTGCAGCCGGGCGACCAGGGCATCACCACCACACCAGCCCGGCTGCAGAACAGAGCCTCATCAAACTGCGTAACCCTTCTCTTCGCCTTCTTTCATTTCACTCCTTTCAACCCTCATTATCCCGACTCAACTCCAATCTCGCCCATCCTGCCAGTGCGGGCTGTAGTTCAGCTTCTCCAATTCAATCATGTTGTACAGCCAGATCTCGCAAAGATGAAGCTGCCTCTGCCTCTCCGTTTGCTTCGCACATAGTACAAGAAACAAACTGGTACAACCTTTCAACAGAGTCAAGTAAATAGCTCGACGGTCTTCTTGGGCTGCTAGCTAGACATTCCCTCGCACGTCACGTCCGTTGCGTCCAAAATGGATCCTACTACTACCGCCGCAGCCGGCACCATGACTGCCGTCGCCGGCACCACCATAATCGTCCAAGATGATGACACCGAGACCAACGCCGCCATTGCCGCCCTCATCATCGCCGGCATAGCGTTCTTCGCCGCCGTGGCCCAGCTGACCCAGTCCATCATTGCCGCAGCTCGCGGTCTTCCCAACTGCTCCAGCGATGTCATGGGCAACTGGGCCCAGACCACCTCACGGAAGTTCAAGTGGTCCGAGTTCCGCCTCCAGGTCTACTTTGAGTCTCCTGTCATCTTTCTCGCCCACCATGAGAATAACAGGTTCCCCATGCCCGATGCGCACAAGTATTCTGCCAACGGTTCGGATGGCAGTCGTCGGGACTTCCGCCTCGATCCTAAGCCGGCCTTGCCCGCCAAGACGAGTTCTTCGTCCACCGTCTCCTCGGGCAAGCAGGCCAATGGCCTGTCACACCGCCCTGTTCGTCCCCAGGAACGCACACACAACGTAAACAATGAGCGAGTCTCGTGGTTGAAGCTCCTCGAGACCATCCATAAGATGGAAGACATGTCGTCTACTTGGGAGAGGGAGCAGGAGTCGTCCGACGTCACCGGCCATGTTGACCTGGTCGTCTGGATGCAGCCCAAGAAGCGAAGTTTCGACGCCAACCCAGCCGTCAAGAAGCCCTACGCAAACACCACCATCTGCCACATTGTCGAGCTTGCTGCCATGCTTGGCCTTCACTGGAAGCACTTTGATCGCGATGCCAACAGGTATCGCGCTGAGGGTAACGGCTCTAGTCTGCTGGGCACCCGTGTCGACGAGCTGGGCATTGTCTTTGTCTTCGAGGCCATCGGCCACCCCAAATTCGACCAAAATAGAGTGATACCGACGTCCGCCCTCAAGGAGCTCTGCTTTGGCAATGTTCCGACCTTCTTCCGGCGTACGGACGCTGCCGCCGACATCGAGATTCGGCAGGGGCCTCTACCCGAGCAGGACGAGCTGATGACGCTCCAGCTCGGCAGCCGTCAAGAAATCGCCCAGACCCTCAATCTCATAGGATGCAACACGACGACGCGGCTATACTACCTCAGAGAAAAGAATCACATTCATCTATTTCCAGGTGCGCGGCGCACGACATTCCGTTGTCTCCGGATGCTTTAGACTAACAATCTCTCATAGTAACTTTCGAGATATTGGGCATGCTCGGCCGGACCTTGCATCTGACCGGGAGACCCTTCACCTATCTACCCAACCCCACGATATTCGAGTGGAACAGACGGTCATTTTCCATGCGACGCATGCTCAAACACTTCTTGAAGTCGCTCGACGACGCCATCGGCGCATTCCAAGTCACCGTACCAGGCGAGCTCTCTCAGGTGCGAAACTACGCTCTAGAGCTCGTGCGCACGATTCCGGAGGAAGAAAAGGACCCCTTGCGGCCCAAAGACCTGGAGCTGCTGCACCACAGCCTCGACAGGTTAGACGAGCTCCTGCTCGAGAAGGACAAGGAGGTCGTGCTCGACGTGCTGCGCCGGCACCTCCAAGAGGTCCTACTGGCCGTCAACACGCCGGCCGAAGGAGGAGGCAGCGACGCGTCGTCGACGGCGGCGGCGCCGAGTACCCGCTCCGCCCGCGACACCATCTCCTTCGACAACCTGCTCGACGTGCCGCCCGAGTACCGCGAGAAGGAGTTCATGGCCAAGTACTTTGAGGAGGTGCGGTACCGCGTCATCAGCAACACCGACGACGGCGCCTACGGCAACAACCAGGCCACCGAGGCCTCGCGCGCCATCCAGCGCCGCAGCGACAAGGAGAGGGCCCAGCGCCGCGAGTACCACCGCCAGAGCTTCCAGGCCGCCAGCATCCGCAGCATGCCCCTCAGCCCACGGACCGCCGACGCCCCGGCCGACGCCCAGGCGCAGGCGCCGGCGCGCAGGTCCCTCGATGCTCCGCCGACGGGACGCCCGCCGCCGCCGCCGATGATGGGGGCGAGCACGCCCGAGGCCGGCACCCGCACGCCCGTCGAGGACCCGGCCGCCGACCCCACCCCGTACCAGGATCACCAGCAGGGCAGTGGGCAGCACCACCACCACGACACCTCGCCCAAGATCCTGACCACCCAGCCCACGTTCCACGAGCTCGATTTCGGCGGTGACGGAGGCAGCGCCCATCCCGGCAAGCCGCACCGGCCGCCGCGCAACGCAGACGAGGTGCACCGCAACAGTATATGGTGCATGCTGGTGCTGCGCATGACCTGCTGGCTGCTGCTGCACAACTTCGACAAGAATGACGTGCAGCTCCCCAAGAGCGGGCTGGTTGGCAACCGCCAACCCGTCTACATCATGTGAAGGAGTCATTGCATAAATGGATACATATTCTTTGGAAATTCCTTCCACTTTTTGAAGCTTAGAGGTCAGCTTTTGTTTACGAACATCCAGAAGAGAGAGTCATAATCGTAATTTGACGGTAATGTAAGGCAGATCGTCTTACTGACCATGGCTCAAGACCAGTTGGAGAGCAGGTCATAGTAATAATCGAAGCAAGAGCAACAATCAAATGCATTAATTAGGCCGACGCTACGCTGCCTCAGTGTCTACCGCTGCGTCAACCGCGATTTTGTTCTCCCCAGATACGTCAGCCAGCGCTCTAACAGTCCATCAAGATGCGAGACGGGCACACAGGACAACACGAGCAAGACTGCAAGCATGGACAGATCGTGCAAGGAAAGACTTGATGCTTTGTAATGTTTGGTTGCGACCCGCCCACCCATTCTTGAGGGGGCGAGGCGTCTCCCCACCTCAGCAAACCTTGGTGGCGGTGGCAGCAATCGCCTCAGCGACGCCGCCGGACTCTAATAGAGCAAGAATGTCTATCTATGCTGATGATAGGTGTACGGCAACAGATGCCTCAGATAATGCCGCTCTCCCTGTACCTTGAATGCCAACATGTTTGACCGCAATAAACTCCGTGATGCTATGCAAATAAAATGCTACTAGAAATACAAAAGTACAAATTGTGCCGTCCGGCCAAAGAGGCTGGGCGGCTCTCAATATTGAGTGTGCAGAGAGCCAGCAGGCTGCTGGTGCCCAAGCCATGCACTGCCCTGCCACCCCCAACCTCTTCAGTTGGGATATGGGGTATGCATGCCAGGCGCCATGGGGCGGGTTTGGGCGGCGTGAGCAGGCGTCAATGACAAGCCTTGCCGCACAGCGCCACCAAAGGGGACGGACTGGAATTCGGGCACGATACCAGTCCGGTATTCGTTGCGCCGGCCCAGCGGCTGGTAATGCATCTGGTTGGGGGGCAGCACGGTTCCCGAGAGATGATATTCGTGCAGACTCGCCGAGGGCGGCGGGATGAGGAGCGTGTTGACGTGGCGCACTGGCTTGTACGGGCTGGTACGCTGCTGCAGATAGACCGATGGTGAGTGCGATGCGGGGGTGTTGACACCGGACATCTGGTGAAAAGTCTCGGTAAGAGGAGAGGATGCATAAGCGGACACGGGCGCCAACGTGTTGGTAGGGCTATGCCGCTTTGTCGGAGTTCCATACCCTGCAGAGTAGCCCATAGCCGAAGGACCCGCGGATGACGAGATCGTGGGACCACTCGTGACCAACATTGGCAGTACTGGGGCAAACGTTGATGTGGTCGGAGGGTAGACAGTCGACATGGCCCGAACCAGCGGAGGTAGGGGCAAGCCCGGCTGGGCTGTCTGCTGCGGAGCGTACCCCGGGCCGCTGTAGGCTGTAGGCATGGGTGCAGGCTGAGAGGAGGGCGCAGCGCCTAGGGAAGGGTTTGGAGCTGGGAGTCGCAGTAGCTCACCGGCCGTGGATGCAGAAGGACGCATGTGTCCAATGCTTTGAGATGGCACGGTGGGCGGTGGCGGCTGTCGAGAAAGACGTTTCGCTGGAGGCTCAGTAGGGTCGTCCGGAGGGAAACGCTTGCCGAAGTCATTCCTCATATCCAGATTTGTTGCAAGCGGGGACAGTGCAGCGGCGACGTGACCGGGTCCAGGCCACGCAGCCCTGGCGGGCGCGTGATATGCCGACGTGTTTGCGGACTGCACGGCCGGAGCCCAGTGCGTGTTGCCTGTTGGCGAAGGCAGTGGCGATGTGAGGGCGCGATGACTCGGCGAGGACAGATCGATGGGAGATACAGGCGGCAACATGGCTCGCTCACAGTATTCCCAGAACTTGGCCAACTTGACCAGCCACTCGGCCCACTCCTCCTTGGACACGAGCAAGCTATAACGCATATTGCTCAAGAATTCCACCTCCATAACGTGAATCTCCTTAACGGATATGCCCGATACCTCTGCCCAGGTCTTGTTGGTGTATGTGTTATCATCGAGGACTGTGAGTCGCGTTAGTGAATCTGGTCCAGCAACAGGCACACAGCGCTCCCTGAGTGAGCAACTTCCAAGGGCTTCTCACATTTGTTTCCTAGCATCAGGGCGACGGTGAGGAGGCGGTACTCGCTGCCAGCCCGGCCCTTGACGGTGGGGTTGGTCGTCTTCAAACGATAGATAAAGAGGAGTGCCAACAGTATCACATTCTGGGTCACCTGGGTGGTTGACAGGATGCTGTGCACCCATCTTTTGAAATTCTCGAGGGGAATGGCATTTTCCGTGAGCCTCGGAATCAGGGTTGCCGACGAAAGCTCGTCGACCTTTCCGGCTGCTTGATGTACCTGCGGTGACTCGAACCAGAACAGGCAGGTCAACTACAAGAAATGTCAATATTCAACCCGCATGCTAGTGAGTGAGACTCCAAGGAGCGAGCATACCTGAGCTGCAAAGTCAGCAAGACTACCACCCTTGGGGCTGATGCACTTGGGGATCTCCAAACTGTGCATCACCATGGCAGAGTCTCGTCGAGAGATGCCCCCATCCGATAATGAGGACATGGGAGGGTTCGAGATTGGGGTAGAGGGGCGTGTAGCATGTCTGGAGGATGGTTGAGAGGCGGCCGAGGCGAAGGATGAGCCCAGAATTGGACGGGCTTGTGGTTGAGATTGCTGTAGTTGTGGCTTGCTTTGGGGATATCGGTTGTAGGCGTTCATTGCGGCCTGAGCATCGCTGAGAGCGACCCGCGTCCTGTCGGCGTGAGCCAGAGCTGAGGCGTACTGGGAGAGAGAAGCATGGTGATGGGGATCGTAGGGGTCCAGATTGGGTGCCTGGTAGGTAGTCGTCATCTCGTCGGGCGGCGGCGTTCGAAGACCGCTGCCTCTAGCGACCTGTAACCCAGAGAATCGAGGGGGGTTCTCTACCCGTCGCGGTAGTAATGACTGAGGCTGGATCGAGTACTGTATCCTGTCTCCACAATGGCGAGGTATAGTAGGAGAAGGCGGCGAGGCGTATAAGTTGGCGGAGGCCACAGTCGAATACATGGGTGTAAACGAAGAAGTGGCAAGCTCGGCGGGAGGTGAGGTCGAGGTGAGCTCCGATCAAGAAGTCATTTGAGAGGAATTGTAGGTCGAAGGTCGAAGATCGTAGTCGTGAGGGCTGCGTGAAGAGTAGGTGAAGGCGAGTTGGTCGTCGGCTGGCCGGTCGAAAACCAGACCAAAGTGATGTGATTGTTTTGGCTGGTACAGATGAACCTTGCTCCAAAACCAATGCAGCAAAGATTTTCTCAACAGATCCTGAGAGAGAGGCTGCAGCGATGAAGGTCCTTCCTCTTTTCTCGTCAATATGAACTGTGTCGAAGCAGGAGCCAATAACAAGGCCCAAATCACGAAATGTGCAACTGCCAGATCTGGTCCGTCGACTGCAAGAGCCAACTCGACGATACTCCCATAGACAACAATGAATTCCCAGGACCAGCTGGGGGAGGGCTCAAGACATCAGTTGGGCCAAATTGCGAGCAGCCAGGCCTCGGTTCCTTTCCAGAGTGGGAGGGGAAACAGCCAGCCTCTGGTCAGAGATCGTTGTATCAAGCTCCGAATCGTGGTTCTGTCCAACAACTCGCCGAAGTATATTGAGCTCCGGTTGGGCGGTTCGAGCACAAAAGGGCGTTGGTTCGGCACGGGGCTGTCGATCTTGCCAAGGGTTCGCCGGAAAGTCGTGTTGTGATGTCTGATCGAAGCAGGAGGTCCGGTATAAGTGAGGTGGGAGCCGCTACCTTTGCAGGTTTCGGTTGGCAATAAGTCGTGGGAGTGAGGAACTCTGGGCCAGGCAGAAGAGAAGAGAGACCAATTGGGGAAGCAGTGAGAGCTGCAGAATATGTACCGGGCAGCTTTTGGAAAGGCCTAGAGGGGAGAAGTCGAGATGAAAGAAAAAACAGAGACAGCAGTGGTCAGTTTTGAGAATGGGAATGAGACTTTGAGGGTCGGCTTGTCGTTGCATGGTTGCGTAGGTACGCTTGGTACGGCGGTACCTACTTACAGCAAGTAGGAGAGCCAAGTGTGGAGAGCAGGAGGACGACGACAAAAGACAAGACATGAGGTACCTCATTCGATCGATACTTTTCGCACACGCAACCCATCACCCACCCCAGACGAGAATTATAAAGTACCTACTGAAGTACATACACAGGTGCACCACCACCACATCACCACCAGGGCCCTAGGGATTCGAGGTACCACGCTGTCGGGGACCATTATCATTGGAGGATACGAGCCAAGGAGCCTAGGAGCCCATCACCCAGGACGTTTCGGCGGCGTGGGTGATGTTGGAAAAGAGGAGAGATGGAGACAAAGTACTTCAACTAAGGTACCAGGGAAAACGGGCCAGGGAGGGGAGGGGGGGTCGTCAAATGGGTGTGCGCATAGCCGTATGAAAGAAGATGCCGGTGCTTGATTGATCGAATTTCATGGATTTGTTTGTTTGCTCGTGCTGGGGGAGCCCTGAAAGACTAGGTACTTGGTACTCGGGGCACTCCGTCTCCCATGGAGATCTGTGTGGTTTTATTACTTGTGCACACCCCCTCAGTGCTGCCATGCCATATGCCAGAAGGAGGGTAGGTACCTTAACTCCCATTACAAGTAATTCCATCCACCCATGGGGGTATGTACTCGCAAGCTGGCTTGGCCGGCTTCAGCCAGTCAGTCAGTTATTCATCATTCAAGAATTTAATCATTGACCGATTGATCCTTTGCTTCCGCCGGCGGCGACGACGGCGGGGGGTGGAGCAACGTCTAGACTGTCTTTTATTAGTGGCTTTGCAGCGCCCCATCAGTTGGTGTAGGGAATGGAAAGGAAAGGATTAGTGAAGAGCTTTGAGGAGAGAGAAATCAAATGTCGCTCAACCCAAAAAAAAGGTACTCTTACTTTAGGTGGAAGGTGCCACCCACCCACGGCTTGTTGGCTTTGCTTGCTTGTTCGCCTTACTAGCAAGAAAACCTTCAGAGTTCCAAAGCAGCCCTGCAGATCGAATGAAGCCCAAAATTCTATCAAAGTTCTTTTTGAGAAATATCTGTTTCCAAGGTAATGTCTGTATGGTACCTGGGTCGTCTTCTCAAAGACTCTCATATGCCTACATTTAGATCAGACAGAGACAAATAGCCAGAGGTTCGGTAAGTGTCTCCCTGGATCATTCTTTTCTTTTCCCCCATTCCTTGCTGGCAGGGCAGCGTAGGTAAGGTACCTGAGGTGGGATGCAAGGGTCGCAGATGGGTAAGGTACTTTCCATACTTACTCCGTACAATGGTATGGATCCACTTGTACGGAGGTAAAGTGATTGATGTGGGAGTGCTTCCGGGGGGCTGACCACACGAGAATCCACCCTGGAAACATTACTTGTCCTGCTCTGTCGTGCTCCTCCACTTATCATTTGACTTGATCATTCTCTGCCTTGGAGACGACAATGACGACCAACCCGGCACCACCACATCTAGTAAGTACAAACAATAACGGCACGCGCGCCGATGGGTCAAGGTCAAAGTCAAAGACTGGCCCCAGGCCATTTGCCCGTATCGAGCCATGACCGTCGCTCAAAATTCTCCTTCTTGTCTTATTAGTCGCTTGGCTAATTGCAAGCGGCGGTGGTCCTGGTGCGGGTGACTGACTTGCAGTTCAGGTCACTCTCACTACTGCCCTTTGTCTTCGGCTAGCCAATAGTCCCTGATAGGGTAAAGAGCCTGCTTGGATGGCTTGAATAGTCATCAACCGCCTCAAACTTTCGACTCTCCTTGCCCGAGCAAGTGGAGCAGGTCGCAGGCCCGCCCGTGTACCAACGAGCCAAGGTGGCCGCCCGAAGCGTGATCCTCCCCACAGCAGAAAACCCAATACCGTCAGTAAGGAACCACCCAGTAACATGCCGAGAAAACCACACTTATCGCCAGCATCACGAAAAGAGCACACGAAGTAGAGTGATGCACCTCTCTCTTGTTGGGGACCGACCTACGGGCCGCGTTAATCTGTCTTGCTTCTCCCACCCCTCCAACAAAGGCAGCCTGATGCCTGCCTGCTCTGTTGTGACAATTGCCCATACCTACGTTCCCATACGACAGAGTACTCCGTACAGAAAGGACAGGGTTGGTTATGCAGGGTAAGAAAATGCACGAACATGGTCTTGCAGGGAGCACCACGGAGCCACGGAGGGGGGCGCCTCGGATTTTCAGCCATTCACTTCTGTGGTGGAGGTTCCCATTAAACCCCCTGTCCCTTCTGCCTACCGACTTGGACTGAGCCTGCATGACAAGCCAGGTCTTTTGTCGCACTCACTGGGGCCTCGGTCTCGTTCTGCCGCTCTGTGCCCATTTCAAGGCGATCCTTGGACGGCGCCGGTCAGTCTGAGTAAGGCAGGTAGGGAGCCAGAATGGCCTCCGCCCCCATCCTAGCCTTGCTAGGTAGCCCATCCTCTAATACCAGTCAGTGTGACTGGATACTTACCCAAGTGCTGCCGCTCATAATGCCTCGCTAGTTTTGTCGCTAGGGTTCTCTGGAACCGTGCGGTACGGGTGGAGATACGTCTGACATGGAGAAGAGTAGCGCAGGTGGGCAGGCGTGCTAGCAAAGGGCGCACAGATATGTACAAGACGTAGGTAGTCGTTGTCGACGGGTGTGAACCGCACCGCTGTCTGTCCTCTTTCGTGATAATCGAGTCAAGAAGATCAAGATCGGCCGCCCCGGTCATTCAACCGCAGCCTGGCTTATACACATGGGTATTGTCCGTGGCTACTTAGTCAAGATCCAGACACCTAAGTCGTATACGAGCAAACTACCATCCTGAGGAAATTAATGAGAGAAGATCGATCCAAAATGTCACGAATGTTCTTGGTGCGAAGTAAACTAGGGGAAGCAAGCGATTTTGTGCCCGTACCCCAGCGCCGGAGCTGACTGGCTGGGAGTCCAGTACTGGAGGAGCCGAAGCTGATCTGATCCTCGACCCTCAGGATGTGCACGGCGCCATCCCAAATTCCTCTTGAATTGGGGCAAAGCAACCAGTCGTAGCTGAGCGAGCTTACGGAGTACAGGTAGTGTTGAACCACTGACTAGCCTGGTGGACTTGCTAGCCCCTCGAAGTGCAGACGCCATCCCCAAATAAACCCCCCCGCCCGGCGCAGCTTGATGGGAACTCAACTGGCTGCAAATGGGACGGTACCAACTACGTACCTCGGTGATCGAGGTGCAACAGGATGATACGTGAGGGGAGTGAGGATGATACGGGACTCTACGGGCCGCATGATGCCTCTTGCCAGACTTGGTGATGCATGGATGGAGGATGGAGGTGCTGTTCCATAATTACACCCAGTAACTCACTGCCTACCTCGTACGCAGTACGTGTGCATTCGCCCGTGTACGTTTGGTACTGACCGGGTGGTGGTGGATGTGTGTGTGTGTATATGTGTATGTGTATGTGTGTGTGCATGTCTTGGATATGAAAGCGGCACAGTGCGTTGCACCATTTCAATTTTTGGCCTGTGCTCGTGAAGGTGAGGTGATGATCACTCTGGATGTACGTATTGTTTTCTCAATCTTATTCGCTTTTGATTGATTGATATTTTGGCGCCTTTCCTTGTTTCGCGAAGCGGGACGGGGTCCATGTTCGAAAATGCAGCGGGCTCAGACAAGACTCTTGCTGTCTCGCAACCAGGGTGATTGGCCCAACCATCAAATATGTCGTGCCCTGTCCAGACGAGGTTTGGTTGTTTTTGAAGTAGGTACTTACGAAGTAGTTGCAAGTAATCATCAGTCCAGCCCGCAGTCGTCGCACAAGTACATGCACCAATACTGCGAAGTATGTACATACAGGCAACGGACGGACGGGTGGGTAGGTAGGCAAAGAAGGAATGGGTTTCGTCGTGTGTCCAACATGTTCCCAATAAAGCAATGCCAATTAACGCGTCACCGGAGGTGCAGGGGAGGAAGTAAGATGGGTTTGGATGGTAAGATGGGGGTACGTTTGGCGAGTACGGATGTCCTCTCTCCATCTCTCTCTCCAGACACGACACCAAAATCCCAGACAAGCCGTGGCCCCAGCCGAGCGGGTCTGAGTAGCCATCACTCATTGGCGGACGCAGGGCATTAGGGGTGGGTTGGATCAACCACCGCCCACCGCCGCCTCTGACCACCAGACATGGCTGGACCACTACGCTTGGCTGGCTCGGCCGGTTTTCCCTTTGACGAGGACTCCGGAGGGAGGGAGGGGCCTCGGGGGCATGGGTACAAAGCTGGTGCCAGCATGCCACATTTCGAACATCAAACACACGAAGGGACTGTACCAGCCAGCCAGACATGGATTGGATTGGCCGCTGCAGCGCCCGGGCGGCGGGTGCTCCATAGGCTACATGGCTAGGCTAGTCATCTTTGTGGACATTGGAACGAAAAGAGAGAAAGAAGCAAAGAAAACTAAGACTGGGCATACCTACTGTACATAGGTAGATAACAAAGCTCACTTGCGAAGTCAAACGAAGCGCCTGGCACGCTGTGCTGGGCCGGCGTTAGAATGGCGAGAAGTGGGCTGCGAGCCTGCACCCAGCATGACGCAAAAGCGGAGTTTGCCAGTCAAGGAGGACATTGAACAAACTGGAGCCCCCGTCCGTAGGAGCATGGATGGCGCTGGCTGGCTGGCTGGATGCTCCGGATCCGCCGCTCAACGACCCGGTGGTGGCCTCTATCATTGTTTTTCACTCCGTGCGTACGTACTTTATTTGATAATCTTAGCCCTGTTCCTTTTGGGCCATGATTCCCTTCCCAGGATCCATTTGCCGAGCCACGCTGGTCTGATGATAGACCACTTTTGAGAGTAACCCCCGTGGTAAGAATTAGACTCGGCGTAGAGCACTTACGAAGTGTAGATGGTAGCGAAGAGGTACGCATAGGTAGGCAGATTATCGGCACTTGCCACTTCCCATTGGAATAAGGGGGGGTTTTGAGCCGCCAGGGAGGATTGTGATTCAGATTGGGCGGCGCTGCCACACCACACTGTTGGCTGGCTATTGGTTGGACGGGCCGAGTAAGTTTCTGGTCCTACGGCCTACCTGCATCAACACCACAGCATTTGCGTGCTGCATGTTCGGGCATTGGGTGGGTTTTACATGCCTACATAACTATACCAGGTACCTCCATCCACATACAAGTACCGAGAAGGAGTTTGCAGTGCGACGTAGATAGCGGTTTACGAAGTACAAGCACTCTCGACCAAGTGGGGGAAGTTTGGCATGCGAAAAGCACAAAAGTGCACCAAGGGAAGGGGGCCTCGAGTTCAGCTCGCTCCGATGGCCACGATCCGCGAAAATTAACTGGACTGTCCTGGACTGACTGGTGTTGGATTGGCGACGACGGCGCATTGCCTATTCTGCTGAATGCCTTGCAAACCAGACGATCCTTATTATCCTACCTCCAGAGCTAGCTACCTACCGTCTTGATCATCGTCATACAAACGCACCTTGTTTCAACCTGCTTGATGGTCAAGATTACAAATGCCACTAGCAATGCACCTCGACATCCTTGTTCTTGTTCTTGATCTATGTGATGTGTGAAGTTTCCTACTACCCTGCCTTACTTCGTACACTGATTCTCGGCGCGCCGTGTCTCGGACCTTGGAGCCAGATTCGTCTTGCTCTTCCTCGCCGAATCGTCTCCTCAATTTCTGGACCCGCTAGCCATAACTAAATTTATTGGACTCTTCCCTCCTTGAGCATCAGGTAAGAGCAGCAACATTGCCCGGAATCCGACCCGGCCCAGGCTCACCCACGCTTCCGGCGACTGACTAGGGCGGCAGCGATGAGACGCCAGGCCAGGAATAGATTTCATTCATTCATTAACAGCTAACAGCACATGCATGCCTCGCCTACATGGCTACATGGCTACATGGCTACATGGACATGCACGCATCCAGCGCCCCCTTTTCTTCCTTTACTTTGGCATTCGATCGCCAAAAGTGGCTGCAAATCCTGCCTGTGACGGGCTCTGTTTGCCTTTGCCCTTGTTGCCTCGCTAGGCCATGCTCGAGGACTGACCACAAGTCTTCCGAGGATCGTTTGGTTTTGAGAAGATCAACAAATCTGTGTAATCCGCCTGCAGGGCATCCTCTCAACCATCCAAGCCATCCCACCATACTCCTGGAACTGATTTTCTTTTTTTGGGTCGCTCGGCTTGCATGACTCTTCCGTCCCGAGGAAAAGGCCTTGATATTTTCTGACAAAGGTTGCAGGCGGGATAGCTTGCTTCTTGGCTGCCTTACGTCTCCCAGGCTGTACCTTGATCCACCCTCCATGCGCAAAATGGATGATAACAGGGCCATCGTGCACCATACATGGTTTCGATATGGTGTGTCCTTTGGCGAGGAGACGAATCTCTCGATGGAGATGTGGCTGGCAACAGCTTTGCCGGCTGACGATGGTCGCCAATGCAGTGTTCCACCTTTCATCACCTGTTTTCTGCATGAGATGTCCTCGCCCGCGAATGTTCCTCTGTATCTCTCCATTCGAGGCGCAAGCCAGTCCGAGCCACGTCTCTCACAAAGAAGAAGACGAGACGCCCGTGGCCCAACGGTGTGCTAGGCTTTGTGTACCGTGAGCAATCATATGCTGTGCAGTGCAAGCGACAACAGAAAACACATATTTAGCATCGGCACAGCGTGATGAACATGCCACCATCCTTTTGCGTGCCAAAACTGCTAGTCTGACGGATGAACAGACCTGCCCGTCCCTTTTCCTACAGATCGTCGAGACAAGCTCAGGGTCGGGGAGCCGAGCCCAGGCGACCTGAATTCGGCTGTCCTTCCCATACTGCGGCTCGCAAAGACATTGCACTCGTGTGGAAGACAGCCGTGGTCAGACTAATGCTATTACCCTCTTCTTGTATTCGCGAAGTGTCTACCTGAGAGTGTCTACATTGTCTCAGGTCATCGTGAAGAACATACGCCTAAGGACCGGAGATGTCCTTGGGAACACGGATGCTCAACAGGAATTCGCTCACTGCCTTGTGATCATCTCAGCTCCCGCCTTGCGCCACAGGTAAAAGGCCGTACTGTGCGTTTATCTTCTGCCTCTGATGGGTGGTACCAGTGACTCTGAATCTGGGTTACAGGTCAAAAAGCTTGGCCGGCACCTGTGCGACATCGCTCGACTATTGCTCTAGATTCTCGAAATTGTCCAAGACACACGTACTTTGACAACTGCCAGAACTCATCTGACTGGAACTGCCATCCCGTCCGGGTACAATGTTTGTCATCTACACAGACGCACTGGAGCCCGACGAACAGTTCTCAGAGATCTTCATGAGCAGGTCCAGCCAAGGCATGGATGCGTCGAGCCTTCTCAATATTGTACAGAACAGGGGACCACGATGGCCAACTTTCAACACGCAATCAGAAGTCGGTTACCGCTTCCTCCCCTACCATCTCTTGAAAGCTTGGGCTGCGAGATATGTACTTGATGTGGTCATCCCCTAAAGAAGGTTGACATGACGTCCGATCTTTCAGGCAGCGTAGCTGCCATGACGGGCTTGCCTTGTAGTTGTTCGATGCAACCGAGGCTGAAGAAGAGTCACCAACGCTGACACTGTCCACTCAAATCGATGCAAAGATACACCAAGACTATTGCAACTCGGTTCTCGGGCCATGGTTGTCCTGCTGCCCCAGCAGCTGCGCCCGCCGCTGCTCGATTTCCACCTGCCGCCTTTGGAGCTCCTGCAGCTCGGCTGCAACTGTCTCTTCTTCGCTCCGGGCCGGCGATGGAGAAGCCGGCGTTGGAGACGAGACCGTCTCGGATACGGTCGCAGGTATGGGAGGCGGACCCGGAACAGAGTTCACTCCACGAGAGCCGGAAGGCTCCTGTGCAGCGGCTGCGGTCGGTGCTGAGTGTGCAGGGTAGGGCTGGTAGTCGCCGGAGGGCACGGCTTTGTACCCCGAAAAGTGCGGCATCGCCAGAGCCGGGCCACCACCCGCATACGGCGGCGGCGCCCCCATGATTCCAAGCGTGGGCTGCTGATAGCCACCGTTGCCGTACGGCTGCTGTTGCATCAAAGGTGCTTGCTGCAGCGGCGGGGCGTAGAGGGTCTTGTTGTTCCGCCGACGGCCGCGGCTGCAGAGGAAGAAGATGGACAGGACGACAATGAGAATGCCGAGCCCAGCCCCGACGGCGATGCCAACGATGGCACCGGTCGACAGACCTCCGCTGCCAGAGCTACCAGATGGCCGTCCTGGCCCGCTCGTGGCCTTCAATTTGTTGAGATCGGCGTCGGCGAGAGGGTGCGTCTGGAGGCTTGGTAGATCTGTCGCCTTCCAGCGTACCTGGATCATAGCAGCAATGGTGGCGCCTTTGGTCGCATGGGACAAGTACTGTCCCGTCGCACTCGGACAGCTAAAGCCTCTACACAGCACCGCTTCAGTCAGTTGGACATGTCCCGACGGTTCGACACAAGCGCTTGTGCCTTGTCTGATGGGCCTGCGGGTCAACTTACGAGGGCACACAGTTGACGGCCGTCTCGCCGGCGACGGTCACGGGTCCCTGGCGTGACGTGCGGTAACAGCCCGGGGTGAAGCCGCTTGGGCATATGGCGGGCGAGTAGTAGCCGACATTGCTGGCCCAGTACGTGTTCCAGCCAGGGGGCATGCACGTCTCGGAGGCTTTTGTATAGGTGCCTGTCACGATGCCGCACGGAGGCGTCCATACGGTCGTGAGAGCACCAGCCGGGGGCGTCCCGTAGTGATCTGTCACCCTCGATGCCGACGTTCTTGTTGTTCTTGAAGCTGAAGTGAACGTCCTAGAAGCTGTTGCCGATGATCCCGAGCTTGTCGACGACGACGACGACGACGACGACGACGACGACGACGACGATGACAATGTGAATTCTTCTGTGGACATGGTCGATGATGTTGCGTCTGGATGAGTCTGTATTCCGAGTAGACCAACTATCGACTGCTGTAACGTTGACTGTCTACCGGTCCCAGAGAAATCCTCCCCCCTCTCGCGGCGCCGAATAATAAATGTCTCGAGAGCCCATGTTGAATGCTCACCAGACACTCTAGTCACCGACGACCTGATATGAGAAGCTCAGCAAAGCCACCGAGCTGAAGTGCGCGCCTTGCCGCTTTCAGCCTCGCAGGAGGTGGGCCAAGAGATTAGACGGCTGGGCAAAGAGCACGTTGGGCAATCAGCTGGCTAGAAATCACCAAGAATCGGTGCTGCGGCTGTTGGCTGTCTGGGCACGACCGACACGAGTCAACATTACCTGGGTATGCCTTGGGGCATGAGAAGATGTCTTTCAAAGGCGGCGCCTTGATGATCGGTAGCCGGCCTAGGTTTAGCACGACTTTTCTGGTAATGCAATGCGAGCATTGTGCAAGGTATTGTCTGTTTTCGAGAAATCTCTCGGCGCGCAACTAAGTGGCACCCCAAATCGGTGCACCAGACGAAGTTCCCAATCCAAGTACACACACATCGTAGTAGTTTAAGTCTCCCTCGCCTACGTAACTCTCCGTTCTGAGAGCGCGCGCGTGCTGCGCCGTTGATTTGCTCTCGGGTTACCTACTAGCTCGAGCACGACCGTTGAAAGTTGGACCCAGCCATGCATGAACCATTTACTGGTGCAATCCACAGAGCGACCGGCGCTGGCGAGTAGCTAAATTCCGTGCCAAGGCACGACATGAAAAGCTTGTTCCTATGATGGATGGTCCCTGGTCGACGATCTCTTTGACGTTCACATCGCCACGGATCTCGCGACGAGGATGATGATGATGATGCTGATGCTGATGCTGGTGTTCGACTGGTGGGTGGACTTTGGCATCTCTTGAGAGAGGAAAAGAACAACAGGACGCCCCTCATCCCTCTCTGTCATGTCTCTCCCCGCCAGAAGCGCCGTCTCACCCGGGGATCCGCGAGGCTTGCGCAGATGAATAGGTAATGCTTTGCTAACAGAAACCCGGTGTGCCACCCAACACATGCCGGGGGCCAGTATCACACACACCGCTCCTGAACGGTTTCACACCTGTCTGGGCCCTTGATTACATTACAGGGCTGCCATTCTGGCAACAGGAGAGAGATCTCGCCAGTGCACCCAATTGGCCTGCCCATGTCATCACCGCCCACTGCCACCACCATCCGCCTCTCCTTATCTTGCTGGGCATTCGGCCTCCCCGCGTGGTCCCCTGGTGCACTTATTCCCAAAGTAATGAACCTCTGTCGTCTCTGCCACATCCAAATCTCTCACAGCTCCCTCTGCTTCAGCCGTGCCTACTTGACCATTTTCATGTGATAAGAAGTCAAAGACCTCGGAACGGTCCAGGTTGAGTCCTCTTTATTATTTCCCCCGGCTGGTCGGGGCTTTTGCAGTTCTCTTCTGCAGTCGTTGGACCTTAGGACTTCTATTTTGCGCATCGTGATGCGGGCCGTCCCGATATAGAGCCTCTTGGCAAACGTCCATTGTCCCCAACCCCAGTGTGAATTTCTAGACGACATACAAAGACAGAGTCAAAAGGAATAAAAGGAACGGACGATGCCGAGGTACACTTCGCCGTCCCCGTCACCAAGGCGGCGCTACTCATATTCACGTTCTCCCTCGCGGGACCGTTCTCGTTCCCGCTCCCGCTCCCGCTCCCGCTCCCGCTCTCGTTCGTCTTCGTCCTACGCCTCATCTTCTCGTGACGACAGCCGCGACGGCCGTGACGGTCGCGGCGCCGGTGTTGAGAGTAGTAAGGCCGGAGGCGAGGGCAGCGACACCAAGAAAGAGTCGGCGGTCAAGACCTCCCTTCTCTTCCTCGGCGGCGTCGCCGCCGCCACCTATGCCGCACACAAGTTCTGGCCCAAGGGCATCACCTATGGCGACAAGGAGGAGTGGGAGATCGAGAAGAAGGTCCTGCGGAAGCGGAGGAATCAGCAGCTGGTGCAAGGCGGGCACGATGGCCCCTCGGGAAGCAGAAGACTCCCGCCGCCCCGGGACGATAGAGAGATGAACAGGCGGAGCTGGTATGGAGACGACCGCGAAACGAGAGGCGGAAGACCTGGTGAGAATTATTATGCTCACCCTGACCCGCGGGATGCGTACCGAGGAAGGAACCGATGCATAGAGTCCGATCCGGGCTACCGGGCCACGGCCAGCGGCAGCGAGGGGCCCCGAGACTGGGATCGAGACAGAGACCACCACTTTGTAGCTGACGCGCCGCCCAGGCGGCAGGACTTGCCGCCTAGAGGCCCCAAGTACTACTACGACGATCGGCCGCCATCTGATGCGCCCGCCCGAAGACCGAGACGTGCAAGTTTGGAGGGGGATCCCTATGTCACAAGTCGGCGATATGACCACAGTGCAGACCATGGATGGTGACGATGGAATCAACATAGTCATAGCTAAGAACTTCAAGGGGGGAAGAAGAACAATCACACGTGTATAGGCACTCAACGGCTGGGAGTCGATGACTCGGGTTGTGGTCGAGGCAATCCATGCCATATGTGAATTCCTCCACCTAGGTCTCGTTCTCTTCTCAGCTATGCGGCATGCACCCAGCTATGTAACCGTGCTAGATCATATATCGTCAAACCCCAAGAAAATTGAATTGCTTCTCAGGCTAGCTCATCCATGTTACTCCTGGGACTTGATACTGCTTCATCATCGCCAGCGGATCCCAACGCCGCAGGTGGCTTGTCTTCGTCTCGTGCCTCTGCCGCCATGCTCTCTTGACAGATCTTCCCCCAGTCCTTGCCGCCAGTCTGCAGGACCAGCACCGGGTTCAGATCTGCCTTGAACCACCTCTCCGCCCTTGTCGTGCTCCTTGACCCGCCTTCGAGTGCCGAATAGGCAGCCCTCGTCTTCCTCATCCGCTTGGTGCCACTGCCGCCTTGGCTGAGCAGATTGCTGAGCTTCAGCCTCTGTTCTGTCAAATGGGAGTCATAGGCAACTATGCTGCGCACATAGGGGGCAACATCCACAGTGATCATCTCCATCGTGCGATCGAAGACGGACGGATCCAGGTAAGTTGCTGGCTGCGAGGGGTCCACTGCTGCTATAGGGTCAAAAGCCAGAGACATGTCGATCCGTCTTATGTTCGAGTCAGGCCTAGCAATCGATTCCTCGAGCGTCTTGTGTATTCTGCTGATGAGGCGTTCCTCGTCGAGCGCGGCCAGATGGGGCGTGGCAGCCTTGTGGAACTTAGCTGCAGCTTCGTAAAGTCCCCGACGGGCTAAAGACCTAAGGCTTGTCGTGAGTGTGGCCCCTATGGCATCGTATTGGTACTTTGGAGAAGTCTCCAAGAGCTGTAGACCGATGATGTAGTCGTCGCGGGTCTTCTCTGAGAGCTCCGGGGTGGTTGGGTCTAGGGGTGTCTGCAGAGCATGCGCAAAGGCATCGGCGGATGTGATATCCGAGACGCTCATCGCATCTGCAAAGTCGTCATATGCCTTCAGATACGCAGCCCTATCTGCCTTGCTTACCAACTTGTTGGAGACGGTGCCAGACGGATGCAGCATGAAATCACTATCCTGGCAGTCGCTGATATCGAAGTTCCAGGCGTCCCAAGTTTGCTCCACAAGCTCTTCTTCGACGGTTCGCAGAATCCCGTCACGGAAAGCACAGTCATGCACAACCCAGCCCATGCCTCGTTGGTAGGTGTCTTCACTGATGACACGGATCACATGGCCCTCGCCGTCAAGATCCACCCCTTTTGGCCAGCGCAGATAGAACCAGTCAAACCCGCCCCGGCGGTCGCCAACACCAAGTTGACACCAGTAATTGAGGTCGGTCAGCGCGGCGCGCAAGTCATGATGACGGGAATCATAGAGAGACTGGACGGCTTGGCGGCGAAGCGCGTGTCCTTCGCAAGCCGCAATCATGAGGAGGTTGTCGACCGCCAGTTCTGTCGGTGGGGGGCTGAAACGGAGGATGCCGTGCAAGTCCAAAGTCTGGAGAGGGACCAAGGTTTCGTCATTGCAGGTCATGACGACTGGGCGCTTGGACTGTAGGATGAGACCGACGACAGTTTGCCAGAATTGTTTGTCCTCCTCGTAGAGGATATCAACCTCTTCGAGCAAGATCAACGACTGTTTCTGGTGCTTGGAGGGTGTTGCCTTCTTTTGTTCGGTTGAACCGGCAGTAGGCGTCTCTGTTCTGCTGCTTGTTTTCTTTGCCGAGGTTTTGGCTTTGAAGAACGAATTCATGGTAGCTTGCCGGCCGGACTGAATATCCCGCGTCACATCCTCTTCGTCCGCCGTTGAGCCTTCCGAGGCTGGTTTGATAGTCTGGTGGTGCTGCACAAGATGATTCCTAGTCATATCTCCAATCTTTTCGAGCACATCCTTGCCGCTTCTACGGCTACTAGGGTTGATTTCGAATACTTCAAACCCCAGCTCCTTGGCAACCGCATAAACTGCGGCGGTCTTGCCGCATCCGTGAGGTCCACTGATAACGACGGCATTTGTGAGACGTGCGGACTCCTTAGCCCCCCTGGACGAGCGGATGACTGTCTTTTTCATTAGGCCATGACGCCCGCTTGGGCTCCAATCGAGCTCGGAATCAGAAACCTCTTCCAGCTCATCCTCGTCTTCATCACTCGAGACCACGAAGCCATCGAGCTTGTTGCTCTTCCGCTTCTTCCTAGGCCTCCTCTCTCCCTTGGCCGCCTTTCCGCCTCCCGACGACGGCGTTGCGGCTTGGCCTGTATCGACAGACTGGACAGTCAATGCCTGCAACCAGTCTCTCAACAGGAACGCTTCTTTGCCTGATTGGATGACTTCGGACGCGCAGACGGGTGCGTACTTCTGGTTCCAGCTGGAGCTATCGCACTCTGAGCGATCAGCAGCAGAGAGGTTGGTGCCAACCAGGGTATGTAACCTCTGGAGAGCGGGATGGCGCGTTTGTAGCTCGGGACCTATGCGCTTTTGCAGTCTGGGCCCGCTCTCAAAGTGTTTTTGCGGTAGACGCAGCTCAGAAGGCGGGGAAAGAAACTCGTCAGAGTTGACGCTTTTCAAGGAGGTGATCAGTCCAGCAATGTCGAGCCTATCCCTGGCCAAAGCCATGACGGACTCGTCGGAAGGCACACGGACTGCGTTGCCTTTCGATTTGCGAGCAGGTAGGGGAAGCCCTGGCAAATCTGCCGATAATGCTTCACGCGCCCCGATGTGAACCACGCCTTGCCAGGGCCAAGCCGGCATCCTTGAACCCGGTATTTTCATACCCGAATGTCTGATGCCAAACTGTGGCACCTTTGAGGGGCAAGGCAGAGTTTTGCGCCGCTTCGGGCTGCACGGCGTCGAGGTGAACATTTTGAATGCCGACGACTCTGGCGGCTTGGGTTTGGATTCTGATCCATCCGGAATTGGCTCGCTCGTGGCAGGCTTCTGCGTTTTGCCTTTGGCAAGAAAGAAAGGGTGTGTCTCCTTTGGCTGATTTTCGGCAACCTTGGGGGTACTTGGTTGTTTGACAGACTCGACGTGCGACGGTCCGGGCCCGGGGTTCGCAGGTGCAGTCTTTCTCTCATGGCCGCTCAGAATTGTGTCAATCTTGGTCCCGACACGATGTCTGGACTCTTCATCCTGACCGTATCTGACAGTTGCCACAAGCGAACGCTGTTCTTTGGACCGTAGCCTTGGCACAGGATGAGATTGGGTAGTCTTTTGATCGGTCCGAGGTTTGGGAGGCGAGCCTATGGTGCCAGTCTTGAGATTCAACTTAAGAACCTTCCGAGGCCCAGGTGCTGAGGGTGGACATGACTGCTCAACAGCGCCAGCGGTCTGGGTTTGTTGGTCTGCATTTAGTATTGAGGCGGAGCTGGGTAGTAAGGGGCCCGCATTGGAATCGGAAACGCTTTCAGCAGCGACAATTGCCTGAGCATTACTTGCATCAGTCGAGATTGCTGGGGCCTGCTTTGTAAAATGGTCTGCAATTGTCTGGTCGGTCGATGACTGGGGGTCCGACTTTCTCGGCCTGCCACGGCGTCGTTTCTCCGCCGGTTCGGAAGCACCCTCCCCTTCCTCTGTGTTCTTCTTCCTTCTTTTCACTGCCGGCCCCGGCGATGGTGGGAGGGTGGTGTCGTCTTGCAGAGCCTCTGCACCATGATCGGTTCGTGGAGAATCTCTTTCAGCATCGCCTGGTAGACGTTCTGGTTCGCCTAGAGCACGTGGTCCAGTCTTTGGTGCTGCAAAGAAAGGGTGTAGCTTCCGTGGTTGCGTCGCCAGGCCGTCTCCAACCATTGTAGCAATGGTCGACACGGTGCCCATTGGACAAGTGCAAGTCTATATGAGTAATGAGCTCTGGCGGAACAAGTCAAGAACGAGGCAGAATGATCGTACCTTGCTTGTCCTCGACGTCGACCTTGGTCCTTGCAAGGATGCCTGTTGTCAGTCTCAGATCGCACCGGTCATTATACCAATGATGTCGCCAAATGAATTCGTGGAGAGGGTCTTGGCCTGAGATACAAGTTCGCTTCAAGCCGTATTTTGGGCAATAGGGTTGTGATGCGAGAGACAGGATCGCGATTGCTCTCCCTCACGTCTCTTGAAATGATGGTTGGGATCCCTACACTTGCTCAGTAAGTCAAGCAAGTGCGGTAGGTACGCTAAGAATTGATGGTGTCGCGCGTCACCAAAGCGCGTAGACAGTACATACAACCTTGTTCGATGTGGGGGCAAGCCCAGGTCGTGTTAAGTGTCTGTTTCGCGCGACGTACACTAATTGGATATGCCCATAGCGTTATCGATAGCCCATGCCCCACCACTACCTTGCTTATCGGCGGTGCTTGTCGGCCCGCCCCAGCTGGCCCTGCAGAACCAGGGCAGAAAAAAAAAAAGTTCGGGCTCAATTGTTCCATTGAGGAAAAAGATAGAGAGATCATCACCAAAGCTGATTCTGGGGCAAGGAAGGCATTGTCCACCCCAAAACAACCAGTGTCGTCGCATCATGGCTTCGAACTTCCGGATACAGAAGCCCTATGTGCTGACTACTCTCCCGAGGCCCCTAGAGCCTTCTGGTCATCACTATGTCGTGGGCGATGTCTACGGCCAACAACAAGGCTCCAAGAGGAAGAAGCGGCCAGAGCTCGCTGTGGGCGTGAACGGCGAAGCTGCAAACATTTACGATGTCCAAAGCTCTCGCCTGATCACTTCATATCCAATCCCCCCGCAGTCGACCTTTACCTGCCCTCCCTTTTCGATCCGGTGCCGCTCTTCTGCGACCAAACTGGTCTCCCGCTATACATATATCTCGACCCGTGATCCCAGTCGCAAGATCTCGCTCTTCAAAGACTCGATAGAGGTATCTGGCAAAACAACATCGACCACAGTCTCAAGGACCCTACCTAAGGGACAGGATATAGTCTTCTTATCCACAGCTTCGGGCACCGATCACGGGTCTGTGCCGGAGAACTCAGCAGCATCTTTTCGCGTGATCGCCGTCACGGCTACGGGAACTGTCCTGTGTTTGGACGCGGAAACTCTCGAGGAACAATGGGCGCCGTCAACAAAGAGCATCTTCCAGGATTCCATTTCCGCAGAAGGCGTTCTACGGGTTGACTTTGCCCAATCCTGCCTGTCATCAGATGCAACCCAGGGGCTATTCGGCGGTCGGACAGACACGCTGGACGCAGTGTCGGCCAAGCTCAACTCGAACCTCACAGACCTCGACTTGCTCATCATGATTACCACCACGACTGTCGCAGGAGTGGCGCAAAGGCATCTCCGCGTCCTGGTCATCTTACCAGCTCTCGAGGAGACGGCCGCAGTACAACAGCAACATCTGGCTCAAGTGCATGTGGCGCCATTGGCACAAGTTGATGTGTCAGCTGCATCGGCAACCCAGTCCACCTACCGACTCGATGTCTCGTCCGGTTCGCTATTGGAACTACGGGGTGAGGAGCTGATCACCTATGATGTTGCCAGAGCTGTCCCGAGGGTGGCGCGAAAGCTTCCGGTCCCTGGTGCCCAGTCCTTCGTTCGACTGTCAAAGTCATCTGTTCTGACAGTCTCGGAGCAATCGCTTGATATCTTCAACCCCATCTTCCAGTCCGTTCAGGCCTCCACCACCCTGGACATCTCTCCCCCTGCACACGCGTCCGATAGTGAAGCACCTCGCGTGTACCATTTAGTCGCCTACTTTGCCAAGCTGGAAATGGCGGTTGCCATCATTGATACGTCGCTAGTCGCTGTTCAGCTGGAGGCGCCCATGCATCGGAACAAAAAGCGACGTGCTGAAGGTCTACTGATCGACTCTATCGGCCGGGGCGCCCCCCGCGCGACCCCCAGCAAAGGACATCTGGGCCCAGAACTCCGATCCACAGCCTTCTCCAAGTATCTCCCTGGGTCCGTTTCTGCCGAATACTGGTCCCAGCTCAATGCCGACGTGCAGAGAGCAGACGATCTGCTAGTCTCTGGAAATTTGGCGGACTTCGAGTGTCTACTGGCACACAAATTCGATATCAAGGTTGCTAAAAACAAAAGGGCCGCCGGAAGCACCGAAGTGACCGAAGTCGCGTTGGCGACAAGTGGCTCAAAGGAAAACGATGCAGAGTTGCCAGAATGGCAATGGCCCAAGTCGCGGTCTGCGTATCCAGTCGCCGATCGCAGATGGATCATGTATGCGATCAGCCAAGCCTTCAGTTGGGCGGACGAGGTCAAGAGCACGGCTGGCGGCCCCCACCTTGGCTGTCAGCTACCGGAGGGCAACGTGATTAATTACCTGGCGGACGCCGGTCACCTCTCTGTGGCCAACCTCAGGTCTGCGTTCCGAGACGAGCTGCGAGCAGTTGATGATGTTGAAGCTGTCTTGGGGGAAGAGTTACCCCTACTCCTTGCCAGTATTGATCCTACCATGGACCTCCTGTTGACCTGGCTCCATGCCACGACGCTTGGGTCGTCTGAGCTTCTCACTGCCATCAAGCTCATTATGCGCAGCCTCGAGCTGGTCCAAGATCCGGCCAAGATGAGCTCTCAGCATCTCACCGGCCCTGCGCCCGAGGTGAAGGAGACAGACGAGCCTGCCGACTGGGCAGGTCATAAGGAAGAGCTTGGCATGGAGTTGGACCGTCTGGAGCAGGAGATTCAAGTGACAGAGTACTACCTGGACGATGAGTCGAGCACCCGGGCGCGCGGGTTAAGTGTGGCCTTTGGCAAGCTAGGAAGTTGCCCGGCGCAATCAACAATTGGCGCACTCCGGCGGACGTTTCGGCCAGAGGAGATCTTATCACTGATCTACGTTCTTCGCATGGAGCTGGTCAAGGATGGGTGGACTACACGGTACTTGGATCTGACACAGAGGGATGAAGACGACGAGCTAGAGGCACCCCCGGACGGCAGCATCCGGCTTCTTGCCGATCTCTTGTGTCGGTGCATCGACTCGGTAGGCCCAGGAGGTTGGCTGATCAACGACGCGATACTGGCAGCAGGTCAGGGGGAGCAGCCCGACTCGGCTGATTTCCTAGCCTCGCTCAAGCTCGAGGTCAGCGCCGCCCTAGAAGGGGTTCAAGAAGCCGTGTATCTGCGGGGCATCCTGGCCGAGGCGGTCCGATATGGATCCAGCATGCAGTCGACAACGACGCGGCCGCAGGCTGATGGGCAAAAACAGGCGACGGCGGCGGTGCGGTCGCGCGAGCCGGGGTGGCAAATGCTCCCACTAGGGCTCAAGGTGCATCAGAACATCTCGCGGAACAAGGTGGTGTCTGGCGGAGAGCTTATCAGGCGCAGCAAGAGAGAGTTTGGCCATTTGACAAGCCAAAAGGTCGGAGCCTATTCTCTCGAGAGGATCGTGATTTGAGGGGGCCAGGCGTTCTGATCCGACGCATGGCCTTGCGCATCTAGACCTAGATCTAAACCGGGCTTCGCATGGGCCAATAGAACGAATACCAACTAAGCTTCTGCCCCTTTCGTTACAAGCAGTCGCGATTTCTTCGAGTGCAAGTAGTTGCTACGCGAGTGTGCCAGTCACTGGTGGTGGGGTTTTGGAACTTTGACAAAGAGTTTCCCTAGTGTAAGCCCGTCGCCAGAAGTCGGAGTTTGGCCAATCAAGCTGGATATGCTGTGACAAGTTTAGGCATCGAAATAATCAGTTCCCGAGCTAGTTGGATGCAAATCATGGGCGGGAGTGCTGCTTTTGAGGCTCTAGTGCATAAGAGGTGCGTAAGGCAACTCGAAAGGCGGATTACGGGGTCCGATCTCATCGCCTCGGGTTGCCGCCCATGCACTGTCTGTGTGTTTTTGCCCGCCCTCCAGGGCTGGTCATATACCGGCAACTAAGGATAAGGGACGGCAGTCCAGCTCGCGGGTGGCTTGCAACGCAGCCAGACGCCAGCGAGGCTACAACAGAAAATGGTGAGACACCAGAAGCTGAAGCTGCTGCCTAGGGTTTTTGGAACGCGAAGGCACGCCGGAATTAGCTGCGGAAGCCGAAGGGAGGGGAGGGAAGGGGAGGGGGCCCGGCCAAGTAAGGGATTGGTGGTGATCGAATCGTGGGGCGCGCGACGAAAGCTTGCTTGCTTGGTGGTTATGGAGCGAACGCTCGTCAATAGAGACACGTTGATGTTTAGGAGGTGCATATAGTGCATGTGCGGCCGTGGAATGACATGGCATTGCATAATCATGGCCGTGACTGTGACAATGGCCATTCATTGATGCTGGCAAAAATGGGCTGGGCGGGCCGGCCTCTGGGTCGCAGATGCGAAAATGTGACAATCACAGTCACAGCCTCAGCTACATACATAGCATTAGCACGCCAGAAGGACACGAGAAACAACTCGTTACGAGAAAGGATCTATCAAGAAATCTCGAGAGAGAGTGGCGCAGTGGAGTGGGCGCATGTACTCAAGTATGTATCGAACTAAATGTGCATGATGTGGGCACCATTTATCGGTCCCCTTTTCACGGACCGGAGCGTGTCTCCTCCTTTGGTCCCCTTCTGACTGACTGGCTTTTTGCTTGCCAATCATTGGTGATCTGGTACAGTCATCCGGTCGTCTGGGCTGAAGACGTCACTGGCAGGGAAGCATCCTTGAGAATCTTCGCTCCCCCCCCCCCCACACCACCCTGACTGGCGGGTTGGGCGGGCTCAGATGCACACATGCTCATCCGTCGAGGTCCATGTCGTCTCGTCTCGTGTCGTCCCGCCGCATCGTAAACTCCGGCTAGCTAGTTAGTCCAAGTAGTCTTGGTAGGTAGTTTACTAGTACCCACACGGAAGTAGACCCTGATCCGTCTGTTGATGACAAGATCAAAGAACGCCTTGGAATGCGCAGGATGGATATGAGCTTGTATGTATTTTGTACTGAAAGAGATGGTGGTCGATGGCAGGTTGTAGGTCGTAGGCGGTTAGGTAAAGTAGTTTAGTAGATGGTATCCTCTGCTGGCGCTGCTGTCGTCGATCCTCCCCTCCAAGTCATCATCATCCAAGTTGGGACGGGACCATCCTCTTTCCCTCCCTCCCTCACTCCATTTGATCTATCTGCCTCTTCTCCAATCCCCATCGATACTTGTTTTTTTTTTCTTCTTCCACAATCAAACCTTCTATTCGTCCTTGTCTCCATTCCGCCTCGACTGCAGCAATAGCTCCCCCCATCCAGTAGCCTTTGTTTTTCAGCTCTCTGCCTAAAGTGTCAAGTCCCAAACTCTCTCTCTGGTGCATCTGGCGCCGGTACTATTTGATGTCAAGTAAGTATACGTTCATTTATTCGTTCGCTTCGACTTGAATCCTCTGCCCTGCCTGCCAGCCTCATACTGCTGCAAGTGCTGCTGCTGCCTCTCTGGGTCTTCTTCCAGCACCCGAGTGAAGTAATCGAGGTACCTCAGTGCTGGCCTCTCCGTCTGACATCGAAACCCCCCCCCCTCCAAAAACGAGAAAGCCCTTCCAGTCACCAGTCTCCCTCCCAAAGCTGCCCAAATATCTACCTACCCTCCATATTTTCATTCATGTTCTTCATTCCCATTCTTTGCTTTACCAGCCCGCCCTCTTCAGCCCGGTCCCTCCAACCCTATCCACCTGGTCCTCGTCTTGCAGCGTCCATATCGTGATTTGTTTTACCAACCGCGCGGCAGGATAACAACCACTTTGACAACCACAACAACTTATATGTAATCGTCTGGTGACACCCACCCGGAGAGTGTATTGCCATATTCACCTCGGATCGTTCATTTCCTGCGCCTTTGTCGCTTCGTATATACCTGCCGGACCAAAGACGACCGTGGTAAAAGAAAAAAATCCCAGAAGCTCTCATCAAGCCTCTGATCGGTGGCCTTCAAGGCCCGCCTCAAATACGCGGGCATGGCCGTCGACAGCACAACCGCCGCCTCCATCCGGGTCGTCGCCGACGCCGCGCGCTCCCTCTACAGACGCGCTCGGACATCGGGCCCAGACTTTGAAGAGGTTGCGCCCGTCGTCAAAAGCCTGGAAACCGTACTTAGGCACTTGCGCGTCGAAGCGGAAGATGCAGACTCCCTCTTGAACACGCAGCAGCAGGAAACCAGTGTTTATGCCCGACAGCTGACCCCCATCATTGAGGACTGTGACTTCACCCTGAAGCAGCTCTCGACCATATTTGAGAAATTTGGCCGTGGCCTTGATGTGAGCCACGGCGCTGACGGAGCAGATCACGCTCCCTACCCATCTCCCTCTTCTCCTCCTGACCCCTCCTCCTCCTCGTCCCAGGCCAGCAGTAGCAGGAATGGGGTGGACGGCCAAGGCAAGGACATGATTGCCCTGATACGCACCAAGCTGGCGAACCAGAGGTCCAACCTGGAAATGTTTTTGGACACCGTCCAGCTGCACAACCCCGCAAAGCAGCGTTCGCCGCCGCCAATCACAGGCGACCAAATGGAAAAGATCAAGGACAAGGTCGATGAGGTCGCAGGGCGCCTCTTCCGCCGGGCGAGGGGTGGCGAGGACGAGGAAGATCTGTGGCAACAATTCTGCTACGAACTCGAAAAGGAGGGCTTTGCTGGCGACGTCCTGCGCCAGAACAAGGTAAAATCATTCCACTGATCGTCCCTAATCGTCCTTTTTTAACCCCCCTCCCCATACTCCATACTCTGTTTTTTCGTCTGCAGCAACTGACATTAATAATAGGAGGTCATCAGGGCCTACTTGAGGGGTTTGGACTCCAATGGTTTGTTAGATGGCACCGGCCCGCCGCCCTCGGTGCGTGGCATGCTGCCCTCTGCCTCTGTCGATCCGTCCACCTACCCTCCTCCCGCGGGCGATACCAGTCCCAAGGAGGTGATGCACCCAACTTTTGAAAATGAAAAGTATGCCATCTCCGTCAAGCAAGGTCGCGCCCTTCCCGCGCAAGGCGACTCCAGCCGGCAGTTGGCCGCCTACCCATCGAGCCAGCACCAGTACCAGCACCAACACCTCATGCCCCACGCGCCACCCCCCGGCCTGTATAACCAGGACTCGGCCTTGTCCTACGACCGCTACTCTTCGTCCGACGATGAATCTAGCGTCGACTCGTCGCAACAGCTCGCCCTCATCTCCACCTGGGAGCTGATTACCTTCGACAAGCAGGAGCAAGACCACCTTGCCGCGCGCATGGGCGCCATGCACTTGGTGCCTCAACCTCTGCTCCCGGGGCCCTCGGCCTCGCCGGGCACCTCGCCCAGCCAGCGCTACCTACCGGCCCCCGTCCCGTCTAAGCAGTCGCAACTTCTTTCGCCCGTTGCGACATCACAGGATCTCTCCCTCTCGCCACGCTATGTTCCGCCGCTTCCCGCCTACTCGGCAGCCCTGACGCCGCCCCCGGCGTACGGCAGCTCCCCCACTATCCCACTGCCTATGCCTTCTTCATTTCCGGGCGTGGGCCACGCCATGCTGTCAGACCAGGCCCGATACTCCCGCCTCGCTCCTGATTCTCAAGGCCGCGAGATTCCTCTGGACGCCAAGTGGACCAAGATCAAGCGCTCCCTCGTCAGCACCGAGGTCCTGGCCCAAGCCGGCGTACGTTACGAGGCCCGGCCGGACTTTGTCGCCGTGCTCGGCGTTTTGAGCAAGGCCGACATTGCCGAGTTTGCTCGCCGCAGCATCGAGGTCCGCCGGATGCGCATGCGTGGTTCGGGCCGCGACCAAAAGAGATCTGGTCACGCCCCCAGGACCCGTCACCGCACGGGGTCGACTTCGGATTCGGGGTCCGATGTTCTGTGGGACGAGTCGGACACCTCCGAGGACGACCGTGATGTCAAGCGGCGATACGACCGGGGCAAGTACATCCCCAAATCAGCCAGAGGCGACGGTCAAGACGAAGACGAAAAGGGCACCAAGGTGTACCCCTTCATCGTCTCACCTCCCAACGGCGACAGCAAAGCCTCTCCATCCGCTACTGTGAAGCCCAAGCCCATCTTGAAGAACAAGAATGAGAACCACGTCCGCTTCGACCGCGATGGGCCGATTGAGATCCCTCCAGAGGGTGAACGCAGTCCTCGTAGCTCCAGGGACGACACAGATAAGGAGCGACGCCACAGGGACCGCGACCACGACCGCGACAGGGAGCGCAGGCGGCGGCGCGATCGCGAGCGGGACAGGGACCATTCTTACGCCCACCGCGGTAGTAGATATCGGCGAGAAGATCGGGATCGAGACCGCGACCGTGATCGCGACCGTGACCGAGACCGTCCGGGCAAGAAGAAATGGGGCGAGACATTGGGCGCCGTGGGCATTGGCGGCGCGGCGGCGAGTCTGCTGAGCGTCCTCACCGAGGCAGCTTCGGGCTTCTAGAGGGAGTTCGAGGTGGATGCCTACCCTCGGGGGCCGACGCGTCGGTTCGCTCACGGGCGAGTTGGCCCCTAGGAACACAGACGCATATGCATAGCCCGCATGTCTCTCAGCGACAGGACGTTGGTTGTGCGCCTAGAGTTGGCGGATACGATTCTTTTCTCCTTCTCATAAGTGTTGTTTACAAAAGATGTTCTGTCTTTCGACTCGCAAGTGCTGGAATCAAGAACTTTGTTATGTTGTTTTGTTGTTGCAGACGGAGGCGCAGGATTCAGGGGTTTGGCCTCTCACGACCGTTACGCTGTCTTATGATCTGACTAAAGTATTATTCTTGGTTTTTTTTTTTCAAGTGTATAATATCACAACATCAGGGGCTAGGATACCCTTGATCAGCTGGAAAGGGGGCAAGCATTCCAGTTTGGCTGTATATGTACGCTGTACGCATTGACTGCATGTATTCCTTGTTTTCCATGTTCATTCGAGAGAAGCTTCGACAATTTGACGGAGCAAAAAGATACCCCCGCCATGCACTACGGGATGATGGAGAAGAGATATGGTTGGTGGATGGTCGGTCACTGCGCAGCTTATCCTGCTGGGTGTTATCTGCACTACTTTTTCATGTCCTACTACCATCAACATGACGGTTCTACGATTCTCCACGTTATATCCTATGCTTGGTTATATTTGTTTGATACTTGTATATACCAACAACAGGCGCTAATGAATGGTGCTGCTTTTGGCATTTTCGTCTATAGGTACAGACATGCATGCTACTCCCCAAAGACCAAAATGATATAGATGATTGACGGATATCGATGTGACACGGTCAAGCGTGTTGTCGTACATGTGACCAATTCCCTCATTGTCGACGCCTCGTCGTCCTCCTCGTCGACGTGGCGCCACCGCCCACTCCAGCACCACGCGCTGCTGCCAAGTTCTTCTCGGCTTCGATTGCCTGCTGGTAGTCCCGCATGGTCAACTTCTCTTCGGCCTGCTGCTCTGGCGGCACCTTGCCGCCGTTGCCCATCATCCTGCTGAGCAGCTGGGCCTTGTACCGCTGCGCGTCGGGCGCCTCGTACTCGACCTGCGTCAGCGACAGCTTGGTCTTGTCGGCATCCTCGTTGGTCTCCTGGCACAGTAGCAGCTGGGCGGCAGCGGCAGTAGCGGTACGAGCGGCCGCATTGGCCCCGCTTCCGTTCGCTGCTGAGTCGACGCTGCCGCTCGAAGCAGCCGAGACGTTGCTGATGGCCCTTCCCATGATGCCGCGCTTCCTTCTCGCGGGTCTCGCTGCCGCCGTGCCGGTTCCGGCGTCGTCGTCTCGAGTGGGGGCCAAGCCTTCCGAGCCGCTGCGGCCCGTGCTTCCTGCCGAAGTGGCCTCGAGCAGAGTCGTCAGCCGCGTGGACAGGGCGAGGCGCTCCTCGGCGGCGACTTTCTGCTGCTCAAGACGCCTCTGTGTCGTTTCGGTGCTGTCGTGATCGTCCTCAGAATCAGCGTCGCCGGCCGTTTCAGAGTCGGCTATTTCGCTGGGCATCCTGCTAAGGGACTTGCGAACGGTCTTGGTGGCTTTGGGCGGAGAGGCGGACCTGTTTACACTGCTGGCCGAGAGCTCGGATAAGGGCGCCGAGTGTCGACTAGGGGGTCGACTGCCGTCGCTAATGGGCTCTTTAGGTACAGTGTCTGGTTGGCGCGTTGGCGCAGTGGTGAAGCTGGGGTCGCTGGGTGCATCGTTTTGCTTTTCAGGCTCTGAGGCGATGGCTGGCAAAGAACGCGCATTGCTCAACAACTCGGTCTTGCTATTCGACGGTGCTTCGTCTGCCTGCGCAATCGACCGAAGACCTTGGTCTCGAAGGGCCGGCTGTGTCTTTTGTCCCTCCTCGGATTCCCATGTTGCAGTATCGCTTTGGCGGAGCTGAGGGAACATGAAGGCTTTGATGGGAAGCATGGCGCCTGCAGTGATGCAGTCCCACAGCCACTGGGCATTGACGACAGGGACCCTCCAGACTATAGCCAAATCTAGCTTCTGTCTTCGTACAGCGTCTAAAGACGTGCAGAGCAGGACCGAGCTCTGAGCTGTGAATCTCTCTTCGTATCTCGCGCCTAGCTGACGGATTGCCTTGTCGACTTGGTTCAAGTCGACGCCCGTGAAGCCAGCGGTGCAGATGCCAAGTTTCTCGAATCCCTTGATAGGAAAGGCGGGGAAAGGTTGGCCGATGACATGATCCGCAGGGGAAAAGAAGCACTTCTTGTGCATGCACTTTTCTATGAAAAATTCCGTGACAAACGAGGCACGGTCAGGTAGCTCGGGGAGAGCACTGGCGGGTGAACTCTGCGGCACGATGACGAGGCGATGCATATAACGGGGTTGCGAGTCGCCCCCCATGTCGCCCAGTGAAGCAGCCACCTGGCCACCGAGAGAGGAGACCGTTGACACTAGGATATCCGTCTGGGCCTTGGAGAAGCCATGCACAAAGAAGAAGCACGAGGTGAAAGGCAGCCCGGGAGCAATGGTTTGCTGGGCAAGGCTCGCCGTGTTTCGTTCCGGCCCAGAACTATTGTGCGTTTCTTTGTTATTGTTGTCGCCCCCAGGTTTCCCGGGCTCAGACAGGGCTTCCGTTGTTTTCGGGCGGCCCTCGCTGGCGTCGACTCCAGCAGAGAAGGATCCCTTGCCTAGAATATTCCCCCATAGGTCATCTCTCTGGCTGTTGAGCTTCATGCTTGCCGTCTTTCTCAACTTGCGCTTCCCTTCATCCTGTGCAGCCGAGGCATCTCGATGCCTCTTCCCAAGGGAGGATCGCCTGGGATCTCGGCGCACCCAGGCATTCCTGCCGCGCTCCTCCTTGGGCATGGTAGGGTCGTAGCATTTCTCGTCGAGAATCATGCCCCTCGAGGCGCTGTCATCGAGCCACTCGACCGAGACAGTGTGCACATTCCAGGTCTTGGCCGCCGAGTATTTCCGCCCTTCTGGTCTTGCGACAATGAGATGTGTAACCTGGCGGGTGAGATCACCGGTGTAGCTGCCGCCGTTGGCGTGGATCTTGTCGATGATGCGCTGTCGCTCGTCGGCTAGATGAACCAGTGAGTTAGTTGCACGTCCAGATCTTGAAAACATCGGTGAGCCCATACCGTCGTCAAAGCCTGTAAGGCAGCACAGTAGCTTCCCGCGTTCCGAGCCGGTCTTGGACAGGGCAATGGGTTCGCCGCCGTGAGTCTCGAGGGGCTTCAGGCACCAGGCGTTTTCGAGGGCGGAGAAGTCGATGTCGGCGTCCTCGGTCCAGAGGCTCCGGACGGCCTCGACCCAGCCCTGGGCCATTGGCCTGATGTCGGGTCGTTCCTTGGCGACATGTCGGTATTTGGCCGTGTCATAGTCGCCAACGATCAGGTGGGTGACGTCGGGAGTGAGGTCATACTTGTGAAGGCCACCAAGCTCGACTGTCTTGCTAGCTATGTCTGTCTATGCGTACCGTACCGAATAATATGTCAGCGCGGGCGCTTCCATGCGGGGGGGGAGTACGGCAACTTGCTCACCCTCTGTTCAGGCGGTATACTTGTGCAACAAACGACGATGCCCTTGAAGGGGCGAGCCGGGTCGAAATTGACATCAGCGTGCCCGTGGTCCGATGATGCTGGCGGGGACTCCATTAGGAGGAGTCAGGTGTAGAAACAGGGCAAGCCGACGAGACATTGAAGGCCCCCGAAGCCGCGCCGTGATGTGCCGTAATGTGCCGTAATGTGCCGTAATGTGCCGTGCTTGGGAGACGGGGCAAGGCGTGTTCAGTTTCTTTGTGTGTTTGTGTATCTCGTAGTACCGTACCGCCCGTTGTTGTTGTTCTGGGCCATGGAGCCTTTGCTGAGGTTTTGATGGCCAAGTCTTAGCTTAGCGCCGTGGGGTGCGAGCATGGAGGCGCGTCAAGGCGGGAACAGGCGCGCTCGCGCGCTCGTGCAGGGGGGTTTAACACGCGTGTTGCCATTACTTGTACACCAACTAAGGTACTTTAACTAAACAATAAAGTAGCCCAGCCCTGGAGCACCTTCGTAGGGGCAGGCGCCACATCTCTGCAGCAGCCCATCCCTCACTGCTCGAATACACACAAGACATTTCGATATTTCTTTCGGTTACGCCTATTTCTGCTGTACGTTTCTGATCGTGGTTTGATCACCAAACATGCAACCCCAGTACATTGATCTGCGCCCCGCCGCGCGCCCCCGCCATCGCCCTCCTCAGTAGGTATCTAGATAGTAGTATTTATCTGGAACAGGAAGCACAGAACAGGCATCATGGGAGCTATACATGAATAAGTATATACATACCAGGTCTAATATGCTATCTTGCTTTCTATGCTGAAACCCTGCCCTTACGTGCATGAACACCTTCGTGGCACGCAGCAAAGCTACAATTTATAGACATGCCCGTACTTCGGAGCCAGGCTCCCCCGCGCCCAGCTCCAACTCTTGTTATGAGAAGGCGCTGATTGCCATGAGAGCCGCCAGTGCCAAGGCCGGAGCTCCCATGCCGGGCGTCACTATCCCTCCTGCGCTGACACCAGATGGGCCGCTAGGGCTGGCTGCTCCGCCGCCGACGGCCCCGCCCGTCGAGACGGTCGTTGTTGTTCCTGTCGGTACTGACGAGCTTGACGCTGCATCATTGACTGCTGCTCTCTGGAGATTGCACGTGCCGACCAGCGACGAGAAGGCTTTGGAGTCGTTGACTGCCGCCGGTGACGAGCCGCAGTTGGTGTACTGCGTCATCCACACCGCATGATTGTCGAGGTCAAAGATAACTACGCGGCTGGTCAGCATACCATCATCAAATACAGACTCCTTTCTGCCTGGCACGGGGAAGAGAGGGGGAAGATAAAGCCTACCGTATGCAGACCGCAAAAAGGTATCCCCGAGAAGGACAAAGTCCGGGTTGGGCATGATGCCCAGGACGCACTGATTTCCCGACTGGCGTATAATCTCCTTGTAGGGGACCCGGATGGTCACACCGTCAAACGCAAAGTCGAGCGTGCCATTGACTTTGGTCAGAGAGCAGTCGACCGAGTAGAAGCCATTGCTGTCCTGGCTGGTCGCCCCAAAGTCCGCAGCGATGGCTGAGACCAGCGCTGTCGGCAGGAGCGTCAGCGTCGAGCCAGAGTCGAGAAAGACCTGCATCGTGCTATTGCTGTACGTCTTCTTCTTCAAGCTCGGTGGCGTGAGCGTCATGGACTGCATCGCCACCCAGTATCGCGGAACGCCGTCGAGGCTTTGCGCCGCCGGGATGATGGGCAAGCGCGCCAGTGGCCCAGCAAACTTGGACGTGTCGACGCCCCCAAACACGATAACGCCCTCTTGCTCGTCCTTGCTTCCCAGCGCCAGTGTGAATGCTTTGACCTTGGTTACGTTTTGGGCGGCCAGCTCGTCCACAAAATTCCTGTATCTCGTCGTCAGGCCGAGTCCATAGCCAATGCCCAAGATGCCGGAGAACTCGTCTTCAGTGGCCGTCGCAACTCCGAACTGCACACCTTTCAGGACCGTGGACGAGCCAGGAAGGGCAATGTCGTCCTTGACATATGTGATGTTGGCCGAGCCGATGCCGTATCTCAGGGTTTTGGTGGTGCCGATGCTCTGGAACGTCGAGGACTGCTCCGTGTCAAAGTTGCCTACGGAAGAACAGAATCCAGCGTCTCCGAATGACCCGGCCGTTGAACAGGTCGGGTTGACCCAGAGCTCAAAAGAGCCGGTGTCTAGCTGCACGAACTGCGGTTGAGGCGGCGTGCCGAGGTCCACTGTGGCCGTGTTAGTTGATATCCCCCGAGACACTTATCCCACTGTCCCTTGAGGTGACTGGCGTACATTTTGCATAATAGGCGACATCTGAGCGGTTGGCCAAGGAGAATTGGACAGCTCTCTTGCCAAAGGCCTGCTGATTTGTCGAATGGACAATAGGCAAGTGTATGCATCCCTCGTGAGCATCACCGAGGGGGGTCTGCGCCAAGGAAGGACATATCGTCAACGCCAGAGTCAACAGCAACTGGAGTGCCATGGCCAGCACTGGGGTTCGGATCGGCTATATGGGCGGCGGCGGCAGCGTCGACAGCATGGATGGGAGGAGGGGTATTAAGAAATAAATTTAGTTGTAGCTGGCAATGATTAAAGTGAAGCAAAGACCGATGAAAAAGAATGAGGCCAGCAACTTGCCGCTGACGGGTGAATAGTCGTCGAGAAACACAGCCAGGAAACCGGTTCCTCCTTGAGAAATATTGGCCAGCCAAAGATGCAAACGAGAAGAGGAAGAAAGAAGACGGCCTTCCTATTCGAAGGATAGGTCGGGCGGAGAGAAGGAGAAGGTGAAGGGGAAGGGGAAGAGGAGAGGTGAGGAAGAAAAGGACGGCGCGCGCGCCGAACACAGAGTGAAAGGAAGACAAGAGGAAGAGAAAAGTCGTGATAGGTTACAAGAGAACAGAGAGACGAGAGAATAGAGAGAGGCCCAAAGGAGAAAGGTCATGTCAGACCCAGTCGAGTCGATGCTTACCGACTCGACTCCGCACTCAGCTACTCCGTACGAAGACAAGCACTGGTCAATCGAGACCACAGGACGACAGAACAACAGAAGAGGGCCAGGGCCGAGACGAGACAATCGAAACGCGACAAGACCGGCCGAGACTGCATTCAGCCTCTTGGCTGGGAGGAAGAAGGCTCGCACGACTAGGGTCTCAGCTAGGTCAAGCTGGGCCAGGCTGGGCAGTCTCAGCGACCCAGCTCGAAGCACGGGAAATGGAACTTCCTGTCTCTTGTGTTGTATGCACATCGTGAAACTCGACGAGGAGGAGAGGTGCGACATTCGAAGAGGGTCCCGGCCAGGGGGGACCCCAGGCAGGGGACCATCAACTGAGCGGGGAGTTCTCCCAATGTCAGGATGATCAAACAAAGCGAGAGCCAAAACGCCCAAAACCCCCCTGTCAGCTGTCAAGCCAAGCCCGCTTAAGCGCTTGGGCAGCCCCTGGCCACTAAAACAAATTGCAGCGCCAGAGCCAGTCGGTTACCTACGCCAGTCAGTTATCCTCCCTTCATAGATCCATGGGATGGAATGAATGCAATGCGATATGACCTATGAATAGAAGCCCAACGCAAGGCTTCGTTTGTTTGTTTGTTTGTATGTTCGTTCGTTTGCCGTGTATCAGTGCAAGCTCGCAAGGCTGACGATCAATCCGCCGATCCCCGACAGCACCGAAAAATAGGTCAAAGCCAGCCCGGGCTCAGAAGTCCAAGTGGTGTTGTGTTGGTGAAGGTATCCAGATCCAAGCGGCGAGAAAATGGAAGAATCGCATCGTCCTTTTCTACTCGGTAGGCACATCATTTTGCATGTATCGACCGGTGTTCGTGAATCACCTAAGTTGCTTGACGCTAGGTCAACATGGTCCTGAAGCCTGCCAATTGAGTCACCAGGTAAGGTAGGTCATTTATTAGCGTCAATCATCTTGATTCAGCCTCACAAGGCATCTCTTTCTCTTTTTATCACCCATGCTCTCGATGAAGTCCCCCATCTTGCCGGCAGCAGCATCAGATAGATACCTTGGTACACAAACATATTCGCTCCTCCAAACATAACAAACACGCAGTCATGCTAGACGCCCAGCCTCAGCCCACGGCAACGGCAACGGCGACAACGGCGACAACGGCGACAACGGCGGCGGTGGATGCCGTCACCCCCAGCCCTCCAGACTTTGACTTCACTTTTCACCCGTCAGTAGCCAAATTCAACGTCGCTGTCACCGACTTTCTCGCCTCCCATGATACAGAATATGAAGTCATCGCCACCGGCGCTCTCGTCTTTGATAACCAAGACCGCCTACTTCTCATCCAGCGCGCTGCCCACGACTCCATGCCGTCTCGATGGGAAATCCCAGGCGGTGCGGTCGACCCGGACGACAAGACTGTCCTCCACGGCGTGGCTCGCGAGCTGTGGGAGGAGACGGGCCTCTTGCTAAAGCGTGTCGGACGCCAGGTTCCGTCCAGCCCTGACGGCCCCGAAGGTGCTATGTTCTTCTCTCGGAGGAAACGGCGCATCTGCAAATTCACCTTTGAGTCCGAGATCCAAGAAGACGGTGCCGATGGCGCAGCCCCAGTCAAGCTGGATCCCAACGAGCACCAGCGCTATCTGTGGGTGACCGAGGACGAGTGCAAAGCACATAGGACCAATAGCAACGTCGAGCTCGTTTTCACAACGACTCAGCAGGAGGATACTATTCTCCAAGGGTTCAAGGTTCGCAAAGAACCACTTGTGAATTAGTCGAAGCTGTCTATATGGTCTCGTTCACTGTCGGCGATGAACTGGCCAAGACCTGCCGTCGGTGGCCCGGAGTGTGTAGCCACTGACACCATGACACCGCTGCCTATCATATCAGAACAGCCTGTATGCAATATAGATGTGTAATACATCATTGTCGTGGGCCAGGAAGGGTCTGTAGACAAGCCTTCCTTCACATGGAATACTATAGTCATTTCTAGAGTGCATGTATAAAGAAATATATTCTATTGTTTTTGAACCCCATCAAAAGCAGGAATGAAAGCCCCGTCCTCCTTGTCCATAGCAGTAATCCATGGCACCGGCGCGCTGCTTGGCCTCTAGAACAAATCAACCTCTCCTCCTCGCAACCACTCCTCCATGGCCGAGTACATGTCCGGCCAACCTTCGTTGCGGGGCGTGGGAAGAGTCGCGTGGATGGTATACCCGAGACGCTTCTGCATGAGCCCAAGGTACTTGTAGCCCTCTGGGTACGACTTCATCTCGGCCACCTCCTCCTCTGTTAGACTAGGGGCCCGAGTACCGTCAACGGAGACAATCTTGTCCTTCATGTAGAAGAGCTTGACGAATCTCGTCTTCCAGGGCGCGTCTTTGGAGTCGCGCAGGCAGAAGAAGATGAAGACGCAGTCGCAGTCCACATCCCACTCGAGTCCATCTCCGGATGGCTTGTGACCCTGTCCGTTTGCTGCACCGGACTCCTGAGTGAACCGTTGCGTGATGGTGGCTTTCATCTTGCCGACGGCGCGGTCAGCGGCCTGGTTCAGCTCGACAAGGGTGCCGCATTCGCGGTGCATGATAAAGGCGCCCAACTCCTTGCCGCGCTTCGAGATGTCGATGAAGTCGTCGATGGGCAATGCGCCGCTCCAGGTGGTCCACACGTCCGCTTCCTCGGCAAACAGCGAGCGAAAGTTCTTCCATTCGGAAGCGTCGCGATACACGGGCCAGCCCTTGCAAAGCTCGGACACGGCAAGGCGGTCCAGGAGCTCCGATGTCGTCCCATTATTGTGCGAGTACGACTTGGTATGCGGATCCACGGGGGAAGTCATGATGGATGATGATATACTGTGATGGACCTGTTGATTTGATGATGTGATGTGTTTCTCGAGTGTGGATAGTTTGTTGACCAGCCTGGCAAAGTCACAAGGGAGGTCGTGTCAAACGGCTCTCCATTTATACTTTGGCCTCCTTGCTATACATTCTCTCAAGCACCAACCAGTCGGTGCAAAGATACCTGCAGATATACACGAGAATCATTATCGTTGACGAGATCCACAGAGTACTGCAGCTGCAGTCACGGTGACTAAGACAACAACCCGGTGCTCCTCAACATCCCGACTTACTGATGGGTCTCTTGATGAGTCGATATACTGGCTGCAGGCACATGCATGAAGTCCCCCTTGGCCGCAAAGAGTGCGCCGATAGTACTGCTCTTTTCCTTATTCTTTTTTGTCCCGCTCCCTTTTTTTTCTCGTTATTTGTCCTATAATGATAGCAGTACCGCGGAGGGCGACCATACATTGCTTTACGCGGATGAATACTCATGTGTGAGACTGACGCGGGAAACACCTGAGACTCACCGACATGGACCTCACCGCTCAAATAAAGCTCAGCACCTCGAGTCTTGCGTCTTGCTGGCCCGGCATTGCCGGCTGTGGGCCCCGACAGGGTGTGAATCGAATCATCAAGCCCTAGGTGTCTGGGGTTTTTCTTTTTTTTCTTCCTGTTTATTCTCCCGGTGGCTACTCGTGACTCTACTGCATCAAAACATTTCTTCTGTGTTCTCATAAGCAGAGAAGACCTTGTCATGGGTGATTTTCTTCGCCAGTGTCCCGGTCAGCGCCGTGTCTGACCGGGACTGACCGGCCGCCCTAACATGCTCCATTCAAAATGGGTGAATGTGATCTTCCTATATCGGACTGTACGACCTCATGCACAAAGCCGCCCCTCGGGTGCCAGCTATAGTCCCCCGTCACATTTTAGTGCTTATATTCTGTTGTAAACCATGGCATTGCAGAAGGTGGCATATCTCAAGTACACAGCTTTTGGCCTCTCTCGTCTCAGCAACTATCCCCGTCATCTGATGGCTCTTCGACCAAGACATGGGCGAGGCCGGCCTGGCCGGTGTCGGTAGTACAAACTTGTGTCACCTAGCGATATCTGCAAAATTACTTGGTCAGAGACATTGCGAGTACCCTGAGAAGCATATCTGTCAGCTTATCCTATTCTCATCTCGCTCCGAGATCAAAAGTCGTCGTGAGACAAAATGCACGCGCAGTGGGCCTTTTTGTTTCCGACTTACAGTCATTCTGCTTTTGGCACACGAAGGGCTCTTGGCACGTTGTCGGACCTGACCAGCCGATTCCCCCACACTGGCCCCAGTGCGGCGCGGGCGCACTGCCCGGGCTCGTGGTCGTCGGTCTGGTGCTCGTGATTAGAGTCGTTGTCGTCGTTGGGGGCTTGGAGGTCGTCGTGATGGGACCGGTGGCAGCCTCGGATAGCAGGCTCTGCACTCTGTGGTAGGCTGGCTTTGCCGTCAAGTTGCTCCAGAAGAGACAAGCCTCGCCCTGGCCGCTGAACGTGCTAGGGATCCACGAGTACTTGTCGTCAAAGTCCCACACTGTGATGCCGACACATTTCTCTACGGCTAGGCACGCGCCGACCACCGCGGCATAGTCGCTCGCCTGTTGCTCGTAGCCCGAGGCGGACGGTGGGAGCGAGCCGAACCGCACGTCGATCTCGGTGTAGGCGACCTCTACGCCAAGGGCGACATAGGAGTTGAGGACCGATGTCAGCGTACTCTTGCTCGGAGTCTGGCCCACGATGAAATGGCCCTGGAGACCGACGCCGTCGATGCGGCCACCAGCCTGCTGCACCGACTTCACGATGCTAATGGTTGAGTCGACCTTGGCCCCTCCCCATTCGATATTATAGTCGTTATAGTACAGCTTGGCGGCTGGGTCTGCTGCTTCGGCGGCTTTGAAGGCGATGGGTATAAAAGAATTCCCCAGGACATTGTAGAACACACTAGTTCGAAAGGTCCCGTCGTCCAGCAGAGCCTCGTTGACAACGTCCCATGCGTAGCATTGTCCCCGGTAGTGGCCTACCTCGTTTGATATATGCGTTTTGATGATATCAGTCAGCTGGGCAGCAGTCCATGACCCAGATGAGACTATATCGAGATATCAGTGTCTTGATATTCAGGGCCTTGCCCTGTCGGACAGGATATGGTTGAAGCAGGCATACGTACCCCAGCTTGGAAGTTGTGAGTGCCATACCAACGTATGACACCGCAGAATTTGCCCATTCTTTTTGGCAAAGTTTACGATCTCATCTCCCTTGTCGAAGGAGAATTTGCCCTGAGATGGCTCGGTAAACTGCCATTTTTGTCCATTTCCTGCTGTGATCTGGCCGAATTCATCGGCATCGCTGAGGATACTAACATAGGCCGAGTCGGTCAGCTCTCCATTGTCCGTGGCAGAACCAAAGTAGAGCTTGCCGGCTGCCTTTGCAAGCTTGTTGAGGTTGGCATAGGCTCCAGGGGTGGCCAATAGAGCCACGGCGGCTACCGTGAAACGCATATTGAATATGGTATGCTCTTGAACAACAGAACGGTTGAGAGCCTAAATGTGCCATCGCGCGATGCCGATCTATTGCACACATGCTTTTTGTATAACATCGCCGGCCTAGTGAGGAGCTCTACGGAGGGGTTTGTTCCGTGTTTACCGGATCCCGCTGCCGTGCTGGGCCAATTTTCCACCGCACGGCGGAAGCCCCGTACCGATCGTGGACTAGTCGCACTTATCGTCGTGCCATTATGTCTGCATGTGGTCTTTATACCGGCCCTAGTCTTGCAACATAACACCGACTGGTGCCAAAAACCAGGTTGTCAACGATGCCTGAAGATGGTAGAGGTGGGTAGCATCGGGGCGCACAGATCCGGGCCTGTGGTCTCCGTCACGCGCCGGACTGTCTGTCAGCTGCCTTTCGAAATCTACACACCAGGAAACCATACGGACACTGTTTCGTGAGAGGGTAGGTATCGCCATATGTTTTACACCAGTACAACACGGATACCACCGAAGCGAGATGGATGCGACAAGTTCAGATTCATCTATCCATAGGCTGTGAGGCCATGTGACCGCTGTATATCCACGGTTTGTCTTTGAATCATGAAAGGTAATGTGTAGATTGGGCTCTTGAGCATGATTTCGTATGAATAACTCCTGTACTTTGCCCATGACGGGAAGCAGGGATGCTGACCCGATGAATCCCACTAACGCCAAAAAAGAGAGAGTCTTCAAATGCACCAACAGGGTATCTTCTCAGGGTCTGCCAAACCAAAAAACGCAAAAGTGAAAGAAAATCGAACAAGAACTCCGCCCAGCCATATGCATCATGTTCCCTGTTCCCCTCTCCGAACAACTCCGGCCATTGATAGCGTCATCACTGGTCGCTCAATCTCGAGACTGCGACTCGGAACCAGCCTGCCCCCAGGAGTGCGAGGGTTCGCGACGTTAACTCGACCCGATCTCTCCATGAGCCTAGTAGGTTCATCACCACTGTCAGAGTCCTCATCACCCTCTCGGTCTTGACTCGGATCTTCGTAGTCGGCAAGCCGGGCAAAGTAATCCGCCAACCCATCAACACTGGGCGTGCCTATGATGGCGTCGTAATTTGGTGGTGGCGTCATCAAATCAACAGGCAAGGGTGGGGGCGGATCATCCGCGTCAAATTCCGGGGGATTGTACGAGGGTACCCGCAGTAGATGAATAGGACGAGGCTGGAATATTTCCTGCTCGCGTACCCGACGCAGAGGGTCGGTACTGCCCGGGAGACCGCTCACGCCACCCGGCTGAGGGCTGCCACTGACACCCGCCGGGGCCGAGTGCACATGGGCAGCCTGGGGAGGCACGGGCAAGGTGCTGTCGGGTGCATGCTCGACGGTGGGGAGAGTCCCAGTGGAGCTCGCAGGCGAGGGATGGCTGGCTGTAACTTCGGCATCGGGGCAACCGCAAGTCGTCTGTTGACGATATCCACCAGGAGGGTCCAGTCCAGAATATTGTGGCAGGGCAGTGTTGGCCTGGGTCGATCGACAGTTGAGCACCGTGAAAGGCGAGTCTATGCTAATCTCAAAGTGCCTGCGCCGTTTGCCTGCAGGGTCGTCTGCGTCAAGGCGCGAAATGCGCATCACAATCTGATTTTCCAACATGTTAGCACTCTTAACTGTCAAACGGTGCACCTAGTCGATGCCCGGGGGGAAACGGGTGAGGCACGTAGGTGACTGCCAGAGTATCGTATCACACTCACCTTGATCCAGTGAAAGACATTCACATTCTTCCAGCTACAGTCAGGATGTAATCGTAGCGACTTATCCTTGGCCATCTGTTCGCAAGTAGGGATCTGTACATTCATCTCGATCTCTGTCGATCCCCAATAGGTTTCCAGTCCGAGCTCGAGATCGCCCAGGAGGTTTTCCGTGGGTTCGGGAAGTGGCTGCGGACTAGTATGAGCCCTTTGCGCCTCGATGTTCCTCCGACGAGCGGCAGCGGCCCTGGCCTCGCACCGCTGCTCGGTGGACAATTCGCCACCACTCAAGACACGTACTTCGCTCGATTCAAACTGCTTGTCTAGAGGCTTGCCAGCGGCTTTCTCGAGCAACAGGATCTTCCGGCCAGGATCTTTGCGAGTGACCCTCCGGTCGCTTGTCCAATACTCAATGGATTCGGTGACAAAAACCTTGAGCTTATGGACCTGGACCTTGGCCAGGGGGGTGAGCTTGAAAGCAATGGGGATTTTGGTGCCGATGGGGAACGACTTGCCCGAAATCATAATGTCGTAATGCAGCTGGTCTTCCCATTGACGACTGATGGAGATGGGCTCCGTCATCTCCAGGGACAGCTGATCGGGGACGCGCACGATGCTGACCTCTCTCGTGCCGTGCAAATTTGGCTTGAAAGCACCCGCGCGCTCGACCGTCGTTTCGAGCTCCCACTTTACCGAACCGTACTGGAGCTTCGTCGTCTCGAGCTGGTGGTGGTCGATGGGAAGTTCGAACGAGTACTCGTAAATGCCTGGGTAGAAGACCTTGTAGCCCTTTGGGGGCGCATGGCCCGCCATGGGCGACTCGCCCTTGCCAAAGCTCCTCGACTGAACCGACTGCAAGGACAATCGGCGCAGCTCTTTGGGCGTCAGACCGGTGGCAGCCCTCGATCTGTTGTGCAAGGCAAGCGAGGTGGATGACTGGTTCGGCGACATTGTTGCGCGGGCCAGGTTGGAAGCCGGGCTGTTGTTCTCGTTGCCACCTTTGATAATGTAGGTGCATTGATTGCCATACGGAGTTTCCCAGCTCTCGTGTAGGGCGTGAAAAAACGTAAGTACCTGTGTCCGGAGTGTTTCCTCCTCATGGATATCGACTTTCAGAGGCGGGATGCCTTCTGGCCATTCTGTCCTTGCCCTACCGAAGAGTTTGAGGGCGACTGATTTTATCTTGACGTTTTTGGAGACGCAAAGCTGTAATTTACCGCGCAAGAGAGCAGTGGAGTTCTGGCTCTCACCTCGACTCTGACCGTCGTGGTCAAAGCCGGTCAGAAAAACGTTGGGCTCGGCCAATAGTATTGAGCAGACCAGTCCACTCCCGGACGCGACAGGCTTGTCGTTTACTTCCGAGACAGACGAGCTCATGATGTTCTTGGCGGATCGGACAGACATGATGCTGTTCCGGTGGGGTTTGACCCCGTGTATGGTGGTGGTGGATGGTAATGTGGTGGACGACATGTTGGCCATGTGCTGTGAGCGAATTGCCTCCACCATGGTGGACGCAGGGAAGTCCTGTTGGTCACTGATGGTGTCGCAGTAAGCTGAGAAACGACTCCCTATGCTCAGGAGGCTGACGGGTCGGGAGCGCACTCGGGACTTGGACGAAGGGCTAGGCCCACGTTCTTGACCGTGGAGCGACGCTGCTCGGGAGGGCGCGGTCAGGACCGAGGAGATCTTGTCGATGACTTTTGAGACAGTCCGCTCCACCAAAGCTCCCGAGATAACGAAAGACCGCCGTTTAGGTGGCGCAGAGGTGCAGTCGGGATGCCGAGACCGAGAAGGAAGGTTCAGAGAAGGCGGCCGCAAGTCGCGAGGAGTGTATCCTGGCGGGAAGGATACAATGTGAATGGAGTGGGGCCGGCGTTGGCGCGGCCTGATGTGCGGCTCTGGAAATGCCGGTGGGGTGATGGTTCGGAGCTTTCGGGGTTGGGGAATTCTCGGCGTGTAGAATATAGTCCCCAGCGGTGACGTCGAGTAGGGTTGGACAGTGGGTCGACGAGGATCAGAGTCTGTAGACATGTTCAGAGACACAGTTAGAAAGTGGTTTCTGGTTTCTTCCACACAAGCAACCCCAAGCTTCCCACAACAACAGACAGGACGGGGGATAGCAGGCTGGTTACAAACAGGAGGAGTAAGGTATGAACAGGGCAGCCTGGGTGGCGGCCGCCGACGACATGCTGACGGGGTTGAGGCTCGAATCACACAAGGATTGTTGTTTGGCCGCAAAAACGGAGAAGATGAATGCGGAATTGCGCCCTCGAAGGGGGAGCACACTTGTATCGCGGATGCAGGCTACTTGAGGGAGACACAAAAAGAGAGAAGGCAGTGATGGTCGCGATGGCGCATGATTAATGGCAGGTAGGGCTCCGACAGTAGTATGTTTTGTGGAAAACAACACAACAGGAAACAGTAGGGGAAACGAGATGGAAGAAGCAAACAAAGTAAGGCATGGGAGGACGTGTTGCACTGTGCTGCCGGCAGGAGCGACGACGTCTGGCCAGGAAGAAAGAGAAATACGTACACGGCTATCAATCATAACAGAGACATTATTAGAGGTGTGTTGGACGGTCGCGTGTATCGAGAGAGAGAGAGAGACAAGGCCGGGCGATACGACAGCGGCAAAGGACTGGATGGGTTGTCGAAGTCGTGTCTGTGTGAGACAAGAGGGGCAGGGAGCACCGAAGAGCTGGCTGGGTTGCGGGAGCGAGGGAGGCAAGCAAGACTGCAGTGCAGGACATCCGATATTATCTCGAGGCGTGATGCGTTGGGGCCAGACCGCTTTGTGGGTCGAACGAGGCAGGTATATCGACGCGGATATGGTATATTGGTGATGATGACAGCAGTAATTGCCGGTTCAATGGGGTGTGCCCGTAGTGGTCTCGTGGTGTCGCGCGGGGGGTTCACACAGAGTAACGAGTATTTGTAGCCGTCGTCTTCGTCGCTTAGGTACGTTATCTGTCGTTATCGTTGTGTCGTCGTTCTCCAGGTGACTCGTGGCGGTGGAAGGACGGGGTTCTGGGTTCTGATGCGCAATGCAGTCACAAGCAAGGCACGAGGGCACCTGTAGGTCTCACTCGGCCAGCCAGAAGTGTCGTGTGTCGTGGGGGGACAATTCGTTTCGTGTCGAACGTGTCGAAGAGACTGGGAGCGTCCGAGACAAAAAGGCTAGAAGGCGGCAGTCAACAGCGGCTTGAACACATGCAGGTTCCCTTTTTTCCTTTTGGTTTGTCGGTCGCTGAGTTGTGTTTTGGATCTCTAGGTAAAAGTAGTGAGTGGGATGAGGATGAGGGTAGAACGGCAGATGCGGCAGGGACCGGGGTCGTTGCCAAGGGGCGGCGGTGGGTTGGTGGTTGTACGTACTCGTAGATCAATAGGGGAACGAGATCCAGTGGGTGATGGTGAACTGGCAATGATTGATGCTGGAAGGGAGAGCCAGCATCAGAGGACGTCGGGATCTCGTCGTCACTTTGGGTGCATCTTGGAAGCGGGGGATCCATGGGTGCAATGATTGGCGGTCAGCACAATGACGACGTAATGTCTACCTCCACTAACCATCGCCCGTAGCCAAAACTTGGCACTAGTGACTAGGTAGGCGTAGGTAACCGCTGAACCGTGCTAGCACGCCTGGAGACCTTGAAACCTGGAAATCCCCCCCTCCATCAATGTGAAGGTAGTCTAGGTACCCTGTCGCTCTCAAAATTACATTTCATGCACAATAAACATCAGCTTGTAGATACAAAAGTAAACAGTGAATTACTTGCTTGAGAACCTACGTGCATAGTGGTCAACCGTCAGCTAATGGACGAAACTATCCAGGCACGGGGCGTGCCAGGAAAGTGTGAGCTAATTCTGTGATATGATGAAATCATGGAGTCTCCCACGTCTACCTACATGGTTCCCCCCCGGCGCCCCCGATTTGGCGGCACCTTCGAGCCTGCCTGCCAAGATGCTTGAATGACCCAGAACTTGTGGAGCTTGGTCTTGTCCAGTCTTGCCAGTCTTGCCAGTCTTGCCAGTCGTGGCTTACTGATGAGGGCAGTCATGACTCAGCCAATCCGAGTAGTCTCCTCTCCTTGTGCTAAAGACTCTCAGCAATCCCAGCACTCCGGGCAAGAGCCAAAACCTCTCCAAACCTTATTTGCACCTAGCGCTCGGGTGCTTGGTGAGCAAGGTGAGTCAGGTCAGATAAAAGCGACGCCAACATGACGGTTCAACGATTTTTTGGCCCGCAACACCGTGCAATCCCCGGGTCCCAAACCCGATAATCTGTTGATCCTATTTCATGTTGAGTCTGGTAAAAGTACGTCACGTTGCGCGCCCCGCTTGACCCGAAGCCACCGACACCGAAGCCAAGCCTTCTCTCCCCGTGCCGTGACTCCCGTCTTGACCTATCACTAGCGCTGAGAACGGTTGCGCCGTTGGATCAGCCGTCCATACTGGTCGGTCCATGGGTCGGAGTATATCACGGCTAGATCCATGTATGCAATACACTCGGTCCGTCGAGTTCTTGTGTTCAGAACTCGTCAACGCCTTGTTTATCCCGGGTAGTCCGCCGTGGTCTGTATTGCTCCTTGTCCGCCGATGACCAGAATTGAATTTCACATTCCGTCGTTTTATGGTCACCATCGTTCCTTACTGCTCGACACCCTTCCTCGCTAGGAAGGCCTGAGTCATCCGCCTTGTAAAAGACTTCCGCTTCACTTACATGACCCGTGTACAGGTATTACAATATACGGTACTGCTAAGGAAGCTCGCTCGGTTTGATCTTGAGTTGCCCGTCTCTGCTGCCTCTCAACAACTATTCTCACGTCACATGAAACCCGGAGCGACTTGGCAGAGAACATCTAGGTTGAATTCATTACTCCTGATGTCAGGTAGCAAGATGACTTTGCGGTTGCGAGTGATCCCACCAGACTTCACTACCAGTAACGGAAAATGACTGTCGCCATCCCATCTAGGTTGTGCCAAGACAGCGTTTCCAGAACTAGCTCATGCCACTCTTTGCTGACAGCCCCGTGTTGCTTACACCGGCAAGGTCGATTGGACTATGGAGAGTGATCAAAGACAATCCTAGTGACCTCCTACTTCTTTACTCCACGCCGTAGTCGTTCCCTGGTATGGTATTGCTCTAGCACGCCTTACATGCAGTCGCGCTGAGACCACGGAGCAGTTGGGATTTGACTCGGCGACTGTGATTGAGGTCAGACCCGGGTCCGCCGTTTGCCAGGAGCCTATGTAACGTAATTAAATTCATACTACCTGGATATCGCTGCTTCTCTAGGAGACGAGGCTTGGTGCCGTTGTTATATGAGTAAAATCGTAAATCGACCTTGGCTTCTTCACAAGAGGCAACCAAATCTGACACGAATACAGCACTACGAGCACCACACAATTCTCATATTCTACAGACACAGTGACAGTTCCCAACTGTAGAATGGATACTAAGGGGCTTGTTTTCCATCCAAAATACGTGCCACGTAATCATACAACACTGGTCTCTACTCGGGGGGATTGAAAGTCACAGTGGAAAAGGGGCTGCACATGCCAGAATTGCAGGCCAACATCGATGCAGTGGGATGAGCCAAGTGCTTCATAACCTCAGTAAAAGCATCGCCGGTATTATTCACAAAGGTAACTGCTGGCGCATTGGCCGATGTAGTGGACTGGGTATACAAGTTGAATCAGTCCGCCGGAAACAGCTCGGTACTCAACTGGTAGTTGAAATATCGGTATTTTACTCTTTTCCTCTTTCTCGCTTAGAACTAAGTAACCGGAAGCCACAACTGCTTCGGCCTCAAGGGGACTTTAATCGATTCCGACACAATATTACACCCACTCTCTTTATACAGCACAACGAAGTCCAATGCCTGGCGCTTGTCACTGCTAAAGTTCTTGCTGGGGATTCCCGGCCTAGATCATCGGGGGTGTGCTGGACCTGCGTATTAGAAGCGGTTGGACGTCAGGAATACTCTACAAAAAGAGAGTGCTGCATGTGTGGCATTCGCGGTCGCCATTGAATTTTCCGACGCGCAGCTGGCGGCCGACCTGGTTCAGTTACTCGTCCCAGATAGCATCCTACCGAGCTTGAGGGTATCTTTGAAAGTGGTAGCTAAATGGGAGTGAGCCCCGTGACTAGGAGATCCAACGGAGGTGACTCTGACCCGGTAGCACAATTTGTTGATCACCTGCAAATCGTGGCTTATCACTCGCATATGACTTCTCTACACGGTGAAGACGATGTAGGTCAGAGTATGCATTGTAGCACGACCGAACTTCCAAAGGTATTCTGCGATGGGCCATCGTACTACGATGGATGTTTGCTGATGCTTCTCACAATATATTAAATTCAACCTGACATCCGGGGATGAAACTATCCGGCATACTGACACATCTACATACTCGGGCATTCAAGATCCCGATATCCTGGCAAATGAAGTCTGAAGATGATTACGATGAAGAACTACGCTAGAACAGTTGCAGAGGGGAAATATATTCACTGGTGCCCTGTCTTTAACGAGCCTTGGTCCGGGCCGGAGTTCAGACGATGAATGTCACAGGCCGTTGAATCGCAATGTTTTGCAGCCTGTCCTCAACAAGACAACCAACCCAAACATCCGTGCAAAGGTCTATGATTATCACTACCAACAAATCGGCATGTAACATGTAATATATTTGGCCGGGTGGTCCAGTCAGCAGACACACAAGAGAGACATACATGGGCAAACGGGTACAAACCCAGCATCTGGAGAGGATGACGAAGGTACCATGCTTGTTCGAATGTCCAGGCAAAAGGGATAAACTGAACCCTTGTGGTGATATTTCACGACCGGCATGGCAGTACCCGAGCAAAACAGGACTTCCCACGACCTGACAACAACGACGATAAGTCAGTCGAAACCAATACGCGCCCGGACCAGTACAAGCGAATCCTCGAAGCCCGAAGTTGGATATTTGCCCAAGTTTCAACGGTCGTACTTTCATGCCGATTTGCCTGGCCGTTTGTTTGCTGGGTGCCTTGATGCAAAACATCGTCCCCAGCCCGGGCTTACAAGAACTGAAAGCCGTGCTATGCGAACGAGTGACGGGAAAACCGATGCGAGAGAACAGTCTCAAGCCGCTTCTACCAGTGCAACTATCCTACCTGCACTTCGAATTGGAGAAAATATTGGAGTAACGCGTCGGGGACCGGGAACGCGCCCCTCTTCCTCGTTATTCAAAGACATGTGAGGTTCACTGCTTTTCCTGAAATCCCCGCGATAATATTTATATTTGCATGCAAGATCAAATAGCCAAGGCATGCATGCTGAGAATCCAATTGAGATACCATGAACCAATCAGTCCAATGGCACAAGGATACACTCTGGTTCTTTCAGGTAGGTAGGTGGTGGCTCGGTAGAAGTGGACCAGATTCAAATATCCCGACGTGATCTACATACACATACGGAGACAGTGGTCGGTGGAGTCGAGGGCCAAGAGGTTGAACCAGTGAAAGGAGACGCGGAAATGTGGCCAAGTACTCCGTACAAGACTTCGTACATACATGATGGAAATAACGACAGTGTGCCTCGGAGACAAGCCCGTAGCTCATCTCATCGCATCCCTGCCTAGCCATTCTTGTCCACGCCGCCCTCCGTGCTAGTCCCGGTCTGGAGCTTTAGTGCCGACCATCCTGTGGACTCTGGGGCCCCGTGGGTGGGAGGCTGTGCTGTGTTTCGGCCTTTGTTCGGGACAGAAAGGACCGGGGCACGCGCTTCGGGGTCCCCATGTGTGCAAATGGCATTTCCACACCCGCCCACTGGTTCTGACTCTGCACGCTACCTACATTACGGTGCAATGACGCTCGCCCTCAAGCCGAGCTAGAGACCGGAATCGGAGCAAAGGGAGCAAAGAGCTGCCACAGCGCACAGCGCCGAATGATTGCAAAGACCCATGTACCAACCATGCCGGCTTCGGTCGACTCAAAAAAGGAGAAGAACATCTATCCATATGTAATACTGGGTGTTTGTAAATAATTGGTGACCATTTGTGCTGGATTGATGGTAAATTGCATTCAGATTGCGCAGCCGGATCCAGTCGATCCGCCCGACGCACCAGGGCTCCCGGCCATGGTCTCATCCGGGGGTAGTTAGTGCTGTGTGAAGCCAGGAACCAACAGCTTGCCGGGTCTTGCCAGTGACCCTTCCAATGACCGGCGGACCACCACGGAGCCAAGCTGAGCAGCATCCTCCTGCTGCCATGCCATGCCTGATCCGTAAGTACCTAACAGAGGCAGATTATCGACCTGCTCCGTACTCCGTAGTCATCCATGGATATCTCCTAAAGAAAAGATGGCCGTAATTGGAGAACTTTTAGCAAGTCGGCTAATGGGTTGGCCGCCCACTTCAGCGACATGCGTGGCTTCCATAGGTTGCTGGTCCACCCTCCCATTGATAGTTCCTTGTACTGTCATGAAGTAGCGCACCGTGCGGGCTAGAAATAGTGAAGGATAACAGCGATACTTATACTTAGATTGATGCAGAACGCTAGGCTGGAAAGGGTCCTGGCGCCCGCGTCAGGACTGAAGGCAGGGTGGATGGATGATGCGTCTGGTGTCGTCCCTTCAATGCAGAGCCGATGCGGACCGTCTCTACAGTATGCTGGCTGGTTCCGTGCATGGCTTGCATCAACAAACATCCCATGCGGGCTGTCCAGGGAAGCCCACAGCGCTTTGCGGAAGCGACTGGCTTTGTCTCAGGAACGACTGCACCACCGCCGTGCGGTGGAGGCTGGCGTGCTCGGGGACCTGGGCGTGCCTGGTCAGCTTGGGTAGGTACCCTACTCCGTACTCCGTTGTGGGTACTTTATCCTTGGATGTGGTTTCGCGCCAGTCCCAAGCCCGTGCACCTCCAAACCGTTCCAAGCTTGTCTATCTGGGGGTTGGCAAATGGGTCCTATTGGGGCAAAAACTGCGTCGATCCAGGTGTAGGTGGGTAAAAGGGACTGAAGACTCTCTTTTTGTCTGGACGGAGACGCCTGGTTCATGTTTTGACAGGCTGCAGGGAATGGAACCAAAGAGCCTCATTGCGTCCTGCAGTGGCGAGTGACGGGCGGGTTCTTGATTCACTAGACCAGTCAGTCTCTGGGTATTCCGTAGAGATGCTTGGAGCGGTCGAGACTTCAGAGGACGGGCGAAAACAGTGCCTTGCTACATTCGCTGGATTAACATGTAGTCTACTTGTAGAGTGCGCTCCAAAAGTGCATGGTGAGTGGTTGCGGGAGGTGATTTGGAGGATCCCCCAATTTGGACTTGGGGTAAAGTACCTACACAGGATACAAGTAGGTGGATGATGGCGATGCGGCTGCTCCCTCGTAGTTTTACTTCACTCATATGACTTGTACTTACGTACAGGCCCCGAAGCCCCCCTACCCTGAATGTAGTGTTTCCCTCAATGCTTTCTTCTCCGTCCTGACTTACTTGTATGTACTCAAGTACTTCGTAGGTGCCGTTTCTTATTGCCGTTGCTGAGATGAGCTTGATCAAATCTGGATTTCGGTTCGCTCGCACAGTGCCGACAAAAGTATCACTACTGATCCCCGTCTGCCCCCGACCACGGCGACCAATAACGGAAACTCTAATTCTGCGTGCGGTGCCTTAGCTTCGCTCCCATAAACGCGCTAAGATGGCTCGTGATCCCAAGAGAATCGGGTAATAAATGGAGCCTGGATGCCTCGGTGCATGCATTGCATCTGCCAACCCGCGGGAAGTACGAAGAAGTACCCTACATACTCTCTTGTTGTCCCTGCTCCAGGGCTCACTCCGGTTTGCTTATCCATCGCACTCACATTGACACGACGGATAATGACGCTCAATCATTTTCGCCTCCTCTTTAGGCGGCGTAACCACCTGTGCCTTTCCAGGCGCAGATGCAGGTACCTAACGTCTTTGGTGGGGGGGGGGGGGGGGGGGGCCATGGCGAGAAGGCAATTCGGCATGATATTTGATACACACCGGGGAAAAGAAGCAACATTGAAGTGACAGCAGCAGCAGACCGGAAATATCGGATGGGCCGAGACTTGCCATACGGATTCCCTATCTGCCTGCAGCCCACCACCTACCTGCCCCCTACTGTAATAAGACCTAGTTGTAGGGGTACATCATGAACAACTGAGTACCTATGTACGTACTTGTACACACGAAGCGGATCAATTCTGTCTTCGGATATTCAGCATCGTGTGTGTTGGGGTAGGACTGCACTCGCTCAGTCTGGCTGGAAAGGCAGGCAGGGTCTGGGGCCGTGGTTGTGGGGGAGATGCTACGGAGTAGAAAGATCCCCGACAAGTCCCGCCACCCTAGACTTCAGGTCAGTGCTGCTGCATACAAGTAAGTAGTTAGTCAGAGCGAATTGCACTCTCACTGAGGCTCCTTCGTCTGGATTTGGAGAACGCTACCTCGTCCTCGGATGGCCATTATAATCTCCGCGGTATAGAGCACTCCGCTGCAATACGACAGGGCACCGCTTGGATATTATTCAAAGCTGGGCATTCTTCGTGTCGCATGCTGCGCGACTCCCCATGGCATCTAAATTCATTACCCCCAGGCACACCATGCAATGCCTGGGTATTACCTGAACCAAAGCCATCAGTCTCAGTCTCTTGCTGAGGGAACGAAGGTCCCGGGGAAACTATTAATCAAGTGCCTACTCCGTAGATGGGTACAGAATCCAAGGTACGGAAGATGTACTCTGGAGCAGTTCCCAACTGCCCGCCCACACCTTCTCCAAAAACGGTTTCTGGACATGACTGGTCGCATTCCTCCATGTTTAGCCCGCACCACGGTCCTCCCCCTGCCCCTCCAGCGAGCGTGAACGGATCTGATGGTGGGAGGGACCCCTGTTTCCTTTTGTTTTAGAGGATTATCAGACCCCTGTTCCTACCTAGGTTCCTAGTCGAACATGCTCCAGAAGCCATTATCTGTGGGGCTCATGGCACCATTTCCAGCACCATGCAGCACAAAGAGGACAAGGGTCGGAGAGCAGCCAGGCGGGCCAAGGATAAGGGAGGATCTAGGTACTTTGTGTAGCCCGTTTGCTCGCACTGTAACAACCACAGGCCTGCACCATTTGGACATGATGCCCCTCTACCAAGTGTTTGTCTCCGGGAGCGAAACGGCGAGTACGAATATGCTACTGGAAGTGTCAATTGAGTCCCTGGAGGGATCCATTCCTGCTGAGAAATCACTCCGTTTCCTGCTTGTGGGCTGAGAAACCACCAATGCGCCAGCAGTCCAGCAGGGCGCTATACCTCCAAGGTAAAGTATTTAGCACTAAGAGCCCTGAAGAAACCCTTATGGTGTGATAGGTGATAGGGTAGTCCACTGGGCAAGCTGGAGGTGCAGGTGGGAGAGGGTACCCGTTGGAGCCCGCCCCGGCCATCCCCCCCCCCCCCCCCCCCCCCTCCACTCTCAACCCTCAACTGTCTGGTGTTTCCCACCATTCATTCCTGGTCTGCCACTTCTTCCGATCTGCAGCGCCAGCACTCCAATTGCTTCAATTCCACCCAGCTCACGTCTTCCTCTTACACATTTTCGCCTTCCCTTTGTCCAGGTGAGAGCGTCGAAAACCCTTGGAGAAAGGCACAAGATCCCGTTCGTCGACCCGCGCCCTAGGTCACGATACTCTTCCTGAGGCCGCATTGTCCAGTACTCGCCAAGGACGCCATCCGCGGCTCCCTGTAGCATGCGACGATCGACTGCCATCGCCTCTGCCGCTCACTCTCTTGCTCGACCTCTCTTGCTTGGCCCGGCCAGATTTCCGCGACGCGCCCTCTCTCTACCTCTCTCCGTGTCAGCCCTCCCGGAAGCTGCATTGTGCTCTCTACCCGATCTCAGCTACCAGACCATCTAGCTGCACCAGAAGGACATATATCACGCAGAGCCAGCCTCCCGATCGGCCCTCTGTCGGCCTGCGCCCCGCCGCCTACCTCCGACGTTCCCTCTTTCCACCCTGGTTCGCTCTCGGGGCTTTGAGGCACTTTGGAAGTGTCGGTCTCGTCTCTCCTGTTCCCCTGTGTGAACGGGTCGCCTCGTCTCGGCCAATCTTCCGATATTGGCTTCGCGAGTCCGGACTTGCGCTGATTGGCAGGCAGACTTGAGCTTCACGCCTGCAGTTTTCCCTTCAACATGACCACAGACTCGCCGCCCTCGGCCGTTGCTCCAGCTAGCACCGTGACCAATACCGATGACACGGGTATGTTCTCCGGAAGGTTCTCATCGCGCAGCGTCTTTAGTCACCCTGATCTAGTCGTTCCCTGGTGCAATTGTACATACTGACAGCATCTCCGAATTACAGCCTCGACCATTACGGTCAACACCAAGACTTTCCCACAGTCCAAGACTGACAAACCGCGTCCCCATGTCTGTCAAACTTGCCAGCGCTCCTTTGCACGCCTGGAGCACCTGAAACGCCATGAGAGATCGCATACCAAGGAGAAGCCTTTTGAGTGCCCCGAGTGTACGCGCTGCTTCGCCCGCCGAGACCTCCTGCTGCGACATCAGCAGAAGCTCCACCAGACGACCACACCGTCTTCCCGGCCCCGCAACCGCCGCGAGAGCACGAGCAGTGCCGCGCCGGGTCAGAGTAGAGCTCGCAAAAACAGCGTCATAGGAGCAGTCGGCTCTAGCGGCAGCGGGCCCGGGGCTGGCAACTCCATGCGGCCCCGCGCCAATACCATCAGCCATGTGGACGGCGCTGCTATGCAGATGATGGCTGCCGCTACCGCGTCCGTTGCCCGAGGTGTCCCCCCGGTGCACAGTCGTCACCCCAGCCTCGCGGGCCTGCCAATCCACAACATGGATCATGGCTTCGGCGGCATGTCCGCTGCACTAGGCCACCGCGGTCTGCCTCATGGCCTGCCCAAGCTCGAGACACACTCTATCAACACGATGGACTTCTCGACCGGCCTGCGCACCGCCCCCATCATGCCGCCCTTCAACCCGGACTTCGACTTTGAGGGCATCCTCTTTGGTCCCGGCCCGACCATCAACCCCAATGCTTTGCACTACAATGACTCACCACAGTCCATGGCCCTGGATCCCACATCTCCCTTCGCCCATGGCCTGCACGACATGACGGCAAACCAGCCAATAGACGATAGTTTCGACTGGCTGACGGGCTTTGAGCACCAAATGTCCTTCAACAACGACGGCCCGGGGATCGGCGGCGCCAGCAACGAACACAACCATCACGGCTACCACCCCACTCACTCCAACCCCGGCGGCGCAGTAGCTCACGAGAACGCGATAGATGGTTCCTCGCCCTCGGCTATCAGCACGACGAGCCAGAGCGGGATCAGTGACGTGATGGTCGACGGGTCCAACCACCCTGCAGCCGGCGCCGGCGCCATCACTACTTCGATGTGGCAGCCCGGTCTCATGGCTCCGCCGCAGCTCACCACCCCCTTCGCCCTCGATCTCGGCGGTGGCTCCGTCTTCCCCGACCTCATGAACGGCGCTCCCGTGTCCCCCCAACCCCCGACGCAAAAAAGTGTCGGCGATGCCTACTTCTCCACCCCGCCGCCATCACTCAACTCGCTCAGCCCAACCATCATGTCTGGAGTCAACGCACAGAATCTCAACCACACACTCAACATGGGAGTCGGTCCCGAGACACCCTCCTCGATGAACGGTAGTAACCAAGGCACCTCACCCATTTCGACAATCACTGATTCAACAAGAAACGCCATCCTAGGTGCCCTCTCGTCTTCGGCCGCCCATGCCTCCCCTCTTGGCGGACGCAAGTATTCTTTCAGCAGCCCCCATGCTCCCGTCTCGCCGCATGGCCAGGCTTCGGCCGCCAACAGCGGCATGCCGGAGAGTGTCATCCCTAGCACACAAGATCTGCAGCGGTACGTCGGGGCTTACTTGCGCTATTTTCATCCTCATCTACCGTTCCTTCATGTCCCTACCCTGTCCTTTGACGTCCAGGCGTCTCCGCCCCCCAGTGGCTCCCGAGGCGGGTCTCTCGGGGGCTGCGGCTGCCTCATCCTCTCCATGGCTGCCATTGGAGCGCTGTACGAGATGGAGCACGACCAGTCTCGGAGCCTGTTCAGCGTGGCCAAAAAGATGATACAGATCTACCTCGACGAGCGGCGCAAGGCCAACGTGAGGAAGGCCGACTTCAGAAGAAGCCCGCTGTCTGAGCAGCAGCCGCAACACCCTTCCCAATCCCCAGACAATCCCATCGACACCCCCGTCTGGCTTGTCCAGGCCATGCTGCTGAACGTGGTCTACGGCCACAACTGCGCCGACAAGCGTGCTGGCGAGATTGCCTCGACGCACTGTGCGGCCCTGGTCAGCTTGGCACAGGGCGCCGAACTCTTCCGACCGACGCAATCCGCTGACCTTGACGCGCAGGATGTGAACATGGGGGGTGTCGAGACCTCGTGGGCCGGGGAAGCGAGGGCGGAAGCAGGGGGTGGTGACCATGCCCAGTGGCTGGCATGGAAAGCGGCAGAGGAACGCAAGCGGACTCTCTACGCAGTCTTCATTCTGTCAAGCCTCTTAGTCACGGCCTACAACCACACTCCGGCCCTGACAAACTCGGAGATCCTGCTGGACCTGCCGTGCGACGAGGAGTTCTTCGCGGCGGAGAACAGTTCTGTGTTTGCGGCCAAGGGCGGTGTCGCGGCCGCAACCCGCCAACGAATGACGTTTCACGATGCGCTCGGAGATTTGTTGAGAACCAAGGAGAAGCAGCAGAGGATGTCCTTCAACCATGGGACCCACCAGCCGTTTGGCTCGGCTGTGAACCCTGCCGATATTCCGGGGAGCGAGTTGAGGCCGAGCACGTTTGGCTGCTTGGTCTTGATCAACGCATTGCACAATTACATCTGGGAGACACGGCAAAGGCATCACAACAAGATATGGACAAATGAGGAGACGGAAAAGATGCATAGGCACATAGAACCGGCTCTCAAGGCCTGGCAGGCAGCTTGGGCAAGCAACCCGCACCACAGTCTAGAGCGGCCCAACCCGCACGGACAGGGCCCGCTCTCTGCGGATGCCATCCCGCTCTTGGACCTGGCCTATGTGCGGCTGTTTGTAAACCTGGCGCGGTCCAAAGAGAAGTTTTGGCAACGGGACTGGGACGGTCTGGCCGAGGAGCTGTCACGGGGCACCGAGATTGTCCAGCATGCCGAGCATTCTCCAGCTTCCAACACGGAATCAGCAGTCACGGAACCGTCAGACGAGTCCCGCACGAATTCCGTCTTCATGGAGTCCCCGCAGACGCAACAGACCCCACCACCAGCGGCAGCAGCACAACAGCAGCAACAGCAGCAGCAACAAGCACAGTCCTCGACTCGATCGACGTCAAGGCGTGAAAAGCATCTTCGGAAGGCAGCTTTCTACGCAGCCGACTCGCTGTCCATGTCTGATAAGCTGGGCGTGACCTTTGCCGACTTCACAAGCCGTGAGCTACCGTTGCAGTCGGCCATGTGCGCATTTGACTGCGCACAAGTGCTCGCCGAGTGGATAGCCACCTTGCAGGATAGAGTCGGGCGATATCTGGGGATCCTGGGTCAGGACAATGTGGATTTGACGCAGGTGCCCGCGATCATGCTCCTGGAGGAAGAGGACGTGAAGCTTCTCGGCAAGGTCGAGGAGGTATTGGGCACGGCCGAGATGAAGATGAATATGGAGCTGATGAGCGGGGGGTCCGAGATGAGTGCACCGATGCAGACAGGCGAGCATGTGGGCTTCGCCGCCAAGATCCTGCGCGTCACAGCTCACATGCTGGGGAAGGCAGCTGTCTGGCCGGGTAAGTGAAGTTGCTTTTCCCCTTTCCCTCCCACGGGGGTTCAATGAGCCCTGAAGGCGGCATGCTAACATTCGAGTTTCGTGCAGTCACTCATCTCATGGCGGAATGTCTCGATAACCACGCGTGTCACATGGGAGCCAGAGCCCAAAGGTCGGTCGTGGCTTGTGACTGATCTGTTGTGTTGTGGTGTGTAATTGAAAACAGAGAGAAGAGGATTGGAAGAAAAATGAGAGCCAAATGCAAGATGATTAGGTGCTGGTATGGTGACTACTTACCATATGTTAAGATAGACGCCCTATTTAATAGCAGTATCCTTGATTCACAATTCATTTGTAACGACGTTGATTGTGCATGACGGGCGGCGCATTTTCAGCTCCTCTGCCGTGCTGCCCTCCTGTAATCTGTCGTCTCGGAACAGGACAGTACCTATAAGTAGTAGCTGGTGTACCTACTCAGTCGGCGACTGACTCATGTGGGTGCCCTCCTAGCCCACCTGCAGCCTGACACGAATGGGTCCCCGGGGCCAGTCCTTGGCTAATTTAGGCCCCATCAATGATCCACCCATACATGGATCCTTCTTGAATTTCAATCGCCGACTCTGCCATTCCTCCAAACTTCATCTGACCTGTGAGCTTGCGAATTTCTCGCCGACCAAAGAAAAGGACAATGGGTATCACGAGGGCTTCCAAAGACACGGGCCTGGCACCGCTTGCCTGCACTCAATGTCGCAGCCAGCATCTCAAATGCGACGGCCGGCCAACCTGCTCGCGTTGTGCACAGAATGGTACAAAATGCCAGTACATCCCTTCAAGACGTGGTGGCCGGAGGAAACCAGCAGCATCGTCATCTCGTCGCCCGCCCAGCGTTGATGAGTTCACGAGTAGCCCTGGGCCGGCATCTACAAGTACCATCTTGTCGCCGCCGCGAGGCGCGCTCGATACTCGCCTCGACATCGCCGACGAACACGACGCGGCCACCCCAAGTGACTCGCTAGCACCATTACCAGCGCCGGGCGACTGCTGGGACCATGACGACCGCTTGTTGCGCCTATTCTATGAGCACTTCCAAATCGCCCATCCCATCCTAGTGCCTAGCTGTCGCTATCATACCAGGAAGTACCCTGCCTTTCTGCGGCTGGTCATCCAATTCATCGGCTCACATTACGCTCCTACCACGTCGGCCAATAATGGCACCAGCCGACAGCTCAAAGACAGGGTCACCACTGCCTTGACATCTAGTCTGGACCGTTCGCCGTGCCTGGTGCAAGCCTGGCTTCTCTTCTCCATTGCTATGCACGCGCGCGGCGAGTGGCCAGAAGCTCGTGACGCTTTTGATCAAAGTCTGAACCTTGCACTCGATCTCGGCATGCATCGGCGGGCCTTTGCCGACTCGGTTCAGCCGCAAACCCCGGTCGAGATTGAGAGTATGAGGCGGACATGGTGGGAGCTCTACATTACGGATATCGCCATGGCCGTACCGCAGAGCGATCGAGTTATCCGATGCAGCAAAGTCATCTCGGAAGTTGGTCTCCCGTGCGACGAGTCACGGTACGCCAGCGAGGACGACCTTCTGGCGCCACCGCACAGGCTTTTGGACTTCAAGCACCGCGTCTTCGAGGCTGAGGAGACGGTCTTTTCTTCTTTCAGCTACCGCATCGAGGCTGCCACCATCTTGTGCCAGGTGCTCATCCTCAACCGCCTCAAGGACCCCCATCGAGATCAGCTCCAGGCGGTAGAGAATGCCCTTGTAAGCTGGGGGAACCACCTTCCCCAGAGCAAGATGGAGTTCATTGATGTGCTGGGCAACGTGGACGAGATGATGTTTCAGGCTCACACATTGACTGCCTACGGCGCCATGCTTCTCCATCTGCCGCGGAGCGATCTCTCGCCATTACTCCCTCTTCCCGACGACCATCTCTGGCCTCACATGCCGCGTTATCATGCTTCGCCGTCGAGGCGACTGATACACAGCATCAAAGCTATAGAGGCGTCTCGCAGGCTTTCCGACTACATCTCCGTCTGTCCAAATACCCTCAAGCATAGCCCTTTTCTATACTCGGCCATGGCATTGTGTGGCATGCTGCAGGTGGCCACGACAAAAACACACCCCGAAGACTGCCTGGAACACCACTACAACCGTGTCACGCTGATTCTGGGGTGCTTACGGAGCAGTAGACGGACATGGAAGCTGGCAGGTTTAGAGTATGAACGCGTTCGCGCGTGTGCTGTGGATCATATGAAGCGTGCCATCGAGAGCATGGCCACGGCCTCCCCAGCTGGAACGCTGGATGGTGGGCATCCTGCTGCCTCCCTCGTCGGCGCAGGTCCTCCAGCCCAAGCCATGTCAACAGATCTCTCCTCGTCTACTCTCCTGCCTGGCGGTCAAGACCCTGTTCTTTCGGACATCATGCTCGGGTTCATCGATCCTACTTGCAATAATCCATCTTTTTTCAGCTCCTTTGCCGACTTTGAAGCTACTTAATCACTGGCAGACATTCAGTACCACTAGAGCGCTGGCGACATTGTATTGGTTCGAACGCAGGCGAAGGCCAACTCAAGGTTGTCCTTGCTCATCCGATCTTCGCTGGTATTCACGGATCAAATGTACTACATAGGGAACAGGGTTGACAGACCACGTCAGATGATTGGCGGCGCTATGGCAAGCAAATGGTTCATGAATGAACCCAATATTGAGTGGAGAGTGGGCTACCTAAGAAGGCATGGCAGTGTCGTAATTGACTATTCCCGCACCATGCCCGTGGAAGTAAAGTGAAAGAAGAAAGGAGGCGTGTTAATTAGACCAAACTCGTGGAGAACAAGGATGAGCAGGAAAGAAAAGAAACCATCAAGAGTCCTTGTCTCAAACCCACACGGGCCTCTCGGCGCGACAGCAAAATGCGGCCAGATAACTACCTGTCAAGACTCATCAAGGGGTATAAGTCTTGAGTAATGAGTTATAGTAGGTATAGCCTGTTCCGCTGGGCGGCTCGAAGCTGTAGATGTAGTCTCCCCACCACGGACCACCAGCCCACCAGCAGGCACCAGTCCACACGTCGCTGTTCGCCTTGAGATGGTCGAGCATTCCCTTGATCGCCGTCTGACACTGCGTGTTGGCTCCCCCGGCAAACTCTCCCAGGATGCCAGTCTTGCCATTCTGACGCAGCCATGCGGTGGCGCCCACGATACGTTGTACGCCAATGTCGGCAGAGACACAGGCATCCGAAGTGCCCGACCCGTCAGAGTCGAGATACTGGTGCATCTCGTAGACGAGCTTGTCCCTCGGGTCCTTCAGAGCGGCGAGATTGTTGTTGGTAACATTCCACGTCCACGCGCCAGACCACGAATTGCCCTCGACAAAAATGTACTGGCTCGCGGCACCTGCTCCACGGATGCCATCAATGGCAGCTTGGTTGAGGTTGAAGACGAGCGTCTGATCCATGTCGTGATACTCATTGTTGGTGTCGAATATCACCTTGTCATTGGTCTTGTACGCCGATGCCAGATTTCCCCAGAACTTCTGGAAGGCAGCTGTATCAGTGATGATGTTGTCGTAGTAGCGGCCGAAGTTGTGAGGATCGAGCACGGCCCAGGCCCCTTTGCCGGTGATGAAATTGACAGTCTGTGTCAGGTTCTGCAGATAGGCTGTTGCGAGGGGATTCGTGAGTTTGTCGGGCACCATGCGCTCCATGGAAAAGGGTATGCGAAAGATGTTATAGCCATCTGCGATCAAGGTCTTGTTCGTACATGTCGGTCAACTGGCTGCTGGCAAAAGACACAGCAAGGAGGCCACTCGCGTAAATTACTCACAGAAAGACTAGACTCGGCAGGGAAGATGAAATGCTTGCCCCAGATGCCTGGGTAGTTGCCTTGCCCAAACTCGGCGCACGACTCGTCGACGCCAAACCATTTGAAGGATCCCGGGGACGTGGGCTGTGAAGTAGGTGCGGTGGTTGTTTTAGAGATGGTTGGCAGCACAGACGACCCCGAGGTCGTCGTAGGTCCTGCAGAGCCCGGGAGGCACTGGAAGTACCAGTCATTCATCTTGGTACACGTGCTTGGCGCGCCTGTCAGCTCTTGAGACAGATCATCGAAGGCATGATGAGAGAGAGGATCGCGGTTAACCTTACTTTCCAGGTGAACAACAGGTAGCACCAGACCAACCGATGCCGCCACATTGAGCCCTAGCACGATATGAGTGAGCACGAGGCTATCCGAGTAGGTTGCCAGAGAAGCAAAGGTTGGCTCGAGAGTATCCCATTCTTACCAGGTTGAGCCGCAAGCCTGTCGCTCGTCGAAAGGCGCTGCCGTCGCAAGAGTGCCGAGAGCACCAGCAATGACAAGGAACTTCATCTTGGAACACTAAGCTGTCGTTGCTGCTATTGTCGTTGCGTGTCTGTATTCTCTACCGTGCCCAGTGCCTCGAACAGCCCGTGAACTGGGGTTGACCGAGGGTTCTCGCATGGCTTATAAAGGGAAGGAGATGCACATAGGCCGACGGGATGATCGGCAAACATGCCTTTGGCATCGATGTCATCCTCTCCTCCGTTGCTGCTGCCTCCGGCTGCCTTTCTGGACTTGATTGGGGTTAGATGACCGAGCTTCTCCTCTGGATACGACGCAACGTAAGAAGCTCTCGGAAGCACGGTGCACCTATCCAGGGTGTGACTTTGTAACCCGGAATCTGGTATCTCGGCCATGGCCGCAGGGATCCTGCGGTCTAAGCTTGTCTTCCGATGCAACGTGGGCGGATGCGCAATATCCGCAACACATCCTGGTAGAGAACGACGCCATGGCGCATCTGCGATCTTTATCCGCCAATGATAGGGGGCCTCACGATACTCTCGAAGAGCTCGTACAACTCTTGCTAGGCTCAAGGTGGTCAAGGGGACAAGCGAGAAGCCGGAGCGTCTCATGCCGGAGAACGCAAGCAATGGGGTGCAAGTCTGAATGCGGTACCGCGGAAGCAACGTGGTCACCATGTTTGCCGCTATACTTCTCTGGGGTCCGGAACTCGCGGGCCGGAGCAGAAGCACCATCAACAACAACAGACCGATACAGCAGTAGGGCTAGGTTCGGTGCCCCGGTGTTTGGAGATGCGTGGCATGGTCTTCGACGAGGAAAATCAGCTCAGGCTCTGTCTTTCACTTCATGTCATTACATCAAAGACGCACAGATGGTACTAGCACTCTCGAGGGACCATGACATAAACGAGGAAGAATATTATTGCCGACACTCTCTTCTTTCAATACACAAGAATAGATACACACACACACACATCCGATCTGCGAGACGATGGCATTTCGAGGCTTTGCTTTAAGCCGTCGCTGGCTGCACGTTCGTAGTCGTAAAGGTGGCGCAGGTGGCGCCGTTGGGATCAACCGTCACCTGGGCGGCGCCATCGTGGCCGCTGGCACAAGCACCGCTCGGGGCCTGCAGCTGACTGCCGGCGAAGCTCACCAGCTCAATGCCCGTGGCGGCGCAATCCTCTGCGCGGAAATGAGTGCCGTTGAAGCCCACGCACGCATCCACGCCGACCAGGTCGGGGCGGAAGCCCGCAGTGAAGGTTCGCTGGACGCGGAGCACATCCTGGCCGTTCAATGTCGAAGGGGTCATCTGTCGATCAGCGGCAGTGTTGACACAGGCAGCATCAACGATCTCGCCTGGGATAATAATCAGCTCTGCTCTCTCAAGACGGCCGACGCCGTTGGCTGCACTCACCATTGTTGCGGAAGGTCAGACACTCGTTCCCGGGCACGCCGTTCACCTCCTTGAGGACCAAGGTCTGGCCGGCGGCCGCATTGCCACCGGTCGCACCGCCAGCCACAGCTCCGGCGGCTCCGCCAGCTGCTCCGCCAGCCACAGCTCCGGCGCCAGCTCCCGCTCCAGCACCAGTGCCCGCATTGCCCTTACCCCGGGTCGCACCACCGTTGGTCGCTCCGGCCGCGCTGCCCTTGCCCTTGGTGGCATTGCCCTTGCCCTGCTGGTTGTTTGTCTTGCCCTGGTGGTGACGCTTGTCAAGCACATCATCCTCATCCTCGTCGTCATCCTCGAATTCTTCGTCATCGTCAACGTCATGATCCTCATCCAAGTCGTCCTCAAAGTCATCGACAGCACGAGCGGCAATGTCGGTGGCCTGGGCGACATCAGATGTGGTCGAAAGTGCTACTGCTGCAGTCGTCGAGGTGGCAGCGGTCTTGCCCTTGCCACGGTTCTTGCCGCGGTTCTTCTTGCCAGTGGCACCGCCGGCATTGGTCTTGCCTTGATGGTGACGGGCCACGACCGCAGCTGGATCGCTGGTGGCCTGGACGGCATCAGAAATGGCAGCACTCGTAGTCACTACCACGGCAGTGGTAGAGGCGGCGCCTTTACCCTTGCCGCGGTTCTTTCCCCGCTGGCCCTTGCCCTTTGTCGTCTTTCCCTGGTGGTGTCTGCCCTGGAGCAGGACATTGGATGCAGCCGGGACGTTGGTGACGGCAGTGGTTGACGAGATGGCCTTGGTCTTTTTGGGCTTGTTCTTGCCCTGGTGATGCCTGGGGGCAATGGCGACGGCCGAGACGGAGGCGGCAAGCACGAGGAGTTGAAGGAACTTCATATTGAATGTTTAGTGAAAGGAGAACGGGGCTTGGTAATAAGGAGTGGGTGGTGCCTTGTATGCGTTGAAGGATAGAAAGTGGCGGCAGAGAATGAAAGAATGGTGGACCGGCCACAAGAAGAAAGGATGCAAAGAAAAGCAAAAAGGTATTCGACCTGGAGACCTTGGAGTGAACGGATGGAGTGAAGCCTTCTTTTCTGTATCGAGGTGGCGTCCCAGGCGGCCGGTTTATATACAAACATATATATATATGTGTACGTGCGGATTTGCATATGATCTTCGATTCCCGCTGCCATGGCTACAGGCGAACCAGGGATCAGTGTCAATGATCGCCCCAGGATTGGTACTACGTCGCATCTTTGCATCTTCAGACGAACCATTCCTCGTAGCGACCTCATTTGGCAGCTATTTTGGGGACGAACCTGGTTTGTTGGCATGTCCTCGACTGAAACCCAGCCCCTTGTCTCACGAATGCTGCTGCCAGGGACCTTGTTCGTGATGGGAGCGAGATGAAACCTCTGGCGCTAATGAGTTATTAACTAAGTTGGTTCCAGGCCCGCTCTCAAAGTCCTCCCTCTCCACCGGCCGGCCGTGCATGGTGGGTGAACTTGAGCCATTGCGATCGATCAACCTTTTTTATACTCAGCACAGTTGTCCATCATCGAAGAGGCTTTCTTGACACTCTACCAGATATTTATGTTATTTCAAGCTAATCGTCCGAGACTGTGCGCGCGCACGCCTACCAGCCAAATCCAACTCCACTATCGACCGCGCGCGCCCCCGTGTGATCCTGGTAAAGATTGCTGAAAGATCCAGCTCTGACAATCCTGCACTGGCCGGCAAAAAAAGCCTATTTTGCACAGACTGGCCGTCACAGCGGAATCTCGCTTGACTGACTGACGTTACATGTTTGTTTTGGTGTCTTGTTTCGCAGCCCAGCTGGCGTCTGCTGAAGAAGAGCGCCAAGCTGGGATCCCTTGGAAACCCCCTGTTTCAGAGAGGCTAGCCCTCATCATCTTTCCAGTCTAGCCGATTCTCCACGATCGGCCCCTTGGTGCTTTGACCCCCCCTCGATATGTCCTCAAGGCGAGAGTAACGAAATTGGAAATGCAAACGACAGGCATGCAAGATCTAGGATAAAATGCAGTTTGCCAAGGGCGACGGCCACGTGGGAGAAGGGGCGAGTCCCCGTGGCATAAGTATCCAGAACCAGTGACGAACAGTATCACAGCAGCGGCGTGAAGTTCAAGCGTAATAAAGACAAATACATTCCTGATGCTCTCCTAAGCTCACCAGCTTGTCGGGGACTCGTTATCCTCCAGAAACCAAACCTTGCGGTTCCTCCTGAAGCGTCGGAGTTTCTTCTCCGTCGTCCTCCCAAGATTACGAATATATTCTATCTTCGACTCATTCCACTCTCTGATCATGTTTTTGGCGGTGAGGATGGTAGCCGCGTCCTGTGGGGGGTCGCCCTCGTAGACCAGGTGGCCAGCCAGTTCGACCTGCAAGTACTCTGCTAAGCCTGGTTTCTCGACGTTGAGTTTGTGGAGGGCCCCCAATTCAATCGAAATTGCCACCAGATGCTGCTTTGCTGTAATGAACTGGGCTTTCAGAAAGTCAAAGTGCTCGTGATAAGGTTCCCCAGTGCTGGCCATCCGGTGTACAATTTGTCTGATGTCCTCGACTAGACTAGACGACCCCTCCCCTTTCAGGTCAGGTTGAGGCTCAATCAAGACTGGCAGAAGCATCATCGATAGTCGCAGGCTATCTGGAAGCACCGCCGGTGTTCTCGCCGGATCTTGTTGCCAAGCCGCAGTGCGCTGGGTTTCGATATGGGCAATGATTCTCTGCAGGACGGGCAGAGTATTCTGCTGCCAATGGGCCTCGCTCTTTGCGTTCACAAACAGTGACTCGATGTGCGTCCCAGCGTCTCCGGCAGTCACAATAGCCTTGGCACCTTCAAATAGAAAGCGCTGAAGCATGTCGACCGTGACGCCGCCGGGTATCCTGGGGGCATGTGAAGTTTCGTCTTTGGAAAGCACTGAAGCAACTGTTCCTAGCCAGAGGCGAGCCCACTGAGGATGCCCAACTTGATCAATCCAATGTCTCGCAGCATTGAACTGGGAGTCCCAGTCCTGTCTCAGCTGACTGGTAATTGTAAGAATCGTCTTGGACGGATTCAAGTTCTCCAGCATGAGGACTTTGAGCATGTCCAATGCCGAAGCGGGCATCCAGACCCGCCACTTCGTAAGCATGTTGGCTAGTATCAAAGGGTCAACAGGCGAAGCAGGAAATGACTCTCCGGGAGGCAAGTGGAATCCACGGGTTCTCCAAAACAGAGCCATCCACCTGGCGTTGTTGGCCACGGATACCTCCATGACCCGCACCAACAAGTGCGCGGACTTGGATTGTATGTCCAAGTCATTGTCAATTGCAGCCATATTGTGCAACAGCTTGTAAAGGACTGGTCGGTCTCCAGTACGGTACGCCCAGCTCACCTCGGGCAGCTCACCTGCTGCCTCAGCGGACACCCAGTCAGCTTCTGACAAGACTCGGCGTTCGTCGAGGGATGCAGCTATGGGGAGCGCATGCTGCTCAAGCTGCGCTAGGACTTGAGCCTTCAATGAGGACGGGGATCCAGCCGAGGGCATCAACAGGTTGATGAGGCTCTCAACAATGCTGACGCGAACGTCGATATGCGAGGTATTGCTGAGAAGGCCATCCAATATCCTGCAGGATTGACTACTGTCGATGAACGGTACATTGCCGACTAAATGGGCCAGCATCTTGACGGTGGTCACTTTGACACTTGACAGTCGCGGCTTGTCCTCGGCTTCATCTCGGTCTACGCTCTGCAGCGCAATTCCCTGCTGCCTGAGTTTCTCCTGGATAGAGTGTGATAGATTGTCGAGGAGATGGCTGGCTGCCGCAGCCGGAAGGGCCGAGAGAAATCCTTGATTAAGGAGGATTCGGTGCCACGCACTGTCTTCCTGCCTCCCAAGGACTACCTCTGCGATTAGCGGACTCGCGAGCCAGGGTTGGTCACTACGACTCAGCATCTTGATTATCTTCATAGTGACGTGAATATCGTCCCTCTCTCGCTGAATGCCGTCCCCTAGTCTACCAAGTAGTGACTTGCCCAGGTCCAAAAGCAGGGGTGCAGGGACAAACTCTTGTAATCTGGCGAGTGCAGCAGTTGCCTTGACTAGACCCGCTGCCTTGTCCTGTTTCTCCATGAAGTCATGGTCAAGGAACAGCGCAGGGAAGCGAGGATCCTTGGCCGAGGGGTATGGCTGCATGACCAGGGACGCATTGGAACCGAGCCTTGCGTTGATGTAGAGAATGGCAGCGAGCGCAATACTATCCAGATGAGCGTAAGCCCTCCTCTTGGGAAACAAGTTCAGGTCCCAGATTTGAACGTCATTGTCGAGGTTACTGGGACCTTGTGGCGGACACTCCAAGCAGCTGTCGTATGTGACTAAACTAGACCCAGCTACAAGCATGCAGTCGAAGAGAGTGCCTACATGCTGTTGTTTAGCGGCGCCCAGGTGCACTATTAGATCCGTTTCAGGATTCCATTCCACAACGGTTGAAGCCTGATTGACCCTCGGCATCATGGGCATCGACGGTTGCACCGCAGCCCGCATTTTACTGCTCAGACGGCCAAGAACAGAACTCTCAAAGATACCGTACCAAAAGAGCGAGACTTGTCTCCTGGTTGCACCGGTTGCCCAGTTGGCGGCGAGATGGCCAGTCGCATGCTCCCAGGCATGCATTGAACGACTCGAGCTCTCCTCCTCTCGACCATGATGATTAACGTAGTACTTGAGGGCTGCTGTATAGGAGTCGACAAACACCCCAATGGCATCCCCGACCTCCCTCAGCTCCCCAAGTGGCTTCAGCACTTTACTCGGTTCACAGAAGACGACTTGTTCAGCCCGCGATAGAACATAAGGGAGGTCATATGCGAGGACATCTCCTGAGCATCCCTTCACCCGCAAGGATGTGCACAGGTGTTGTATCGCCAGACCCCGTGGCAACACCTGCGGCAAATCCAGAACCTCTGGGCAGACCGTGGGCCGATATCGCACCCACAACTCGTTCCGCGCCTGCGCGAGGCTGTCGAGGAATTTCCACACGTGCGGCTTGAGGTCGTTGAGGGCTACGGTCAAGTCTCGGACTAACCCAAGGGGGTCTGGAGCACGTAATGGTGTATGCTCGGGGTTGAGTAGAATCTTCTCCGCTTCGAGGAGCATTTCGAGAGTAGGCTTCCACACGCTATGGTACGCTGCGTCATCGGTAAATATTCGCGGAGAATGACACTTGCGTACTCCCTCAATCCGTCTCTCCACGACTCTTGCTGGTAAGTCCAGAACGTACGACCAGTCGTACGGAGAGAAACCCGGCTCTCGGAGCGCCATGGTTGCAGTCTCGAGTAGTAGCAGCATGAGTTTATTGGCAGCTTCAACGTGAGCCCTGGTGCTTACAGCGGGTTGTCCTATGTCCACAGAACAGACAACACCGGAAAGGAGATCGAGCCCCTCCGACGTATGGAGCTCGTCTCCCCTGTAGATCTGTTTGGTCGTAGTCGGATCCTTGTTGAATCGTCGTGCCCAGAGAAGTGTCTCGCCCCAGAGCTCTAGATCCCCAGTGGCAATGCACATTCTCAAGGTCGACCGCACCCAAAATGCCCGGTCAGTCGCTTCGCGGGACATCGCGGCCTTTTTTCTACGCTCAAAGATTTCCTGTCGGCCCTGGCTGCGCCATTCTCCACGATCGTTCACCGCACGAACGGATAGTTTGCGTGCCAAGAGAACTCTCACAAGCGTAACATCGCAGAGAGCGACATGAGGGTCTCGGCGCAGCTCCATCATTGTGCGGCCGCACCTCCTTGAGGAGAAACAGAGGAACTCGCACCGGGGGTCAATCCCGCATAGCCTATTGAGAAGGTGCAGGGCACTGTCCGTATCTCGCTCGTCAAGTATCACACCGAAGAGTGACGCCGGGAACAGTCCTTTGGCTTTTGACAGGGTGCGCATTTGTGTGTCTGACGCATCGTCAATGTCTACGGCGAAACGCGGCAGATGTTTCAGAAGTAGACGAAGCAAGCGATATCGCAGAGGCCGACTGACAGAGCACACAAGGTCTATGACATCTGCTGCATTGCTGGGCTCTTCTTTGGGAAGAGCAGAAAGTAGTTGGATCAAGCAGTGCTCTATACCCGTACGTAGCCGCCGGGACGTGCTCCATAATTTGGCAGTGGAGAAGATTATGCTGCTGGCTTGCTCCTGGATTTGAAGCAGTGCGGCCAATTTCGGGTTTTCTATGACGCATCTCGAGAGAAGTTCCAAGATGTGCAAGCGGCGCTTCGGCTCGGGCTTCCGTCGGGATAGTTGTCGAGCCAAGGGCACCATCATGTTCTCCAAGACGTCTTGTGGCTCACAGGCCCCAGGGATGCCCTGTTGTATTAAATGCTCCAGTACTGTCTCAGCAAATCCAAGGTTCTGTCTGACGAGAGCTTGAAACGTCGACGATTTCCAAGTTTCTCGTTCGCCCGACAAGAGCATACCTAGAAAAGCTGCTTCGAAGACGTCCGGATGTGCTCGCAGCAGTAGATCATTTCCCGGCCTGTACCACATCACTGGAGTCGCTTGCAGGTATTGCAAGACGGTTTCGCGTGTGCAGGCGGGAAGTAGCAGTTCATAATACTTATGAAGCGGCCTTGAATCTGGGTTGCACGAACCATCCCGGTTGGTGAGTATGTCCCAGATCTCTGACATCAGTTGTTGCCTCCTCTCCCTAGCTTCCCATGTTGTTGCCGTCTTCCCGAGTACTCTACACAGCTTTGCCACCTCACAGACACTGAATCCACTCATGATGGTTGCTAAGCCCAGCCCAGAATTCAAGGCCATCCATGTTGCTTCGATCGATTTTGCAGAACATAAAGCTCTGTCTAACTCCTTAATGGCATGTCGCCGAGCGCCTACACTGTGCGATTGACGGAGCACAGAGGCAAGCCCGAGAGGATCTCGGCTAAGCGGGAGCCAGACGTGAAATACTGCCGAAGGCAAAGCCATCGTTTTAACAGCATCGAGTAATGCTTCAGTCACCACTGCTGTGCCAGCAACTGCGCTCGACTGTTGCAGGAGCTGTACAGCATGGGCTGGACTGCTAGCTCTCAACGCTACGTTATCAATTGGCGACAGCATGATGAAAATGTTCATCACTCAACTGCCAGTAAGCTTGTATAAGGACAGAGTGCAAGAAACACACCGTGCTATAGAGGCACACTATATATTGTTGACTAAAGCGGGTCAACAGAAAAGAGGGGAGTGGCAAGAAGGCTCGGCGAGTGAGTCATTAGCAGGGTTGTAAAGAGATCTACCATGACTTATTTTTCAAGCACTATCTTCTAGCTTTGCAATTAAAATTTAAAGGTAATAATGTTTCTACTTTTTAATTTTTAAAAATTTAAAATTATTTTATTTTATTTTTAAAAGAAAACTAATTTGATAATATTTTTTATATAATACTTTTAATATAATTATATTTTTTATTTAAAAGTTAAAAAGATATTAAAAGATCTTTTAAATATTTTATAATAAACATTTTTTAAAATTTAATTATTTATTTTTTAAGTTAATAAGTATTAAAATATATAAAATATAAAATAAAGATTATAAAATATATAATAAATTAAAGATTTTAAATTAAAAAAAAAGAAAAAAAAAGATTATAATTATAATTATAAGAAAATTAAAAATAATATATATATTATAAATAATTATATATAAATTTTAAATATTTAATTTATATTTTAATTTATTTTATTAATTTTAAGTTTTTATTATAATATTACTTTCTTTTTTTTTAAAAAAGAATTATAAATTACTTTTAATTTTAAAAATAAAAAATAAAATTTAATATAAATATAATTTAAATAAATTACTTTTTAAATATTTAATTAATAAGAATACTTTTAATTTAATTATATTTATTATATAATAAAGTTTAAATTCTACTATTTAAATAATTATAATTTATATTAATTTAACCTTAAAAAAGATAATATTTATATTCTAAAGATATAATAATAATTTCTAATATTAATAAATATAATTATAATATATTAATTCTACTATTTTAGCTTAAAGGTTTAATCTCTATTAATTCTCTATATATATAAAGAGCTAAATTTAAATCTAAAATTTAAACTTTAAATTTAACTATAAATATAAATCTATAATTATAATAATATACTATTAATTTAAATATTTATCTTTAAAATAACTTTTTATAAACTATAAGATATAACTTTTATATTAACATAAGTAATATTATTAGTTATAAATAAATCTACTTTATAAGTTTTAATAACTTTTATTAAAAAAACTAATTATCTATAGTTTTTCTCTATATATAAAAGAATATATTTAATTCTATATCTATTTCTTCTTCTATTTTATCTTTATTTCTATCTCTTTCTATATATAAGAAAGAAATTAATTATTACTTATAAATATTAAAATAATAAAAAAGAATAAAATTAAATTTAAGAAGTATAGAATCTCTTTTCTTAAGAATCCTATTAAGCTATATATTACTATAGAGAAAGTATAACTAAAGTTTAACTTTAACTACTTAAAAGGCTTTATTAAAGATCTTAATTTAAATAATAAAATAATCTTATTAGCCTTTAATTATCTTCTTATTAGTAGTTAAAAAGTATATATCTTCTTATATATTTAAAAAACTATTTTTAATTTATAAAAGATTATTTAAGTTTTTAAGAATTATAATAAGTAATTTAAAGACTAACTTATATATATTATAAAGATAGTTTAAAGTATAAAAAATTAAATAGATAAATAAAGTTAGTTTTTTTAAATAAGTATTATTTATATTTTTAAAGAAGAGATTTTATATTTATTATAAATTACTTAAGAATTAAATAGTTAATTAAAAATTAAATAGTTAGTTAAAGATTAAATAATTAATTAATATTTAAATAAAGTTATTAAATTTAATTAAAATCTTAAAATTAATTAATAGCCTTATTAAATACTAATAATATATAATACTTCTAATATAATTATATTCTCTATTTAAAGGTTAAATTCTACTATAGTTTAATAACTTAATATTCTTTTAAATAGTTATAAGTTAGCTTTAAATTTAATAATATTAGCTATTAATTAGAAGATATAGTCTTTAAAATAACTTTAAATCTTTAAAATTTAGTTTTATATCTTTATAAGAAATAAAAATTAAATACTAACTATTATTATATCTATTTAATCTATATAATCTTATTATAATTTTAAATCTTTTTTTAAAAAATTATTTAAAATAAAATAGCTTTTAATTAATATAGAAAAGTAATTAATTTAATTAATACTATAAAATACTTTATAAGTAAATTAGATATAACTTAAATAACTATTAAAAGTAATATAATTAAAATTATTAATATTCTAATTATTATTAAATTATTTAATTTAAATAATTAAAATAACTATAAGTTTATAAGGCTTAATTAATTTATAAATTTTATAAAGAAAGATACTATTAAAATTATTCTAATTTAAATTTAAATTAAAATAAAATTAAAATTAAGAATCTTTTTATATTTAATTTAAATTATACCTTAAAATAGAAGGATAATTAATTTTTAAATTTAAAATAAATTTTTAAAAAGGCTTAAAAGAAGTATAAAAAGAATAAATAAAAAATTCTTAAAACTTTTATAAAGATAAAGCTTAAATATAAAGTAAGATAGTATTAATATATTATTAATTTAAATTATAAATAAGTTTAAATTATAAAGATTATTTAAAATATTTTTAAAAAATAAATAAAAAGTTTTTTATATTATATATATAATAAGAAAATTAAAATAATAAAATAATTAAATAATATTATTTAATTATTAAATTAATTTTTAAAGGATTTCTATATTTATTTTAACTTCTTTAAAAAAGAATTCTATTTAAATTTAAAGAGAAAAGAGTTTTAATCTTTTACTTTAAATTATATTATAAAGTTTAAAATAATATTAATTTATAAAATCTTTAACTACTTAAAGATTATTTTAAAATAATATTATTAATATTTTAATATTAATATATAATTTAATTAAAATTTAAGTAATTTTATATTTAAATAGATATATCTTTAAATTTTTATTTAAAAGAACTTTAAGTAATTTTAAAATAACTTCTTATAAAATTAGCTTTAAAAAGATTTTAAGTTAAAAGAATAAATTCTTTATACTAATAATTTTACTTTATATTAATAAAGTTTTATTATCTTTAAAAATCCTTTTAAAATAAATAGAAAATAACTTATTTATTATATATATAATAATTAAAATTATTTTATTTTTATTTTTATTTATTTTAAAAGAAAGAATAAAATTAATATTTCTTAAGTTAATTAAAAAAGAAATAGTTATAATAATTAATTTAAATTAAAGAAAACTTAAGTATTAAGATAATTACTATTAATTTAATATAAATTCTAATAATAAAAATTAAAATATAATTCTATATATTTATTTAAATTTAAATTAATAAAAAGTTAATAATAATTTATATTAATTTAAATATTTATATAGAAATAAATTTAATTAATATAAAATTTATTAGAAAGTATAATTTATAAAAAGCTTAATTAATAGCTTTCTATTTAAATACTATTAATTTAATAGTAATTTCTATTTATAATATTTAAAAGATCTTTATTTATATATATAATTTAAAGGATAAATAATATTTAATTATTTAAAACTATATAGTTATTAATTATAATTATTACTTTAAAAGTAGTTTAATTCTTTTCTTTTAAATTATACTTTATAATAAATAAATTTATCTCTTTATATATTTAAATTAATAGTAATTTAAAATCTTTATAAAAAAGTTTATTTTAAATAGACTTTATAAATTTATAAAAAAGAAATATAATTATATAGTAATCTTTATAATTATAAAGAGTTTTAAAAAGATATTATTTAATAATAACTTACTATTAAATACTTAAAAAGATAATAAAATACTTATAAAGTTTTTAAAATTTAAAAAGATCTTTTATATAAAGAATATAAAAGTTCTTTTTATCTATTAATTTAAAGATTATTCTATTAATCTTATTAAAAGAGGTATCTTTTCTTTAAAATTAATTTATCTTTTAAGTTAAATTAAGTTATAACTATTATAAGAGTATCTTAATAATAACCTTATAAAAAGAAGAATTTAACCTTTTAAAAGCCTAATAGATACTTTTATTCTTTTTATTTTAAAGAAAGATAATAGTTTATAACTATATATTAATTATTAAGAATTTAATACTATTATAATAAAAAATTAATATTTTTTATTATTTATTTTAAAGATTTTAAATTATATATTAAAAGTAAAATATTTTATTAAAATTAATATTAAGAATATCTATTATTAGATTTAAATTAAACTAAAAAAATAAATCTAATAGTAGATATTCTTAATATTAATTTTAATAAAATATTTTAAAACTATATATATAATACTTTTTATAATCTATTTAATACTTATTATATAATATATTTAAATAATATTTTTATTTTTTTAAAGATAAAAAAAAGTATATTAAATATATAAAATAAATATTAATAAAATTAGAAATTATTAAACTATTTATTAATTTAAAGAAATATATTTTCTATTAAAATTAAATAGAATTTTTAAATTTTATTTTTAATAATAAGAATATTTTAATAAATATTTAATAAGTAGAAACTATTAATTTCTAATTAATATCTTAATTATATTATAAGATTTAATAATTTTTAAATTTTTATAATTTCTACTATTAATTTATTTAAAAGTATTTTATAATTATAGTTTTATTAATTATTATATTTAAAAGTAGTTAAAATAGAAAGAAGTTAAAAAAGATAAATCTATTTAATATTAAAATAGATATATTTTAATATTTTAAGAAAGTATTCTATTTAAATTTTCTTTTAAAATATTTTAATTTTAACTAGTTATTAAAATTAGAAACTAATATTTCTAATTTTATATTTATAAAAATCCTAATATAACTTAATTTAAAAGAATATTAATATTTAATTACTTTCTATTTAAAAAAGTTTTAAAGATATAAATATAACTAAGAAACCCTTAATAAAGAAATATTTATAATAATAAAATTATTAAAATATTAATAATACTATTTTAAAAAGATATTAATTTAAATTAAAATTTTATTAAATTATATTAACCTTTAAAGCTTTATAAAGTAATTAAAACTAAATAGAAAGTAAATATATTAATATATATATTTTATATCTTTTAATTTTATTATTAAGTATTAGTTTAAAGCTTAAAATCTTATTAATATATTATTAAAATGATTTAATTATAATAATAGAAAGATTCTTTATAAAGAATATTTATTTATTTTATAATAAAAGATTTATATAAATTTAAATTATTATTAAAAATATAATAAAATATCTTTAAAAAAGAAAATTATTTAAATCTTTTAAGTTTTAAATATTTATAAATATCTAATTAAATATTATTTTAATAAAAATAGAAATTAAAAGAATTTATATATTAAAAGACTATAGTTTAATATTAAAAAGTAAATAATTTTAAAGTAATTTATATATAAATATTTAATTTAAAAGATTAAAAATAACTTAGAAATAAATAAAAACTTTAAAAAACTTATTAAATATTTAAAAAATATAAAGTTTATAATATAAGTATAAAAAGATATTATATTAATAAAAAAGATATTAAAAAAGTAATTTTTAAGTAATAATAATCTTTTTTTATTTAAAGGAAAGCTAGTAATATCTAATAAGAGATTTATATTATAAGAGATTCTTTATTAATATTATAATAATCTACTTATAAGTTACTTTAAAGTAAATTAAATATTAAAACTTATTTAAAGAAAATTCTATTAAAAAGAAATAAATTAAAATATAAAGATTTATATTTATAAATATTTTATATATTAATATACTATTATAAAAAGATATTAATTCTATAATAAGCTTAAATTATTATTAATTATTACAGTAAAAGTATAGGCCTTCCTAAGTAATAGCACTTTAGTACTAAAAGCCTATTATTATAGGACTACTAATGAATTACTAGTAATTAAGAAAGGTATCTATAGTAGTCTCTTTTAGAATTCCTAAATCTTTAAGATTTAGTCTTATTATTAAATATTATTAAATACTATTAAATGCCCTATCTATTTCATTTTACCTAATCTATTATAATCCTTTTATAATTCTAAATCTTCTTTAAAAGATTATCTAAAATAAAATAATACTAATTTAATATAGAAAGCAGCTTAAATTATTTAGAATTATAGGTCGCTTTATAAATAAAGTAGATATAATCTAGCTAGCTAATAATATTAAACTAGTTAAAATTATTAAAATAATTTTAATTCTTATTACATCTAATTTAATAGCTTTTTAGGTTTAAATTATCTAATTTAAATAGCTTATAAAGCTTTAGATGTATAAGGCTAAGTTAGCTAAAGAGGTAAATATTATAAGATACTATTAATATAATTCTAATTTAAGCTTAAATTAGAGTAAAATTAGAATTAAAAATCTTTCTACTTTTAATTTAAATTATACCTTTAAATAATAGAATAATTAGCTTTTAAATTTATAGTAAATTTTTATAGGGACTAAGAAGAAATATAAAAAAAATAAGTAAAGAATTCTTAAGGCTTTTATAAAGATAAAATCTAAGTATAAAGTAAGATAGAATTATTATACTATTAATTTAAACTTTAAATAGATTAAAGAAGTAAAAACTATTTAATTTATCTTTAAGGAATAAATAAAGATATTTTTATACTATATATATAATAAAGAAGTAAAGATAATAAAGTATTTAATTATTATTTATTAGCTACTAAATTAATTATTAAAAGACTTTTATATTTATTTAAACTTTTTTAAAAAGAAATTTATCTTTAACTTAAATAAGAAATAAGTTTTATTCTTTTATTTTAAGCTCTAATATAAGCTTTAGAGTAATATTAATCTTTAGAATCTTTAACTACCTAAGAATTATCTAGAAATAGTTTTATTAGTATTTTAATATTAGTATATAATCTAATTAAAATAGAAATAATTCTATAACTAAATAAATATATCCTTAAATAATAATTAAAAAACTAATAAATAATTTTAATATAATTTATTATAAAATCTATAGTAAAAAAATTTTAAGCTGTAAAGAATAGTCTTTTATATTAATCCTATAGTTTCTTATTAGTAAAATTAAAATATCTTAAGAAATCCTATTAGAATAAATAGGAATTAATTTATTTATTATTTATATAGTAATTAAAATTATTTTATTTTAATTTATTTTAAGAAGAATAATAAAGCTAATATTTCTTAAGTAAATTAATATTAGAATAACTACTTAATATAATATAATATAAAAAAAAAATATTAAAATAGATATTATTAATTTAATATTATTTCTAATAGTAGAAATTAAAATATAGTTTTATATATTTATTTAAATTAGAATTAAAAATAAATTAGTAATAATTTATATTAATTTTAATACTTATATAAAGATAGATTTAATTAATATAGAATTTATTAAAAAGTATAATTTATAAAAGATTTAATTAATAATTTTATATTTAAATATTACTAATTTAATTATAATTTCTACTTATAGTATTTAGAAAGTCCCTATTAATCTTTATAACTTCTAAGGTAAATTATAAGTAATTACTAGGAAATATATAGTAATTAATTATAATTTATACTTAAAAGGTAATTTTATTTTATTATTTTAAATTATATTTTATAATAAGTAAATCTATCTCTTAATATATTAGAATTAATAGTAATTTAAATACTTTATAAAAGAGTTTATTTTAAATAAACTTTAAAGATTTATAAAGAAGATTTATAATTATATAGTTATATTTATAGTAATATAGACTTTAGAGAAAATCCTATTTAATAATAAGTTAAATTTAGATTTAAATAGAACTAATAGTATTCTATTAAAATTTCTTAAATTTAAAAAGATATTTTTAGTAAAAAATATAAATATACTATTAATCTATTAGTTAAATAATTATATTATTAATTTAATTAAAAAAGAAGTTTTTTTTATTAAATTAATTTATTCTTTAAGTTATATTAAATTAAAGGTATTATAAGAATATATTAATAATAACTTAATAAAGGATTAAATTTATTCTTTTAAAAGTTCTATTAGTTTATCTATCTTTTTTATTTTAAAGAAAGATAGAGATTTATAACTTTATATTAATTACTAGGGATTTAATATTATAATAATAAAAAATTAATATCTTTTCCTTTTAATTTTAAAGATTATAAATTAAGTTTTAAATTTTAAATTCTTTATAAAGATTAATATTAAAAATATATATTATTAAATTTATATTAAATAAAATAATAAATAAAAGATAATATTTTAAATCTAATATAGCTATTATAAATATTTAATTATACCTTTTAATTTAATAAATATATTAATAATATTTTAAAGTTATATTTATATTATATTTTATAATCTATTTAATATCTTTTATATAGTATATTTAAATAATATTTTTATCTTTTTAGAGATAAAAGAAAAGTATATTAAATATATAAAATAAATACTTATAAAATTAAAATTTATAGAACTTTTTATTAATTTAAAGAAGTATTCTTTCTATTAAAGCTAAATAGAATTTTTAAATTTTATTCTTAATAATAAAAGTATTTTAATAGATTCTTAGTAAATAAATATAATTAATTCTTAGTTAATATTATAATTATATTATAAGATCTAATAATTTCTAGGGTTTTATAATTTCTATTATTAGTTTATTAAAGGATACTTAATAGTAATTACTTTTTTAATTACTTTATTTAAGAGTAATTAGAATAGAAAAAAGCTAGAAAAGATAGATCTATTTAGTATTAAAGTAAATATATTTTAATATTTTAAGAAAGTATTCTATTTAATTTCTCTTTTAAGGTATTTTAATTCTAATTAATCTTTAAAGTTAGAAACTAATATTTTTATATTTATACTTATAAGGATCCTAATATAATCTAATTTAAAGAATAATTAATACTTAATTACTTTCTATTTATAAAAGTTTTAAGATTATAAGTGTAATTAAAAGATTTTAAATAAAAAGATAATTACTATTATAAAGTCCTTTAAATACTAATAATACTATTTTAAAGAGGTACTAATTTAAATTAAAGTTCTATTAAATTATATTAATCTTTAAAGCTTTATAAAGCAATTAAAACTAAATAAGAAGTAAATATATTAGTATATATATCTTATATCTTTTAATTTTATTATTAAATATTAACTAGAAAAGAGAAATCCTATTAATATACTATTAAGATAGCTAGATTATAATAATAAAAAGACTTATTATAAGGAGTATTTATTTACTTTATAATAGAAGTTTATTATAGTATAAGAGGTTTATTTAACTTTAAGATATAAAAAAAAATATAATAAAATATTTTTATAAGTAAATATATCTTAAATAGTTTTATATAAAAAAAGTATAATAAAATATTTTTATAAGTAAATATATCTTAATTAGCTTTAAAAAAGGTTATAATAAAGGTCTTAATAGGTTTAATTTATTTTTAAAAATATAATAACTTATTACTATAGAAAAAAGTTATATAAATCTTTATAGTTTTAAATATTTAAAAATATTTATATATTAATTACTTTATAAATAGTAATATAAAAAGCTTAAGACTAAAGTATTTATAGTTTAATATTAAGAAGTAAATAATTCTAAGATAGTATATTAAAGAATATTTAATTTAAAAAGTTAATAGTAGCTTAAAAGTAAATAAAAACTTTAAAGTACTTTTAAAGTATTTATAAAATATTAAGCTAATAATATAAATATAAAAAGGTATTATATTAATAGAAAAGATACTTAAAAAGTAGTTTCTAAGTAATAATAATCTCTTTATATATAAGGAGAGACTAATAATACCTAGTAAGAGATTAGTATTATTAAAGATTATTTTCTAATATTATAATAATCTATTTATAAATTACTTTAAAGTTAATTAAATTATAAAACTTATTTAATATAAATTTTACTAAAAAAGAATTAAATAAGATATTTATATTTATATTTATAAGTATTTTATATATTAATATATTATAGTTAAAAAGTATTATTCTTATAGTAAGCTTAAGTTATTATTAATTTTTAGCTATCTCTAGGAATAAATTAATATAAATTTTATTATAAGTTTATCTTTTATATAAATAAATATATAGAAGATAAATATAATTTTAATAATAGTTAATTATTTTATTAAATATTATAAATTTTTATTTATAAAAAGTAATTTAAATATTATTAAATTAGTTTAAACTATTTATAAGTAAGTTAATTTAAGGTTTAAGCTACTATAAAGAATAATATCTAATTAAAGAAGTCTCTTTATATTAGAATTTTAATTTAATTTATATTACTATATAAATATTAAATAAAGACTTTTAATAGTATTTTATTTATAAATTAATAGTTAAATAAAATAAATAAAATAAATATTAAAATAGTACTTTTAAAGCTTTTATTTAAATTAAAAGAAGTAAAACTATTAGTTTTACCTTTTAAATATAGCTAAAATAGTATATAATTATATATAAAATACTATAATTAATATATTATCTTTTAAAATACTTTTTAAATATAATATAAAGTTTAAATTTAATATTAAAACTAATACTATTATTATAGTATAAATAGATAGTTAGATTTTAATAAGGTTTTACAGCCTATATATCTAGTACTTCACTTAAATCTGTTAAATAAATACTAATATAACTTAATATATAACTTATATTTAATTTATTTTAATTATACCTATATAATCCCTTCTTAATCTATATCTTTATTCTTTATAATAATTTAACCTCTAACTTTACCTTTATAAGTAGTAATAAAAAGATTATACTACTTAAAGCTTTTTTATATAAATCTTAAATAGCTTTATCTTATTAAAACTTAAACTATCTTATCTATTAAGCTCTTAATAACTTTATTAACCTAGAATTACTAATAATATAAGAAATAAACTGTTTTTTATAAATTATATTATTATTAATAATTAATTAGCTAAATAAATCTTAAACTATTTTTTAAGCTTCTTTAAAACTACCTCTATTAATTAAAGAAATCTTAACTATTTTTAAGTACTTCTAAAGATTATTAAATTTAATCTTCCTCTTATTTATCTACTTTATTAATTAGCCTATAAAAATAAAAAACTATCTCTTTATATTTTATTTTATTAAAAGATTTAATTAATACTCTTTTAAATAATTAAATCTTAAGTATTAAAAGAGTTTATCTTATCTTTAGCTAAAATTATAATAAGCCCTAAATATCCTATTCTATTACTTATTATCTCTTCTTTTATTACTTTATTAGCCTTATTATTTTTATTTTAATTTTTACTAAGAATCTTAAATTAATAAAATAACTAACTTATTAAATCCTATAGGCAATAAAAACAACCTATAAGCCTTAAATATTAAAGCTTCTAGCTTATTAAATACTACCTCTTTATTTACTTTAAATACTAATTTTAATATCTTTCTAGGTAATATTAATCTTATATCTTTAATTAGCTTACTAAATTAGCTACTTAAATAAATACAATCTTTTAATAATTTATAGCTACTAAATAGTTTCTAATTATAGCTTTAAAGCTAGTTATAGCTAACTTTTTAATAGAAATTTTAATAATTATTATAATAGGTAATAATTATATTACTTAAAATTATTCCTAATTTAAATAATAGTAAGAAAGATAATTCTTAAGACTTTAAAGCTTTAAATTAAAATAACTAAGATATAACTATAATTAAAACTAAGAAAAATATTTATTATCTTTAATTTAATTATCTCTCTTAAAACTTAGAAACTATTAAGTATCTTAATTAAGAGATTTATTTTACCTATAGAGATATTAGAAAGATTTAAAAGTGGATTAAATAGTAAAATATAATTAATAAGGATAATACTAAGGCCTTTAAGTATTATATTATATACCTAAATAAGTAATATAATATAATTAAAATAATAAATATTTTTATTATTTAATAGAAAATATAGAATCTTAAGTAGAAAGTATAATATAATAAGTTTAATAAAATTTAAAAGGAATATATTAAAATATTTTAAATAAATTATAAGCTTATAAAAGTAAATAAGATAATATATAAGTAATATATATTACTATTAAAGACTATTATATAAAAGATTATAAACTTTTATAAGGTAGCTTAAAGGAATAAGAACTTATCTTATTATAATAAAATCTAATATATATTACCTATATAAGAGACTATAAGATTAATTACCTATATAAATACTTCTAAGGATATAAAAGAAGTTAATATTACACCTAATTATAGTACTAAGATAACTAGAAATTCTTAATCTATAACTAAGAAGATTATAAAGCCTATTAAGAATTATAAAGCTAATAATAATTATAATTACTTTTATTTCAATTAAATGAACTTTAAAGAGACTTAATAATTTAATAAGTTTATTAATTGTTTTCAACCTCCTTAAAATCACTAAGAAAGTACTACTAAGTTAATTCTATAATCCTTTATAACTAATATTATATCCTATAATAACTATATTAAAATTAAATATAATAATCTTAGGTATTTTAATTTTTATTATAATAATTCTAATAATTAAGATATAATTTATAAAGGTAGAAAAGTCTATTATATTAATATTTACTAGTTTAAGAACTATATTTAAATATACTTTAAGAATTCTAATACTATTATTAAAATTAAGTAATAAATTATTAGTATTTAATAAACTATCCTTAAAGATATAACTCTTAAATAATAGACTAATAAGCTAACTATTATCTATTATTAAAAACTTTAATAAAATAAAATTAATTATATACTTAAAAAATTAAAATTATAATTTAATAGAAATACTAGTAAAACTAATAATAAGTTAAACTACCTTTAGTTTTATTTTAATAACTTCCTTAAAAATAATAACACCTTTAAGTATTATATATAAAAGGTTCTATATTATACCTATATTAATAATATTTTTAATAATAATAATTCTAATTAATATACTATTATAAGAACTATATAGAATAAATTAAATTATAGAATTTATATTTATCTTCTAATATTAGAAAAGAATTAAACCTTAGTATAATATATATAATATAAATTACTAAAAATAAATATATTATTTTATTATAATATATAAAAGCTCTAGCTAATAAAAAGAAGAAGCCTTCTTATTTAAATAATTCCTTATTTTTTTTATATCCTTTTAATAATTACTAAGATAGTAATTAATCTTATAGATTTCAATCTTTTCTATTTTCTTTTAACTACAACTAAAATAGTTAAAGTTAAAATAGTTATAATAACTACAATTAAAACTAGAATTCCTATTCTTATAATTTAAATAACTAAGATAGTTATTTAAAAGATTAAAAAACTAATTAATTCTATAAAGATAATTATAATAGAGATTACAATAGTAAAAAGAATAACCATTAAAACTAAACCTATTATATTTATAAAAATAATAATAATTATAATAATTATTATAATAGTAATTAATTAGATAAAGGCTATAATAATATATTTAATTCTTACTTTATCTCTTCTTTTAATAATATTTATTTTATTTCTAATAATAATTATAAGTAATATAGAAAGATCTATTATACTAATAAAGCTAAAGCTAAATATAAAGCTTATAATTACTATCTTAATATAATTTATTATATTAATAAACTCTCTCTAATAACTAATCTTTTCTTCTACACTTATTAAACCTATTAAAAGGTTTTCCTATTATAAAATAAACTTTTCTATTACTTTTTTAATAATAAAAAGAATAAACTATTTTATATAGTCCTATTAAAGAAACTTAATAAAATTTACTATATAAAGGATATAGCTACTTACTTTACTAATAATATAATTAAAAAGACTTTACCTTTAAATTCCTAAAAGTCTCTTATAGGTAAGTTTAATTAGTTACAAACTAAGATTTATCTTTAAATTAATAGTAACTATAACTATAGCTACTATAATATTAATATTAAATATAATATAATTAATTATAGCTTTCTAAAGTGCTATAATTATATAATCTACTATAATAATAATAAAGATATTTATAAACTTAAAAGAGTTTTAATTAAACTTATTAAGTAAATAACCTTCTTATTCTATATTAAAAGTATTAAATCTAATAGTAAAAAAAACCTTATTAAACTTTAAGCTAATACTTAAATTATTAATAGTTTTAAAATTAACTTCTTACTAGAAAATTCCTAGTTATAGCTATAAGATATAATTATTAATTATATTACTTAAACTATTATTTTATCTTAAATGAATAACTTTACTATTCCCTTTAAGGTTATTAAACCTATAACTTTTATTATCTATAAGGTTACTACTATTACTATAGTAGTCTTAGTTCTTAGTAAGAAAAAAATCATTTCTATTAGTTTTATAATACTATTTAAAGATTATAATTTTATATTCTTAAGTATATATTTATTAGCTTTTAATATCTTAATAAACTTTTAATTTAATAAAAAAGTCCTTATTAAGAATATTACTAATAGAAAGATAAAGATTAAATATAATATTTAATTTAAAACTATTTATAAAATTAAATTTAAAAGTTACTTTATCTTTAGCCTAAAGAATATCCTTAAGACCTTAGAAACTATAGCTCTTCTTAAAGTAAACTATTCCTTAATTAATTTAAAGTAATAAATCATTACATTTAATAACTAATACCCTTAAATAATACCTTTAATAGCTACTACCTTATCTAAAACTAAATCTTTTATTCCTTTAATAAAAGAGGAATTTAATTTTATACCCTAGCTTTATATTATTACTTTAAAATAAAATATTAATTTTAAACTAATTCTAATATTATTAAATAAGGCTCTTATTAACTTTAAATTAACTACTCTATTCTCTAATATTATCTTTAAAAATATTATCTAGGAATTAAACCTTATTAATTCTAACCCTTTTAATATTCTTAATATATCTAAGTTTAAGAAGAAATTCTTAATCTTTAATATTAAAACTCCTAATAATACCCTTTATATAATAACTAAAGATAGTATTTATATCTTTATAGGTAATAAAAATAAAATTTAAGTCCTATAAAAGATCTATAATTTAATTAAGTAAGTTTAAAAGAATTTTAAACTTATAAATCTACTAAAAAAACTAGTAAATAAAAATTAAATTAGTTAATAGCTAGTAAAATATAAAGCTAAATTTTAAACCCTATCTACTTTCCTAAAAAGATTATATCTATTTTAATACCATTTATAATAGCCTTTACATCTAAAAACACTTCTTCTTCTCTAATAAACTAATACCCTTTATATACTTAGTCTTTATTATATAGTAGATAATCTATAATATTAAAAAAAGGTATACTATTATTAATTTATAAGCTTTAAATACTATAGCTATTTCTAATTATTATCTACTTCCTCTATAGTTTAATATAATTAAGTCTATTTAAAGAAAGAAATAGCTTATAATTATTAATATTATATAGTTTTTCTTTTAGTTTCTTATCTATCTAAAGGATTAAGAAAAATTAATAATTATTAGTTATTAAAAACTTAAAAAGCTATTAGTTATACTTATAAACTTCTATAATTTACTTATCTATATATAGTAATATATAAATTATCTTTTTAAAGATTATACCTCCTATTATTAGGCTTTTATTAATAATATTATTATCTTTTTAAATATATTTAAGGACTATACTTATTATTTAAATACTTTTAATATAATTATATCTTTTATTTAAAGGATATTTAAATAATTATTATTTATATTAGTTTAATCTTTAAAAAGAGAAAATAACTAATTCTAATTAAGATTATAAAATTAATTAATTAGTTTAGTTAATTAAATAAATTTAACTAATTATATTATAGTTAATTAAATTTAACTATATTATAATTAGTTAATTAACTAACTAATAACTATAAGCTATTAACTAACTATTAACTAACTAAGTAACTAATTTATAAATAGATATTAATAAAAATTTATTTTTAAAAAATTTAAATAAAGATATAAGTAATTAGAAAAGAATTTAAAAATAAAAATAAAAATAAAATCTAAAAATATTTAATTACTTAAAAATACCTTTATAATCTATTAAAATAAATAATATAATTTATTTAAATTTATTTATTTAATTAATATATATAAAAAATATTATTATTAATTAAATTTATTAATTAAATATTAATTAAAAATTATTTTAATAGAAATATTAATAAAGATTATTTTTTATTTTTTAAAATTCTTAATTTTTTTAAATTAAAATTTATCTTTAAAAATTATTTTATTATTTTTATTAATTTATTTAAAATTATCTATTTAACTAATATTAATAATATATATTACTTTTAATTCTATTTAAAAGTTAAATATTATTTAAATATTATTTTAATAAAAATATTAATAAAAATAACTTTTTATTTTTTAAAATTTTTAACTTTTTTAAATAGAAATTTATTTTTAAAATCTATTTTATTATTTTTCTTACTTTATTTAGAATTATCTATTTAATTAAATAAATAAAAGATATTACTTTTAATTTTATTTAATAATTAAATTATAATTATTATTTAAATTAAAATTTTTAAAAGATAATAAAGAATTTTTAATAATTTTATTAATAAGATTATTATTTTTATTATTTAATTTATTAAATAAATTAATATAATAGTTATTATTAATAATATTATTAGAAATACTAATAATTCTATCTTTTTCTTTTTTTAAATTATAATTTATTAATTTTTTTAAAATATTAAAAATTTAATTAATTTAACTTACTTATAAAATTCCTCTTTTAAAATTTAAATAATATTAGATTTAATAAAAGAATAAAAATTTAATAATTCTTTATCTTTAAATGAATTATTTTAAATTTAAAATTTAAAATAATTACTAATAAAATAGATTTATAATTTAAAATAATTAAAGAAATTAACTTCTTAAAAAAATACTTTTCTAATTTATTTATTCTTTTATTAATAAAATTAATAAAAACATTTAAATAAAAAGATTAATTTTATATTAATATTTATTTTAATTTATAATTTATAATTTATAATTTTAAAAAATATTTATTAAATTAAAATTAATTCTTATTTATTATTTATAATTATTTAATAATTCTTTAAATAAAGAATATAATTATATTAAAAAGTATTATATATTATTAGTATTTAATAAAGCTATTAATTAACTTTAAAACCTTTATTAAATCTAATAACTTTATTTAACTATTAATTAACTATTTAACCTTTAAGCAGTTTATATTAGCTCTATTTAATTATTTAATTCTTAGCTCTTTAAGCTATCCTTATAATATATATAAACTAGCCTTTAAACTGCTTATTATAGTTCTTAAAAGCTTAAATAACTTTTTATAAGTTATTCTTAATAATATTCTTTTAAATAAATAAGAAGCTATATACTTTTTAGCTATTAATAAAGAGATAACTAAAGCTTAATAAAGCTATATTATCTTTAAAATTAAGATCTTTAATAAAGTCTTTTAAATTATTAAAATTAAATTTTAAATATATTATAAGTCTTTCTACTTTTATTTAAAAATAAAGTATTAATATAATTCTTTAATTAATTATTTTAATCTTTAACTATTTAATAAAGCCTTTAAGAAAAGAGATAAAATAGTTTTTAAACCATCTTGAAGACAGACGTCCGAACCAGCAGCGCATCGCCGCAACTACAGGGTAGGTGGTGCCCATAATCCAGGATTCCGCACCCATGGTCGAGTTTAAAGTTTAAATTCCGGATCTGAGTCCGGCCCTCTATACACATAGGGATTTAACAAAGGTTAAGCCTTCAGGCTAGGGTAGTAAGATTAATATACCATAATTATATTTACTAGTATTAGAGACTATTACTATATCTTTAAAATATAGGTATTATATTTATTATATTAGATTAACTATATTGAATATATTATATTAGAATTAGTTATTTCTTCTTTTTAAAGGTTAAACTAATATAAATTATAATTATTTAGATAAAATATAATTTTTATATAAATAATATTATTAGTTATAAATAAATTTACTTTATAAATTTTAATAATTTTTATTAAAAAGATTAATTATTTATAATCTTTTTTTATATATAAAAAAGTATATTTAATTCTATTAAATAGTTATTTTTTCTTTCTTTTATTTTATCTTTATCTTTATCTTCTTCTATATATAAAAATAAATTAATTATAATCTACTATTACTACTTAGAATTAATTTAAAATTAAAAATATTATTAAAAATAAAGAAATCCTTCTTTTTTATCTTTAAAAGGAATATTATATAGTTATATATTAAAATAAATAAAATATTATAACTATTAAAGCTTAAGATTAAAAAACTTAAAATCTTTATAAAAGAATTTAATTTTAAGAATAATATAGCTATATTAGCCTTTAATTATATTCTTTTTAATATTTAAAAAGTATATATCTTTTTAGAAATTTTAAAGTTTATTATTATTATATAGAGATTAAAAGTTATTTAAGTCTTTTATAGCTTTAAAGAGTAATATTAAATCTAATTTAAGTATATTAAAAGGATAGCTTAAAAAGCTAAGAAGTAGAAACTTATTATAAACTACTTAGAAGTAAAATAATTAGTTAATAGTTAAATAATTAGTTAATAGTTAAATAGTTAGTTAGTAATTAAATAGTTAGTTAGTAGTTAAATAGTTAGTTAGTAGTTAAATAAAGTTATTAAGCTTAATAGATCTTAAAATTAATTAATAGCTTTATTAAATATTAATAATATATAATACTTCTAATATAATTATATTTTCTATTTAAAGGATTAATAATATATATAATATATTTAATATTACTAATAAAAGATTTATTTAAAGAAGATTAATAATTATTTTTAAAAGAATTAATAAAGATATTATTATTAAAAGTATTACTTTTAATAATACTTTATTTAATTAATTAATAAATATTAAAAATAATAAATTAAAACTTAAAAATTAATAAATATTTTAAAATATTTTTTAAAGAGATATTAAAATATTCTTTTAAATATAAACTTTAATATAACTTTTAATTAATTTATTAAAATTTATTTATTTATAAAAGAATTAATTAAGATTTTTTTTAAATATCTAAAGATATAATAAAATTACTTACTAATTAATTTATATTATAATTTAAAAGATAGATTTATAAAGGTAATTATAATACTAATATAAGTAGTTTAAGTTATAAAAGTTTAAATATTAAAAGTTAAGAAAATCTTTTTAAAAGATTTAATATTCTTATAATAATTCTTAATCCTAAGTACAACTAGTATATAAAGTTATAGATATAGTAGGGCTTATACTAATAGCAGTAGAAAATATAAAATAATAATATAAGTTAATTAATTATAGCTAAGATAGCTTTTACTTAAAAGTATATTATTAGGTAAAGATACTTTAAATACTAAAAAGCTATTTAGATAGGTATTTAAAGGTAGATTTTATCTATATATATAGATAGTTAAATCATTCTAGATTACTAATCTATTATAATTAAATCACTTTAGATTAATAAGAATTATTAATTATCTATAATTATTTATCTTATTTATTCTACTATTTTTAACTATTTAGGTTACTACTTTATAGTATTATATCTTAATTTTATAATATAATATTTCCTCTTTAGGTTAATACCCTAATAATTCTAACTGCTTCTTAAGATCTATACTATTAGATCCTGAATTTTTACTATAAGTATAAAACTCTTCTCTTAATTCTCTCTACTTCTTTCTAATAAAATATTATTAGGATATATTAAGAAATAGAAATCTAAGCTATTATATAATTATAATATTTTACTATATAAGATCCTTTAAGATAGATTTAAAGTTATACCCTATATATACTATTTTAAAAATAACTTATAGTATAAAATAATAAAAAAAATAAAAAGATATTTTAAATATATTTATTATAGTTAATCTTATAATAAAATAGATATCTTTATAGGTATTTATATATATTATTACTTAGCTAACTAAAAAGATAATATACTAATTATAATAGTATTCTATATAACTACTAAAGTAAAATACTTAGAATAAGCTGAAATAGATAAAGAGAAGAGATTTCTAAATCTTTAAAAGAAGATAAATAAGATCTCTATCTATCTAATCTACTTATAAAAGTAATATTATTCTCTTTATAAGAAGGGTATTTAAATGGTATAATATAATTTAAAAAATATAGATAAACTAGAAGAGTAAGAGAGAAGAAAGTTAAAAGCTACTATTAAAATATAATCTACTAGTAGTTTTAGTATAGTTAATTAGAATACTATAGATTTAAATAATTTAATATTTATTAATATTAGGCCTATTAGTAGAACTACTAGAGTATCTTTATATAGTATAATAAGTATTTAATAGGTTTCTAAGTATTTTCTTTATTATTATAATCTTTTTATTTAATTAAATATTTCTTATTAGATATTCTTTATTTAAGTATTTTCTTAACTTTATATTCTTTTTCTTCTATATCTATTTCTATTAGTTTATTTAGTCTTACTCCTTAAAAGGTTAGTTTTAGTAGGGATATATAAAATATATTATAAATATATATTAATAATAATAATAATAATTTATAATTAGATATTAATATTTTCTATAAGATCTTAAATAGTTTTAGTTTTTTATAATTTAATTTATTATTAGATTATTTTATTATAATATTTTTTTATAGTAGGTAGATTATATCTTCCTTTAAGAAGAATAATTCTTTTATTCTTTTTTAGTTATAATAATATACTACTTATTATTATATAAATTCTAATTTTGTTTTTAAGGATATATATAATTTTTTAAGGTATTCTATTTTAAGAATTATAAATTTTATATTAATTTTATTCTATAATTACTAATAAATCTTAGATTCTCTATTATAATTTATAAAGAATAATAATATTTTTATTATTTTTATTTTAAAGCTATTATATATAAATTAAATTAATAATAATAATTCTATTTAATTATTTTATTTATAATTAATATAGTTATATAGATAAACTTTTAATATTTAATTTAGCTATTCTATTTATCTATTAGTTTATAAGTAATAAACTATTATAAGCTTTTTATTTATTTTTAACTGTTCTATAAGGGAAGTATAGAATTTTAATATAAATATAGTTTCTTTATTAGTAATAATTTTATATAGTAGCCTATAATTAGCTATAATAGTTCTTAAAAAGATAAATATTAATTATTCTATTAAGTATATCTCTTTAAATAATAAGAAATATATATATTTAGTAAGTTTTTTAGAGATTACTAAAATATTATTATATTTTATTTTTATTATTAGATCTTTAGATTTTAATAGCTTAATAATAAAATCTATAATAATTAAATATTAAGATTCTTTTAATATTAATATAGATTATAATTCTCTATATACTTTATATTTTAATAATTTATTAAGATTATATTATAGGTATTTTTTAATTATATTCTTTATAATTTAGTTAAATTATAAGAAGTTATATATTTATTAGATTCTTATTATAGTCTATATAACTTTTTAGTATTTATATATTTTAGCTTTATAAATCTTTTTTATATATCTTTTTTTAAGTATAAATAGTATATAAATATAATTCTTATATATAATAAGATAATCTTTTATTAGTTTATATTTAATAAATAGATTATCTTTATAGTATCAGTATATTTCTTATTTCTTTATATTATTTAGTAGTATCTATATCTTTATAAGAGAGATCTATTATAAGATCCCTTTAAGGGTTCTATCTATATTTATCTGTATAATTATTTAGGTATCTATAGGTATTTCCTATTTATAATTAGGCCTTTAGCTTAGAATATTAATTCTATTATTATTTAATTCTTTTTTATATATAATTTTATAGTTAAATTCTAAGAGGAATTCTATCTATTATATTTATTATTTATTAAGTTCCTTAGAGGTAATAAAATAGATTAGATTCTTATAATTTATATATATTATAATTAAGTGTATTATTCCGCTTAGATATAGTCTCTATTCTTTAAAATATTTAATAATAGCTATTAGTTCCTTATTATAGATTTAATAATTAAGTTCTAATCTATATAGTTTTTTTAAGAAAAATATAATAAGATATAAAACTTTTTTATTATCCTATTATTTAAATTATTCTTCTAGGATATAATTAGAAGTATCTATTTCTAATTTATATAGTTAATTAAGATTAATTATTTTAGTAATTAATTTACTAAAAAGATATTTCTTAATCTTATTAAAAGTCTCTTAATATTCTTATATCCACTTAAAGGCCTTATCTTTCTTAGTAAAATTAATTAATAATATTATTAATTCTTTATATCCCTTTAAGAATTACCTATAATAATTTATAAATCCTAAAAAGGATTAAATTTCTCTAATATTCTTAGATATTAACTAATCTTTAATTACTATAAATTTAATTAGATCTATTTATATTTCTTTTAATTAAATTAGATATTTAAAATATACTATCTTTTATATATAGAATTAACTTTTATTAGGATTTACTAGTAAATTTATTACTTAAAAGTCTTAAAGTATTTTATAAATATATTATTAATATTTCTTTAATATTTTAAAATAAATAAGAATATTATTAAGATAAATAATAATAAAATTATTTAAGTATTTCTATAGTATATTATTAATTATATTTTAAAATAAGACTAATATATTAATAAGTTTAAAAAATATAATAAGATATTTAAAATATTTTAAATAAATCTTAAATATAGTTTTTTATTTATATTCTTCCTTAATATAAATTAAATTATAAACTCTTAATAGGTTTAATATTATAAACTAATTAGCTTTATATAATCTATTATATAGCTTTATAATTAATAGTAATAGATATTAGTTTTTTATTATAATATTATTAAATTATTAATAATTAATATATATTCTTTATTTATTATTCTTTTTTAGTATCTAAAGGATTAAATATTTTATTAATAATTAAAATAGTTAAATAAAACCCTTTTAGAGATTCTTCTCTAAGTATTTTCTTAACTTCTAGAGTTATAATTTATTTAAGCTATAGATCTTCTAGAACTTAAATATAATTCCTAACTTTAATAATATTTTATAGTTATAATATAAATATAATAATAATACTATTTTAAGTTCTAATTAAAATAGCTTTTTATATTAATAGTATTCTTTTAATACTATTATAATTCTATTAAACTATTTTTCTTTAAAATATAATAAAGCTTTATAAATAGATAACTTATATATATTCTATTTTTAAGAAGCTTTATTAGTTAAGTTCTTTTTTAATTATTTCTAATATAATTACCTTAGCTATATTATCTAGCTAATAGACTAATTAATATACAGGTTATTTTATTATAACTATAGTATTTCTAATATTATATTATAATCTATAGTATTTATAATATCTAAGATTATTAAGATAGATTAGAAAGTAATTTAAATAAGAAGTTATATAGTTTCTTAGTTAATTATTTTATTATTATATTAGATTTAATTTCTTTTTATTATAAATAATTTATATAGATTTTCCTTATAAATCTATAAAATCTTAAGTTTATTAATTAGTTATAATAAGATATAGCTTTTTTAAGTATTACTATTAATTAATATAATTATCTTCTTATTATTAAGTTATATTTTAATTAATATTAATATATAATTAAAGATAGCTCTTAGAGTTCTCTATATTTTATCTCTTATTTAATTTTTTAATAAAAGCTATATTTATTTTTTAATATTTATTTATTTATTTTCTTATTATAGATTTATTAGTAAATATATTCCTATTATATTATAAGGTCTTTTTATAGTACTTTAAGTCTTATTACTTATATTTCTTATTATTAGTTATATAATATACTTTTTCCTATTAAGTTTTAATACTACTTAATATATTTAGTTTTTATTAATTTTTTTAGGTCTTTCTTAAGCTTCTTTTATACTTTTTCTTTAATAATTTTAATTTATTTATATTAATTTTTTAAGACTTACTAGTTAGATACTTCTTTATTAGTTATTACTTTTATAGATATTTCTATTATAGTTTATTCTAAGGGTTCTATCTAAGATATCTTATAAAGTTATTCTAAGGCTTTACTTTATATTAATAGATTAAATTCCCTACTAAAATATCTTTTTAAAGTTCTATTTAGTTAAAGATATATTTATACTCTTTATACTACTTCTATCTTAAGATAATATTATACTTTAAATTTCTATAGGTAATATATCTTATATTATATTATTATATAAATATTAATTATTCTTTTTCTTATTATATAAGGTAATAAATAATTAGCTTATATATATAGTTCTATATATTCTTTATTATTATCTACTTAGTAAACTTCTTAGAATTTTAATTCTTCTTATAAATAAATATAAATTTAATAATCTTTATATTATCTTAATAGAAAGCTATATTTTATCTTTAACTTAAAATATATTAGATATTTATTATAAATATATACTACCTAAGATAATTATATATATCCTTTAGTTTTATAATAAAGTTATAGATTTTTATATAAGTAAATTTTTTATTTTTACTATTACTTCTTTTAACTAGCCTTTTAGAGGCTTTTTTCTATAATTACTATTTATTAGTTATTATCTATTAGTATTAAATTCTAATATTTTTAAAGTACTTTTAATTACTATTTAGTTCTTTACTTTTTAGGAATTAATATTATAAGATTCTTTTTTTTATTTTTTTATTTTTTAATCTAAATAAAAATTTATTTTTTACTTTTAATAGTTATTTTACTAGTAGATTTATTAATCTAATTATTATCTTCTTTTATTAGATCTTTAATATATTATTTTATTTTATCCTTTAGAAGATATACTACTTCTAATAGATTCTTAGAATAAATAATATTTATTATTCTTTTTAGGGTATTTCTCTAGTAAATAAATATTTTATCTATAAAGTTATATTATCTTATAATTATTACTACTTTAGACTATTCTATATACTTAGGATATTAATTATTATTTTATTTTTTTAAGAGATATATAATATAATTATTATTATAATATATTATTTAGTATTTATTTTTATATTATATTTTTTAAGTAGTATTTATTTATTATTTTAATTCTAAGACCTTTTAAAATTTTTTTTTTTAATAATAGTTTCTAATAAAGTATTCTTTCTTTTTATAGTTAAAGTATTTCTTAGGTTCTTATTTAATAGTATTAAGTTTTATAGGTTTTAGATATTAAATACTTCTTTATATAGTAGTAGTTTTTTATTATATTATCTTTTTTCTCTAATTAGCTTATTTAGAATAAAAAGTTTATAATTATTATTTTTACTTTTTAAGGTATTATTTATATAATTAGTTATTAATTTATATAGTTATAATTATATACTTAAAAAACTTCTTTAGTTAGTCTATCTTTATAAGTTTATTCTTAATTTTAGATTTTAATTTATTATAAAATAAGACTATAAAAGATTTATTATCTTATCTTAAGTTAATTATAATTTATTAGAATTTTATTATATAGAAAATAATTAATTTAATCTATTATAATTATTAGAATTATTATTTAGCTAATCTTTTCTTATTAAGATTTTTAAAAGTATTTTTAATTACTTTTTTAAAAGTATTAAATCTATTTATAAATAGATTTTATATTCTTTTCTACTAATTAGTTATTAATTTTTTAAGGAAATTCTATTATATAGGTTTAAACTAAATAAATATCTTTCTTTTAAGCTTAGTAGTTATAAAGAGAATCTAATTGGTAATATATAGAAAATTATAATTATACTTTTAGATATAGATATAGTATTAAGTAAAGAATTTTTATAAGTCTTTTTTTTCTTTTAAAAATACCTTAGATATTTTATATTTAGTACTTTTAATATAGGTCTATATTATAATAAGCTATTTCTCTAGCTATTAAATTTTAATAATAACTTACTTTATAGTATAGATTAATCTAAAGTTAATTAATTAAGATTCTAATATAATTCTTTCTATATTATTACTTAAAATATAATTTACTTACTAAATAAGAGTATTTAATATATAATAATTTTTAATTCTAGATATAACTAATATATAGGGTTATAAATATAGTAGGATTTATATTAATAATAATAGAAAATATAGAGTAATAATATAAGTTAACTAATTATAATTAAAATAACTTTTATTTAAAAGTATATTATTAGGTAAAGATACTTTAAATACTAAAAAGCTATCTAAATAGGTATTTAAAGGTAGATTTTATCTATATATATAGATAGTTAAATTATTTTAGATTATTAATCTATTATAATTAAATCACTCTAGATTAATAAGAATTATTAATTATCTATAATTACTTATCTTATCTATTCTATTGCTCTTAACTGTTTAGGTTGCTATCCTATAGTACTATACTTTAATTTTATGATAATTCTCTTTTAATTTATAATTAAAAGTTAATAAATAAGAATTATAAATAGAATTAAAAGTATTTTTTATTTTTTACTTATTTAAAGATATAGAAGTTCTATTAAAATTAATTAATAGTTAAATAAATAAATAAATAAATAAATAAATAAATAAATAAATAAATAAATAAATAAATAAATAAATAAATAAATAAAACTTACTTATTAAAATAATTTAATAAATTTAAAAAATATATTAAATTTATTATATTAAATAATAAATTATTTTTAATCAAAAAAGCTAATATATAATTATAAGCTTCTTTTTTATTAAAAATATTATTATTATTTAATTTAAATCTTTTATTAGAAAAGCTAAAAGAATTAAAAGTAGTTAAAGTTTCTAAGATTTAAATTAGTTAATTTCTTTTAATTTTTAAAATATATTTTTTAATAAATTAAATTAATATTTTTCTATTTTATTTTTTCTAATTTTAAATTATAAATAGTTCTAATATACTTAAATTAATAATAATATTATAAATTTAAAGTTTAAAATCTTTTATAATTTATTTTAGTTAAATAAGAATAGTTAATTAATTAATTAATATTTTAAATAAATATTTTAAAAATAGTTAAAAAGTTTTTTAATTAGTATATTATATTTTAACTTTTTTAAAAGTTCCTTCTTTAATAAATAAAATTATAAAATTAATTTAAAGTTAATTAATTAGTTTATAGTTAGTTATTAGTTTATAATTTTAATTAGTAAATTAACTAACTATAAATTATAATTAATTAATTATAAACTAATTATACTAATTAAATTAATTAAAAATACTTTTTAAATTAATTAAAAAAATAATTAGAAATGTTATTTTAATAGATTCTTTATTAGATGTTCTAATCCTTAAAAAAATATTTTAATATATAATTTTTTAATAAAGATATTAAAATTAAAAGATAATTTTAAAAATTTAAAACCTTAAAATTAAAATATTAAAATATTAAAATTTAAATATCTTTTTAAATAAAATAATTATAAAAATACTTTTTATATTTTATAATAATTTATTAGTATCTTTATAAAGTTATAATTTATAAAATATTATTTTATATTAACTATATAATTAAATATAGTTAATTAATTCATTTCTAATTAGTTTTTAATTTATAGTTTTAATTAGTATATTAACTAAACTATAGTATAGTTAGTTAAATTCACTATATTAACTAAATTAATTAATTAATTTTATAGCCCTATTAATAGGTAATAAAGCTCTTATAAATAATCTATTTTTTAAATAGTAGATTTTAAAATCTTTATTATCTTTTAAAGAAAAATTTAAATTATTATAATTTTAAATTATATTATTAATTTTAACTTTTAAACTAATATAATTAATAGGAGATTAAATAGAATCTATTTTAAAATATTTTAAATAATTAAAATAAAAGATAATTTAATTAAATAAAAAATTTAAAAAATAAAAAATAGAAAGATTTTAATTTTTAAATACTTTTTTTTTAAAAAAAAGTTTTTATTAATTTAAAAAGTTAATTTATTAATATTAAAATACTTTTAATATAATATTAATATTAATTTAATACTTTTAAATTTTAATTTTTTAATATTTAAATATAAAAATATAGTTATATTAAAAATTTTAAAATTTAAAACTATTTTAAACTTTAAATTTTTAAAGTTTAAGATTATTTTTAACTTTAAATTTTTAAAGTTTAAGATTATTTTTAACTTTAAAAAATTAAAGTTTAAGATTATTTTTAAACTTTAAAAAATTAAATTTAATTATTTTAAATTCTTTTTTTAAACTTTAAATTTATAATTTAAAATTATTTTAAAGTTTATAATAAAATTTAATTATAAATATTTTCTTAAATATTTAATTAAATTAGATATTTTAAAATTAATTACTTTAAATTTAAAAGTTTTAATTATATTTATAATTACTTTAGTTACTTTAATTAATTTAATTATTTTAATTTTTATTTATAAATATTATATTATTTTTAATTAAAAAACTATTTATTTATTTAGTTTTAACTTTATTAAAATATCTTTTTCTATTTTAAAATTTTTTTTAATATTAATATCTTTAATATTAAAAAAGATACTTCTTTATTATCTTTTTATTATTTTATTTTATTTAAAAAGTAATTTAAATTTAATTAAATTTAATTATTTAATATTTATTTTAATTTTTATAATTAAAATAATACTTATAATCATTTTAAAGGATTTATTAATCCTTTAAAATTAATTATTTAACTTTTTATTATAATAGAAGAGGTACTTATAAAAAGACTTTTATAAAATATTAATTAGTAATTAAATTACTTATTTTAGTAAGATATTTTAATTTCTTTAAAAATTTAATTATAATTATTAACTTTTAATTAATTAAAAGAATATATTTTATAATATATAATTATTATAAAGAATAATATAAAGTTTAAAAGAGGTAGATTTAAAAGAAGTAAAAAGAAAAAGAAAAAAAAGAAGTTTTATATTTTTAAAAGATAAATTTCTTTCCTTTTTTTTTATTTTATTTTTTTATTTATTAATATCTATTTAATTTATAACTTTAATTTAAAGTTATTTTCTATTTCTTTACTTTATATTCTTTAAAGAATTTTCCTTACTTTTTATTAAGTATTTTTATTTATTTTTAAAATAATAAAAAGAGTATATATTTTTAAAATTTTAAAAATTAAAAATTAAAATAACTTAATAAAATATATTATATATAATTAAATTAAATTTACTAATTTATTAATTTCTATATAAAAAGTTATAAATTATAAATTATAATATTATTTTATTAAAATAAAGTTTATTTTAAATAAGAAATTATATTAAAAATAATAATAATATTCTTTATTAATTTTAAAAGAATTAAATTTAAAAGATTAAAATTAAAAAATTTATTTTAAATTTTAAAAAAAAAATTATTATTTTTTATTAATTTTTAATTAGTTTTTAATTAATTAATTAATTATAATAAATTTAATTAATTAATTTATTAATTAAAATTTAATATAATTAGTTAATTAATTAATTAAAATTATAAATTAAAAACTTATTATAAATTAATTAACTAATTATTAATTAATTTTATAATTTTAATTATATTTTATAATTTATAAAAAGTTATTTTAAAAATAGATATTTAAATTAATAGTATATTATTATAGTTATAAATTTATATCTATAATTAAATTTAAAGTTTAAATTTTAAATTTAAATTTAGCTTTTTATATATATAAAGAATTAATAGAGATTAAATCTTTAAATTAAAATAATAGAATTAATATATTATAATTATATTTACTAATATTAAAAACTATTATTATATCTTTAAAATATAGATATTATATTTATTATATTAAATTAATTATATTAAATATATTATATTAAAATTAATTATCTTTTCTTTTTAAAGGTTAAATTAATATAAATTATAATTATTTAAATAATAATAATAAATAATAATTAAATATTATAGTTTTATTTAAAAACTTTAAATTAATAATAATTTAACTTTTTTTCTTTTTATAAATATTTTGTTAAATAATAAATACTAAATAAATAAAAGAAATAGAATTCTTTTTTTATTTTATTTAATCTTATTTATATAATATATTATATATTTTATTTATAAAATCTTAATCTTTTTTTAAAAATAGATATATATAAATATTAAGCTTTATATTTTATTATTCTTTAATTAATTTAATCTTTATTAAATTACTTTTTTATATTTAAATAAAATCTAAATCTTATTAAACCTTAATAATAGCTTTATAAATCTATTATAAAATATAAATCTTATTAAAATCTTTAATATAAATATAAATACTATTTCTTATTAAAATTATAAGAATATTCTTAAAGGTTTTAATTTTAAAGATAGAAAATTTCTTTTTAATATAAAGCTTATTTAATATATTAAAAAAGCTAAATTATAAATTATATAATAAAGAATTATTATTTATTATAATATTATAAATTATATTAAAATATAATATAATTATTATTTTATTAATTAAATTATTATTTAATATTAAAAATAATTAAAAAACCTTATTAAAATATCTTAATATAGTTATTATAATCTTTATAATTAAATAAAACTTATTTCTTATAAAATAAATATTTATAATTCTATTTATAAAAAGAGTTAATATTAATAATACTAAATTAAAGTATTAAGTTTTTAATATAATATCTTATTATATATTATTTATAAAGTAATTTACTTTTAAAGTAGTTATTAAAGCTAAGGTTTTTATTATATTAATTAAACTTATAATAAAATAAATATTATTTATATACTTAAAATTATTTTAATTTATATATTATAAAAAATATAAATCTCTTTATTTAATAGGTTTATTAATATATATATTTTTAAAAATATATAATTAAATAATAAATTATAAGTAGCTATATATATAATTATTATTATAAAATTTTAATTATTAAAAAGATTAATATAACTAATAAAAATATTTTAAATCTTTTTAAAAATTAATTTAATTATATTAGTTATTATAACTTTATAAATTATTAATTTAATAAATTTTATTATTATAAAAAGAATTATAAATCCTTTAATAATATTTAAAAAAGAAATTATAAAGTTTTAATAATTAATTTTAATTTATTATAAAGTTAATTATAAGTAACTAAATAAAATTTTTATATTTAATTTATTAATAATTTAAATAAAAACTTAAAATTTAATTAATTCTTTTAATTTATTATTATAAATACTTTTTATAAAGAAAGTAAAAATAATTACCTTTAAAAACTTATTAAATAGTTTATTATTCTTTTATTAAATAATATATTTAAAGTTCTTTAAAAACTTTTTAAATATAAAATTATAATTAGTTTTAAAATTAATATAAATCTTTAAAGAATTATTATTTTAAATAATTTAAATTTAAACTCTTATATAGTTAAATCTTTTTATTAAAATCTTTTAAGTAGCTTTTAATATAGCTTTCTTTTTAATTTAGTTTTAAAAGTATATTAATATTTTAAATATAATATAAATTAATTTTTCTTTTTTAAACTTATAATTATCTTTTAAATAAATAAAAAGCTAATTTTAAAAAGAGAAAATTATATAGTAAATTTAATATTTAAAATATAACTTATTTTAAATAAATTAAATTATAAAGATATTATTAATTAAATATTAATACTTATTATAAATAATATAATTAATTTAAATCTTTTTAATATAATATTTCTTTTTATATTAATTATAAGTTTTAAATTATTTAATAAAATAAATAGAATTAATAAAGTTATTATAATTTTTAATATAAAGATTTAAAATTATAAATAAATAAAAATATTATTATTTTCTTTTTTAATATTTTAAAGTTAATTCTTAATTTAATAATTAATATTAAATTAAATATATTAATTCTTTTAATTATAATTCTTATTATTATTTTAAAATAAGCTTTTATTATAATTATTTTATTAGTAATTTTAATCTTATTAATTATAATTTTAATTTTAATTTTTATAATTATTATTATAATTTTAATTCTAATAATTATTATTATTATTATTATTTTATTAATTATTCTATTATTTATTATATTAATTATTATAATAATTATTATTTTTAAATCTAAGTTCAGCCCTTTGTATGTATAGGGAGAGATCTAGCCTTCAAGCCGGGGTAGTAGGGTTAATATACTATAACTATGTTTGTCAAGTACTGGGAACTGTCACTATGTCTTTAAAACACAGGTATTATATTCATTATATTGTATTAACTGTTTAAATATACTGTATTAAGATTAGTTATCTCTTTATTTAAAGGTTAACTAATATAAATTATAATCTACTAAATAATAATTATTATATTAATTATTATAATAATTATAAATATAAAAGCTTTAAAAGTTTTTATAAAAGGCTTAAGTTTTATAATTTATATTATAATTAAAGTATTTATTTTTAATATAAATTATTAAAATTAATTACTTCTTTTTAATAATATTTATATAACTAATAAAATTCTTAGCTATATTAAAACTTAAGAGATAAATATAAATTTAATAATTTAATTTAAAATAAATAGATTTTATAATATCCTTTTAATTAAAGTTATTTAAATTAAATATTTTATTAATATTAAAAAAATAAAATATCTTTTAAATAAAATAAAATAAAGTATTTTTATTTTATAAGAAATTAAATAATAATAAATATTATTAATTAAATTTAATTATAATTATTATAAAATTACTTTTAAAATATTACTTTATAGAATTTAAAAGTATATTAAAATCTTCTTTTTTTATTTATTAATATTTTATTATTTTAATCTTATTAATTTATAAATATATAACTACTTCTTTTAATAAAGTAACTTAAACTTTAATAATTTATTATTTTATCTTTATATAAATCTCTTTCTCTTTTAAAAAGATTAAGATTTAGTTTTAAAATTATAAAATATTAATAAAGATAATTTTATTACTTTAAAAGATTATATTTTAATCTTTTAAATTTAAATAATTAAAATTAAAGCTTTTAATATTTTTATATTTAATTTTAAAGTAATTAAATTAGAATAAAGTACTTTTAAAATTTATATTAATATCTTTTTAATAACTTTAATTATTATTATTAAAATAATAACTATTTTATTTATTAAAATAAAAATAATAACTTCTTTATAAACCTTATAATTTATAATTATTATTATTATTACTATTACTTTTATTATTATTATTACTATTACTTTTATTATTATTATTAAGATAATTTATTTAAATAAATTAAAATAATTATTAATATAATAGTTATTAAAATAGTTTTTAAAATTAAAGCTTTTAATTATTTTTAATAAATTTTTAATTCTTTAAATTATTTTAATTTATAAATTATAAAACTTAATAGTTAATTTATATTTAAAGACTATTTTAAATTATTATATATTTAATTTCTATTAAAATATCTTTTAAACTAATTATAATCTTAATAATAATAATATATTAAATCCTTTAAATAGAAGATATAATTATATTAAAATATTATATATTATTAATATTTAATAAGACTATTAATTAACTTTTAAATCTTAATTAAATTTAATAACTTTATTTAAATATTAATTAACTATTTAACTTTTAATTAATTATTTAATCTTTAAGTAGTTTATATTAGCTCTATTTATTTACTTAATTCTTTATATTTTAAGCTATTCTTATAATATATATAAACTAATTTTTAAATTATTTATTATAATTTTTAAAGGTATAAATAACCTTTTATAAATTAAAAGTAATTTTTTATATATATAAAAAGATATATACTTTTTAGCTATTAATAAAAAGATAATTAAAAGTTAATAAAGCTATTTTATTATTTAAATTAAGATCTTTAGTAAAGCCTTTTAAATAGTTAAGATTAAGTTTTAGTTATACTTTCTTTATAGTAGTATACAACTTAATAGAGTTTTAAAGAAAAGAAACTTTATACTTCTTAGATTTAATTTTATTCTTTTTTATTATCTTAATTAATTCTAAATAGTATTTATAAGTTGTAATTAATTTCTTTCTTATATATAGAAGGAAATAAAAATAAAGATAAAATAAAAGAAGAAAGAAATAGTTATAAAACTAAATATACTCTTTTATATATAAAAAAATATTATAAATAACTAATCTTTTTAATAAAAATTATTAAAACTTATAAAATAGATTTACTTATAGTTAGTAATATTACTTATATTAATATAAAAATTATATTCTATAGTTTATAAAACTATTTTAAAAATAAATATTTAAATATTATTATAACTATAAAATAAATAATATTTATAATTTAGAATTCTATATCTATAATTAAGTTTAAAGTTTAAATTTTAAATTTAAGTTTAATTCTTTATATATATAAAGAAAGATTAAGCCTTTAAGTTAAAATAATAAAGTTAATATATTATAACTATATTTATTAATATTAGAAATTATTATTATATCTTTAAAATATAAATATTATATTTATTATATTAAATTAATTATATTAAATATATTATATTAAAATTAAATTTTTTTTTAAAGATTAAATTAATATAAATTATAATTATTTAAATAATATATTAATTATTTAATTTTTTAATATTAATATAAACTTATTTTATTTTAAATTTATTTATTTTAAAATAATATTTAATATTTTTAATTAACTTATTAAACTAATTAATAATTTTAAAATCTTTTTTTATTTTTATAAAATATTAAAAAGTTTAATTATTAATAATTATAATATTTTAATTTTCTTATAAAATAAACTATTTATTACTTTTAATTATTAATTAAGATATATTAACTACTATTTAAAGTATATTAATTATTATTTAAAATATATTAATTACTATTTAAAAGAGATATAAATATAAAACTATATTATTATTTTTAATTTATAAAATTTTATTCTTATTTCTTAAAAACCTAGCTATAATAAAGTTAATTATTTCTTAAAGTAATAGTAATTAAAATAAAAATAATAAATAAATCTTAATAAAATAGAAGTTTAATTAAAAGAAATATCTTTATTTAATAGAAAAAAAACTCTTTTAATATTAAGTTAAAATACTTTAAAATAATAGATTAAAATATAAAAAGATAATCTCTTACTATATAATAAATTAACTAAAGAGATTTTCTTAAAAAGCTTTTATAAATATTTATTTAGCTAATTCTTAAAAGAAAAAGATAAAAATTAATAATAGTTAATAAACTTCTCTATTTTAATAAATATAAGTTATATTTTTATTAAATATTAATATATTAAATTTAAATATTTAAAACTTTCTTATTAATTTAATATAATAAATACTTATTATTAAAATCTTTATATAAAAATATTAAAACTTTTTATTATAATAATAATATTATAAAGCTTTATTATAAAGTAGGCTTCTTATTATTATTTATAAGATTAAAAGATAAGAATTTAAATATTATAAAGAATAATAATAAATTTAAATTAAAATAAAAAATAACTTATTTTATAAGTTAAATTTAAACTAATTATAAATTATATAATTAATTATATTAATACTTTATTTAATTTATTTAAATAAAAAATTATATATAAACTATATCTTATTAAAATTAAATATCTTTATATTATTTTAATATTAATAATATATTATTATAATTATAAGTTTATATTTATAATTAAGTTTAAAATTAAAATTTTAAATTTAAATTTAACTCTTTATATATATAAAAATAAATTAAATCTTTAAATTAAAATAATTAATTTAATATATTATAATTATATTTATTAATATTAAAAATTATTATTATATTTTTAAAGTATAAATATTATATTTATTATATTAAATATATTATATTAAAATTAATTATTTTTTCTTTTTAAAGACTTAATTAATATAAATAATAATTATTTAAATAACTTTATTTTTATAAATTTAATTATATCTTTATATATAACTTTTTTTTAATTTAAATTTTTATCTTTTATTACTTTTAAATATAATTATTTTAATTTTTATTACTTTTTAATAATAATTATCTTCTATTTTTAAAAGTTAAACTAATATAAATTATAATCTTTTAAATATACTCAAAATATAGCAATGCCATTAGGAGGGCTGGCTACACCTCCTGGAACCTGTATTGAGTGGAGAGTGTGAGCTTGTGTGCTGTACCGGAGCAGTGCTGCCCAAAGTGGCTTGAACGTACCTTCAAGGGGACACTGCTGAAGAAGAAAGTCCACCGCTGTCTCTTCTTGCACTCCTCACCCAGTCTCTCCAGGTCGAAGAGCTCACCAATAGGCATTCCCCAGCCAGCCAGCAGCCATTCGTGGAGCCAGAAGTCTGGATCCTGACAGGGCCAGGCTTCGAAGCTAGGCTGGTCACCAGCGACGGCTGCAAATCCTTGCTCCCACAGCCACCGAAGACTCGACTCGGAGGACTCGAGGCCGATGGCAGGCGGCGAAGACATGTCTGCCAGTGCCTGACATTGGGCGTCGGACAGTTGGTCGTATGCCCGGACCCAGCCGGTGCGGACAAACAAGATGTCGCCCTGCCTCCACTGGGTTCCCTGGCTTGAAGCAACCTGTTCGAGGACGGTTACGGGAATAGAGGTAGGGGCGAAGCAGTCGGGCTTGATGCCCTGGGCATCGGCCCAAGCGGCATAGTCGAGAAGTACGCCACGGCCTACAACGCCGCCGTTCTCGACCCAGACTGGATGGTAGAGATATTGAGCGAGTGAGCATGGACGAGGAAGGGAGGGAAGAGAAAGGGGAAGTAAAGAGAGGAGGAGGAATAGTCCCAAGTATGCACTTACGGTTGGTCCCGATAGCGTCCGAGGCCAAGAGGTCGTCGAGGGTGCGACCACCGAACCACAGCTTCTCCTTCTGGTAGGCGTAGTGCCTGAAGCCGTCCCACTGGGAGCTGGACTGGGTGTTGAAAGCCAGGCTATCGTCATTGACGGAGCGTGGGGTCTTTGTCTTGATGGTGTGGGAAAAGGGGGCTCTGCCAAAACAGGGCTTGGACATGCGATCGAGAGGCCAGTCGGTGGAAACGCGAACGCCGTCGACAATCTCCTTGGCGGCGGCGGCAGTAGTCTCCGGAGTCAACAGGTTCAGCATACCGCACTGGTCTTGATCGCCAAAGAGGCCCCAAGCATTTCCGTGGGGTCCATCCTTACGAAGGGGCAGGGAGTCGAAGGGCGGCTTGGAGACAGGCATGGAGACGGTTCGATGGCAGATACCAACTTCACTTCAGAGTCCGTTACCGTCACACGCGAGGGCAGAGCTGGTTTGTGAGGAATTTATGTGCCAAGGAAACTGATTCGGCATTAGATGGTGCGAACCGCCGGCGCCGGCGCCGTTCCATCTTGCACCACGAGGCGCGAGAGAGGGGCTTGGGGGGGTAGAAGCGGGGAGGGGCGAGGCGAGGGGGTGAGGGGGGCACTTCTTCTGCACTACTTTAGTCTATGCACAAGGTCTGTCCTGTCCTGACGACAGCACGGGAGTATGGTGATCACTTGTACGTAGGAGAGAAGAGGACGGGACAGGATATTCATCTAGGTGAGTGGCGAGCATGTGAGCACATGGCAAGGGAGGCTTTGAACCACCTACCTACCTTATGTACTTATGTATTTTCCATTTTCCTTTTCCGCCCGTCCCCACTTTTCTCTGGTCAATTTTTCCGCCCTACTCCTCACATTGCACATGTGATGTCCAAATCAGCATACAAACAGACTTGCTGATCATTTTGCGCCTGGAAAACTTCGCCTTACTTTCCACCGCCACATCCATCCTGGCCGACCGGGGAGAAGAAGGCAACACGAGTGCTTATGCGGTAGGCCTTCCATGCAACCCATCATCACGGCTCGGAGGCTCTCAATTGGTTTCCGACCTCGCCTCGCCTCGGGGCATTTCCCGTTCCCCGTCCCCCGTCCCCCCCCGTCCCCCCCGTCCACTCTCCTGTTCCCCACGCATGCGCATGCGCACTGTTTGACTCCGAGAGACGCCCATCATGTCGGATTCTGTCGCATCTCCGCCGCGTACCCGGCTCTCAGAGGCACCTGACCAGACGCCCTCTTGGTCACCTCAAAGCACCGACCGGAAAAGGTCAAGAGCTCCCGTCGGTTCCGACGAGACGGGCGACAAGAGACAGAAGGTAAGCAGGGCCTGCGATACCTGCAAGCAGCGCAAAGCCAGATGCACCGGCACCTTGCCCTGCGACGCATGTGTTCGCAAGGGAATCCCCTGTCTCTACGCCTCCAAGTATAGTCGGGGCCGGCCGCCCACCCCGCCTCCGGCTGCCAATACTCGGACGCCGGTGCAAGAACCCGACCACCTCCACTACCATGTCCGCGGCACCCGCCGGCATCATCATGAACCTGCCCGCTTGTCCCCTACCGCCGCTACCGCCGACGGCGACCCTACCTTTGGCCCTTTGCCCTCGGCCCACCCGACGCCCTTGCCACACTCCCGGGCCTCTCCCGAGCTGGGTGCTACCGAGATTCAGGGTCAGTACGTCGATCCCACTTCCGGCCTGGCCTTTCTGCACCGCGCCTGGAAAAGACTTTCTACCCAGCAACCGCGTGCTGTCGCCCAGGACAACATCGGCTCCGAACGCCTCCAGCTCCAGCCCAATGCTGGCGACAAGCCTTTCGACAATGACAACCATCTCTCGTCCATACTGCCTCTACCCGATCGCGCCACCTGTGCCGAGCTCATTGCTTCTTACTTTGAGGTCTGTATTGCCACCTACCGCTTCCTCCACCGGCAGACCGTAGAGGTCTGGCATGAGCAGCTCCAACAGAATCTCGATGCTGGCATGCCTCTCGACCAAGGCATCGGGGAGATGAAGGCTGCTATCGTCTTGACCATACTAGCCATCGCCGACTTTCACCGTGGCAAGTCGAGAGGTGCCGACTCTCAGGACGAGGCTCTTGCCTTTATCAAGCGCAGCGACAGGCTCTTCGGTACCGCTTGTCGCTTGGCCGACACCGCTAAGGGCTACCCTGCCCTGGATTCGGTCCAGGCTCGACTGTGTCAGGTATTGTATCTCCTACACACCTCGCGGATGAATCAAGCCTGGTATGTCTTTGGAAACGTGCTGCAGACCGTGGCTGCCCTGGGGCTACATAGGCGGTCGAACCGCAACAGGTCCTTGGCGAAAGAACGGACCGGTGATTACATCAACGCCCAATGCCGTAGGCGCGCTTTTTGGGTTGCCTATATTCTAGACATCTATCTGGGCGTGATTTTTGGCCGTCCTCGTCACTTCCACGACGAAAACATTGACCAGGACCTCCCGGACCCCGTTGATGACGAAGACATGACGCCCGAGGGGCCAAAGCCGCATAGGAAGCACAGAGACTGCTCGACCGATTCGCTTATACACCACGCAAGGTAGGTGTTATCCGCGAGCAGACACACAATTTTAGAGCTAACTAGTTGCCGTCGTAGAATCACGCGGATCGTTGGGGAGACCTCGCAGCGCGTCTATGCCATCAACCAAGCCCCCCAGGAAACCCTGGTTCACCTCGTTGAGCGCCTCAACAAGGAGATCTCCCAATGGAGTACCAGCCTGCCGCCCCTGCTGGGATCTGTCAATCCGTCCAGCTTAGTCCATCCTTTCCGCCGCCAGGCCACAGCGATGAAGCTGGCTCGCAACCACGCCGTGATGCACACCAACCGGCCGTTCCTATTACGGAATTCCGATGAGAGAGGAGGTGCACAGGGCCCCGTAGTGAGCAAGATCATTGCGGACTGCATCCTCGCCGCAAAGGACGTGCTGGAGATGGTCGATGATATGGCCCGCGATGGTACCTTGTTCCACGCCTTCTGGTGGACGCACTACGTAACCTTCTGTGCGCTCGCCGTCATATATGTTTGGGAGATACAGCAGGGCGCATCCGGCAGCGTCGCAGGGTCCTGGAGTGGGCTGCTCGATGCGGAGGGCTTATTCGACCTAGCCGAGCGTTGTCAGCTTCATCTAGCCCAGGCTACCGCGTCCAATTCTCCAAGCCGACGGTACAGCATCATCCTGGAAGAGCTCAGACAGGAGGCGTACAGTCAGTCTCCTGGGCGGGTCAAGGACAACTCGACAACGCCTCGTCTCGTCACGACCAACGCAAACACGCTGCACAACGGTCACACGTCGCACCTGGACTCTCGACCGGGGGATAGTAGTAGTATGGGCTATGATTCTAACTTGGCACAACAATCGATCGGCTCCCACTTCCCCGCCATTCCCGGCCTATGGGATGGTTGGCAGGCCACGGATTGGCTGGATTTTGATTCAATGGTACATTGATACCCTCCTGACTCCGGCCTCCTCCCGCCCGTCAGCCATTCTTACTTCTTCCTTGTCAAACTGACCACATGACAATAGGCCCTGGGCCCCTTTTCCGGATATGGCGCTTCGCCGGAATCATGGTACCCCGGAAGTGGCTTCGATCCCGCCCCATTCCCGCCATAACGAGCTCCCGCCGGCGCCGATAGTTCCTCCTCATCCTAAGCCTTGCCGTCTCCCCTGAAGCCCGGAGGCCCCACTCGTGACAGCTACACAGTGAACTTCTTCAGGTGTGCAGGACCGGACTCTCTGGCGATCTTCTTGGCCGCTTCATCTCCAATCTCCTCAAAGATATCGCAACCCCACTGAGACTGGCCGTTGAAGCGTTTGTGTCGCTCCAGGGAATTGAGTTCATCAAACGCATCCTCGGGCAGCTCCTGCACCTGTCTATTGGATTCGATGCGGTGAGGCGTTACACTCTTGGGCAGCACGACTGTTCCACGCTGCACGCCCCACGAATAAAGCATTTGCCCGGCATCCAAGCCAATCTTGCTAGCGAGAGCTTGCACGGCCGGGTCATCGACGGTCCTAGGAAGACCCTGCTGGTTGTTGCCGAGCGGCGAGTAGGCTTCGACGAGGATGTTTTGAGAACGGCAGAAGCTGACCAGTTCGGGTTGCTGCAAGTACGGGTGGGCCTCGATCTGGTTGACGGCGGGCACAATTTTGGTCTTGGACAGCAAATCTTGTAGCCGGCGCTTGTTGAAGTTGCACACGCCGATCGCCTTGACCTTACCCGAGGAAAGCAGCTTTTCCATGGCGGTATAAGTTTCTGCAGGGTCGATATCGGCCAGCTCGAACACGCCGTCTTTGTCAATGGGAAACCACTTGTCGCTCGGCTTGAAAGCCCTATTGATTTGCAAGAATAGATGCTCACGTCAGTACAATGATAATACGTCCAGACGGCCACGCACCGCTGTCGGATTAATTAAATACTCGAATCGACTTACACGGGCCAGTGCATGAGAAAGAGATCGAGGTAGTCAGTGCCCAGATCTTTGAGAGTTTTGTCAAGGCCACTTTCGACGTCCTCGGGTCGGTGCTTGGTGTTCCACAGCTTGCCCGTGATGAAGATGTCGTCCCGGGGTACGCCGCTGGCCCTGATCCCCGCGCCCACCTCGGTCTCGTTGCGATAGATGGCAGCACAGTCAATATGGCGGTAGCCACATTTCAGAGCCTGCTCGACGGCACGCTCGACCTCATGTGGGCCAGCCTGCCAGGTGCCAAATCCCACGGCGGGGATCGCTGCGCCGGTATTGAGCTTGAAGTGTGTTGGAAGAGGCATCTCGATCTCTGGTACTAGATAGAGAGTAGCAGGGTGTGTCCCGGGTGGATTGATTATTTACTGCTGCAAACGATGATTCTCGCTAGATGTCACAACAAACAAGAAGCCTCTCTGCCCCCAGGATCACAAGAAGGTAAAGCCCCTCGCATGGACGTGTTAATAATGCAAGTGATGTGGAGACTAGCAGTGAGGATTCATCATATCGGCGCTTATCCGGCCGACCACTCCACAGCTTTCGCTCTCATCGAGATGCAGTTTTTGGTTTTTCTTTGATTGGCGTGGGGTTTTTCCCTTTTCCGCCCACTAATACCCCCTTTTCCGGACTCCACCCCAAAAGCTCCTTCATTGACGCACCAATAGACAGACAGGACAACGCAGTGCCTCCGTCGTCGATGCGGACGGATAAATCATCATTCACTTGATGTGTCGACTGTGCACGACTATTTGTCTTTGACCTCTTGATGTTTTCACCACATTGCATCCTGTTGTGTTAGAGTGAGCTGGAACGCCTTGCCTTCACTTTTCCGCCACATGTAAATCTAGATGGTTTTCCGTGCTCTGATCAGTCCCCCGAACCTTTCTATATTTTTTAAAGCCGAGCGGATTTGAAGCCCAGTAGGGATACTATCACCAGCTCTCGTCGCTGTCACCTTGTTTTTCCATATAGTAAGGTGGATAGTTGGCCGCCCTCATTCCGCTAGCCACGATTATTCGAAATATCCTCGCCTATCGCTGTATCATCCAGTGCCACATTCTGGTCAAAAGTCATTCTTCAGACTGGACGTGATCGTCCGGCTTCAGCTACACCTACTCGCCGGCATCAGCAGTTGCATGGCCTTTGGTCACATCTACCATGGCGCCTCCTATTGCTACAGAGTATATTGCCCCGGCATCATCGCGAGATAGCATCAAGGCCAATGCCAAGGTCCGGGAGGAGGTCGCTCCATCGCCAAGAGACACCACCTTGAATACTGTCGACGACCTCGTCCGACATAGAGCATGCGCCTTTGCGCATACGCCCATAGTCTCATATCCGTCGTCCGGGGTCGAATATGTTGACTACACGGCGCAGCAACTCGACGTTTTCGCCTACCGCGTCGCGAGACGTTATCAGCCCATGCTCCCCGTACGATCCTCGTCGGCGGAGAAGCCGGCGGTCGTTGCCATGCTCGGGCCTTCTAACCTCGAGTACCTGGTCACCATGCTGGGTCTCATCAAGCTCGGTCATACTATCCTGTTTCTATCCACTAGGATATCACAGGAGGCTATCGAGTCCCTGTTGAAGTCTACGGGGGCACGAGTCCTACTCGTCGACAGCAGGTATGGGAAGCTGGCAGCTGCCGTAGAAGAAAACCTATCAGCCGTCCAGTCCGCCGAGATCGCGACAAGGCCGGATTTCGAGTTCCCCGTCGAGACCTACGTGGATACCCGGATGGACCGGACACTAGATCATGGGGTGGAAACGTCAAATAACGTCTACATAATCCATTCGAGCGGCTCGACAGGCTTGCCCAAAGCTATATATCAAACTCACAAAGCGGCTTTGGCCAACTATGCCGTCAGCATGGAGATGAAGGCTTTCATCACTCTTCCCCTTTATCACAACCATGGCATCTGCAACTTCTTCCGGGCCATTTACAGTGGCAAGAGCATCCACATGTACAACGCTGATCTCCCCCTCACATCGGGTTATCTCACAACCATCTTCCAGAAATTCCACTTCGAGATCTTCTATGGTGTGCCTTATGCGCTGAAGCTTCTTGCCGAGAGCGACAAGGGTATTGAACTTCTTCGCCAGCTCAAAATTGTCATGTACGGTGGCTCGGCCTGTCCTGACGAGCTGGGTAACCTGCTCGTAAACAATGGCGTGAACCTCGTCAGCCATTATGGAGCGTAAGTCGACAACTGCTACCCTCCCTGACCCGGCGGCGACAAACTAACCCGTGACCTAGGACCGAGGTTGGCCAGCTCATGACATCGTTCCGCCCTGCAGAGGACAAGGCATGGAACTATGTGCGTGAGCACCCCAAGCTCTCGCCATTTCTCAAGTGGGTTCCGCGAGGCACAAATCTGTTCGAGTGCTGTGTCAGGGACGGATGGCCTGCAAAGCTGCAATCCAACCAGCCCGACGGCTCCTACGCGACCAAGGATCTCTTTGAGCCTCACCCTACGATCCCCGGTGCATGGAAATACATCGCGCGCCTCGATGACACCCTTGTGCTCGTCAATGGTGAGAAATTCAACCCGGTCCAGGCCGAAGGCCGCATTCGCTCCGACAATCTCGTCAATGAGGCAGTCGTCTTTGGCGCCGGCCGCCCCTTTCTGGGTCTTCTCGTCGTCCCCGCAGAATCCGCGCGGACTCTGTCCCCGGATACCTTTCTAGAGAGGCTGTGGCCTACCCTCGAGGCCGCAAACGAGGAGGCTGATGCGTTCGCCCGGATCTCCAAGAACATGGTCAAGGTTCTTCCTGCTGATACCCCCTTCCCACGCACCGACAAAGGAAGTGTCATTCGCCAAGCGTTCTACAAGAGCTTTGCCAAGCACATAGAGGAAGCCTATGACAATGCGGATGTGAGCTCGAGTAGCCTCGTGGTCATGGATCTAGATGAGACGAGGGCATTTCTGCGGAGATCTACGGCCAAGATCTTACACGTAGGGGAAGATTTCAAAGACGACACCGACTTTTTCTCGCTGGGCATGGACTCCCTACAGGCGCTTCAGCTCCGGAGCGCCATCCTCCAAGAAGTCGACGTTGCCGGGCAGAGGCTGGGTATGAATGTCGTCTTTGACTATCCTTCGATCGAAAAGCTGAGCAACCATCTCTACGCGCTGCGAGCCGGTACAGCAATCGAATCGGCCCCGGTGGAGGAACAAATGGAGCTGCTTGTCAAAAAGTATGCCGCTTTTAGTCGCACACGTGCCCCAGCCGCACCTTCTTCTATTGTGAGTTTCGACCATGATGTGCTAGATGCTTGACGAGGCGCTAATTGAACACACGAAGGTTGTTACTGGGTCGACTGGCTCCTTGGGCGCCCACGTTGTGGCTCGTCTTGTTCTAGACCCGACCGTCAGACAGGTATACTGCCTTGTACGTGCAAAGGACGACCAGACAGCACTGGAGCGTGTTAGGGAGTCGATGGTGCAACGAAAGGTCTACCACTCTCTCTCCTTGGCCAACCGCAACAAGATTTCAGCGATGGCGTTCGACCAGGCGGACGAACTCCTGGGGCTCAGCAAGGAGGCTTTTGAGGCAATCTCTCGCGACCTCAGATCCGTCATTCACTGCGCATGGTCCGTCAACTTCAACCTCAGCCTCTCCAGCTTTGAGAAGGATTGCATTGCTGGCGTTCACAACCTGATCCGCCTCTGTCTGGCCTCTGGCGCTGCTGGACCTGCCTCCTTCAACTTCTGCTCTTCTGTCAGCTCTACGGCGCGCGCGCCTTCCAACAGAATACCCGAGTCCCTGCCTGAATTCAGCTGGGCGCAGGGGATGGGCTATGCCCAGTCCAAGTCGGTGGCCGAGCATGTCTGCCTGCGGGCTGCAGAGCTCACGGGCATCAAGGCGCGTGTTCTTCGCGTCGGACAAGTCATTGCCGACTCGCAGAATGGCATATGGAACGCTACCGAGGCGATCCCTTTGCAGATCCAGAGCGCGTTAACGATTGGTGCACTGCCGCGGCTGCCGGAGACTCCGTCTTGGCTGCCGGTCGACACCGTCGCGCAGGCGATTATCGAGATCTCACTGTCGGATGCCGACAGCCAAGTTGTCAACGTCGCAAATAAAGAGACTTTTGATTGGAACAGAGACCTGCTTCCCGCCCTTCGCGCGGCTGGCCTCGAGTTCGACGAGGTTGAACCCAAAGAATGGGTTCGTCGCCTGCGTGCCTCCAATCCCGATCCCGTTGCCAACCCTCCCATCAAGCTCCTGGACTTTTTTGCCTCAAAGTACGACAAGGATGTCATCAGTCCATCAAAGACATACGAGACTGCAGCCGCGTGCTCTCTGTCTCCGGCCTTGGCTCATGCTCCGGTGCTAGACAGGAATCTGGTCAAGACATTTGTGACCTACTTTGTAAATGGGCCTTGGAAGGCGGCCTCTGCATCCGCGATCGCGTCTCAAAAGTCAAAGAAGAGAGCAGCCATATTCTTCACCGGCCCATGCGGCAGCGGCAAGACGACTGTCGGCAGCGCCGTGGCCGGCGCTATTGGCGGTGCTTTCGTGGAAGGGGACTCGCTGCATACTCGCCACGCCGTATCCAGCATGCGAAGTGGCACGGCTCTCGTCGACCAGGACCGGTGGGGCTGGCTCGATCGCATCCGGACTCATGTACGCGAAGCAGGCGTCGATCTCGGATATGATGTTGTGATAGCGAGCTGCTCGGCGCTGAAGAGGGCGTACAGGGATCGTTTGCGGCAGGGATTGCGAGATCAGGACGGGTTCGAGGTACTGTTTGTCGATCTCCAAGCCTCGCGGGATGTCCTTCGTGAGAGGGTAAAGAAGCGCAAGGACCACTACATGACAATGCAGATGGTAGAGGGACAGGTCGAGGAAAGGCAGGATGTGCAAAGTGACGAGGTCGATGTTGTACCTATCAATGCCGAGGGTACCGCGGAAGAAGTGATGAGAGAAGCGCGGTGGGCTGTGAAAGGGGTGCTACACTAAAGCTAGACTCTATATAGGATAGTAGTTGATGCATAGATCTTCGATAACTTGCGATAAATAAGTGTGGGCTGCCTGGGAACACATTGAGCCATGCAGTTTCATCCTTGGAGAAGTCGAGATGACGCATTTGCTGCAGTCGAAATACGTCTTATCATCAGAGACGAAGACATGGGCTCAAAGTGTGTGGAGAGCATAGATACGGCCCTAAGTGCATCAAATATCGTGTCATTGCCGGGAAGCCTGGGAACCATCACCCATTTCACCAGTCAACAGTCTTCTCAGAGACTTGAGGTGTCAATAGGTGACGAGCAGGATAACTACTTGCCGGCACACCGAGAGGAGGGGCTTGATGAGCATGTGACGAGCCCAATGCTCCCTCCGGTAACCTCACATGTCCTGACTTCCCGTGACGATCTCCAGGCGCGAGCTTACGTGACAGTTTCTGACCGTGGATGTAGCTGCCTAGAACTGTACAGTGTCGGGATATATAGCCTTGGCTAGAGCTTTATGAAGCATTCTACATGTAAGCCAGCCCCCACGCCAAAGAAGCGACCACGAGTACCGACGGTACGAGCGGCATCGATAAGCCCGGAGCCGCACTCTTCCCATTGCCACCCTGTCCGCTGCCGCCACCACTGTTACTGTTGTCACCGCTGCTGCCACCAGTTCCACTGGCCCCATCGATACCGCCGCTGCTCTTCCCGCCGCTACCGCCACTTCCCGTAGGTTGGGCGTTGGCACTGGCTACCGTGATGACGCGCACCTGCTTTTCGCGGGTGTAGGTGTAAGTGGCACCGGCCACGGGGGCGGTCAAGGTGCCCGTGTTGAAGAGGGTCTGCGTGCCGTTGCGGGGGAAGTCGCCGGCAAAGTAGAAATTGGTGGTGTTCTCAGCCGGGTAGGGAAAATGGATCTTGTTGCAGGGCCCGTATGTGTCGGCAAACTGTGCACAGTTGGGCCAGTTCTTGTCGAGAGCGACAAGCTGGCCGAAGACGTCGGCGCCAATGAGACTTGGGTCGGTGGAAGGGCAAATGTCCCAGTAGGTGGTTAGATAGGAGCTGTCGGCACAGCACTGACAAGCGTTGGCGTAGTTGGCGATTTCCTTGGCGTCTGTGAAGGATCTCAGCTTTGCCTCGTCGTTGGCGCACGTGTTGCTGGCCTCGAGGGCCTGGGCCTGTGCCAGGGCGATCTTGGCGATGTTGCAGGAACACCCTCCGGGGGCGTCGGTCGGAGGAGGCCAAAAGGGGATCTCGTCAGTGTCCTTGTTAAGGCAGTAGTTGGTCATGTCGTTGACGGTGACTTGGTACTCGCAGCTATAGACCTGGCTCCAGCAGAAGGCACCGGCACAGTCGAGATACTCTTCGTGGGCGATGCAGGCGCAGACGTTCTGGCAGTCGATGCCTTGGCTCTTGCAGTTTGTGTTGACGCAGTCACTCCACCTCGCATCGGCACCGTCGTAGCATTGCTTCATGCCCTCGGGGTCGGGGCACAATGGGAGGTCAAAGTAGCTGGCCTGTTCTGCTGCGTCATTCTCGGCTGCCAGCACTGGCTCGACAGAAAGAAGGGCAGCGGCCGATATGGCAAGCACTCGAGTGAGCACAGCCATCCTTTGTGGTTTCGCTGTAAGGGACGAGTGCGAGGGCGAGGGCGAGGGCGAGGGCGAGATGGGACGGTATAGAGAAGTGAGCAGTAAACACCTGAAGACACAAAAGAGAGGGGATACCGAACGCTCATCAACACACAGTGGAGAGGGCATATATATTCAACCCACGGCAGGATCGGAAAGAGAGAGAGAACTTTTTTCTTTTCTTTCTCACTCTACTTCTCACCCTCGTCCGGGATCCTATGTACACTCTATCTAGGTTAGACCGAATGGGCGAGTCTCGGACATGACATATGCAGACGGGCGGGAGGTCCACTGCGGGTGCGGCGGCTGAGGCTGAAGAGTACCTAGGCTACGGAGTATGTGGTGCGCCTTGCCAAGACGAGACTGTGCAGGGCTTAAAAGAACGCAAAATGTCAGAATCGGAGGTGTTGGAGTGGATTGGAAGGTTGACGGTGAACGGTGAACGGTGAACGGAACCACCGGCGGAGACACCGTTTTGTTTTACCGCTTTTCTCCTTTTGAGGGTTGGGGGGGGGACAGCGGTCTGCCAGTCTCCGGCCGGCCTGATCCAAGGCGAGATGGGATGAGATGGAGCTGGACGGGCCGGGGCAAGGCTGTCCAACGTCAGAGGCTGTGTAGCCGCACTAATTAACTACATATTTGTAACTACCTTCAATTCAGGGGGGAGAGCAAAGGAGAGAAAAAAAAGGACAAAAAAACTTGGCAGCAATTGATTCCCACCGATATCACCATCCAATCAAAAGTGGTGCCTGGATTGCGCCCCCCGACTTTAGTAAGTCTTGTCAGTCTCTACGAAGGTACGTACACCAATTTTCAGCAGATGGGCAGCACCTGGAGACTCCAGGACCTTACCTCAAGTGCTGGGTCCCCACTACAACCCCCTTCTAAAAATCCCAGTGCCGTGCCTTGGAAATCTGGCCAAGTCCTGTCCAATCAGATGTCTTTATCTGATCCACCCGCATGGGGAGGCTAAACCAAACTTGATCGATCCTCAGCATCTTCTCCTTCTCCTACCTGCATTTGGATTTCTACAGCAAATTCCACAGGGCAATCCGCCAACAGATACCTCAATCGGCGACATATTGACGACTTCGGGTCGCTTCTTCCCTGTTTTTCTCTCAGAAGAGCCAAACGACACGGCTTGGATAGAGAAGAGAGAGACAGACAGCGTGCCAGGCGACCGACGGACCGGCCAACGGACGCGTAACCTTCCAGTCTGCCCTCACCTCACCTCACCTCACCCTACTCATCCTCAGAGGTCTAAAATATCCTCCTCGCTTCAACTCGCCCTCGACGAGGAGAGCACCTGCCTCCCCTCTGCCACTCGTTCATTCTTGTCGATCCCTCTTGTCTCTCGGCCGACGGCGACTCGAATCTTGTTCCCATCTCGAGGACCCCCCCCCCCCTGACTTCCTTGGCGATCTTCTCAAAACCCTTGGCTACCCCCTTTCTCGGTGGGCATCATCATATCTTGTCCTCTTCTCGACCTCCATCGCCACGGCGGCACCAGCCCGGAATCAAGCACTGCATCAGCCATCGCGCAATTCTTTGTTCGACTGCTTCGCTGACCTCGACACACTTCGACGTCCTCGCCCGCAAGGGCACCTTCGCTCCATTCCCACACTTTAATCAAATACTCGACGCCTTTTCCCACCATGGATCTCGTACGCCGAGCCCAGAGATATGTCCCGTTGGGGCGGACGCCGCAACTGCCCTCGGCTGACGAAAAGGGCCGCCCCCAGCGCTCCAAGCTTTTGCCCGGCCTCGCCTTCTTCAAACGCCCATTGCGCTTAAGAGGCAATTCGACCATTTCAGTCCCCTTGGGCGTCGTCATCCTCTTCCCCTGCATTGTCGTCGTCCTGATCCTGTTACTCTTCGTCAGACACCCCAGCTCCCCTGGCAGAATACTCATGCCTGCCGGCGCCCCTCCCGCAATCAGGTAAGCCAAGTTGGGGGTGGATTCGAGCTAGATCATAGATCGTTTGCTAATCATTGGGCGCCCCCTCTTTCGAACAGGAAAATCAGCGAAGACCACGACAAAGTCTTTGTCACCGGCTGTCTCGAACCCAAGACCGACACTCCGCGCGCCAAGGCTGCCTTTGTCGTTCTCGCCCGAAACAAGGAGCTTGACGGCGTCATTCAGTCCATCAAGTCCATCGAGCGCCATTTCAACAGGTGGTACCACTACCCCTACGTCTTTCTCAACGACGGCGAATTCAACGAGACCTTCAAGGCTGTCGTGACCAACTACACCTCGGCTCCTTGCGAGTTTGGCGTCGTTGGGCCCGAAATGTGGGGGTATCCCGACTGGATCGACCACAAGGTCGCCAAGGAGGGCATCGCCAAACAGGGCGACGCCGCTGTCATGTATGGCGGCCTCGAGAGCTACCATGCCATGTGTCGTTTCTACTCTGGGTACGTATTCTTCTCCGACGGACAGCGTCGAGAATTGGTTCTTACGCAAAGCTAACCAGCTCCTTCTCTCTCACTTAGCTTCTTCTACAAGCACCCACTCCTGGCCAAATACGAGTGGTACTGGCGTCTCGAGCCCGAGATCAAGTACTTCTGCGACATTACCTAGTGAGTCCTTCCCTCATGTTTGATGCTACCTCTCAACAATGGGCACTCGAGTCTCTTCTCTCGTGGGCAATGCTGACCGTCCTCGCCTCAGCGATCCTTTCCTCAAGATGATTGAGCACAACAAGACGTATGGCTTCACCATCGCTGTCAAGGAGCTCCGCGAGACTGTCCCCAACATCTTCCGCTACGCATCTGCCTACAAGCGCCTGAACAATATCACCTCCAAGGGCCTTTGGGAGATGTTTGTCGAGCCCAAGCCGGACAAGGCCAAGCCCGCCGATCTGCCCGAGGATACCCTGCCTGATGAGGTCACCCGCAACGACCCCAACCGCAACACCCCTATCGAAATCGATCCTGAGGCTATGGAGGGCGAGAAGTACAACATGTGCCATTTCTGGTCCAACTTTGAGATTGCTCGCTTGAGCTGGTTCCGCAGCAAGGAGTATGAGGACTTCTTTGAGATGATGGATCGTAGCGGTGGTTTCTGGATGGAAAGGGTATGTGTACACACGACTCTCTGAGCCTATTCCTCTCTCTCTCCCCTTATCCGGTTGGACCTTGGCAAGTACTAACAAGGTAATGTAGTGGGGTGACGCTCCTATCCATTCGCTTGCCGCCGGCGCTCTTCTCGCGCCTCGCGACATTCACTACTTCCGCGATTTCGGATACCGGCACACAACCATCCAGCACTGCCCAGCCAATGCACCGGCCCGCCAGTTACCACGCGAGCCCTTCCTCGAGACCACCACGAGCGACGAGCGCAAGCGCCTAGAGGAAGACCAATACTGGGACCAGTTTGATGCGCCCAAGGAGAACGGCGTGGGCTGTCGCTGCCGTTGTGATACAGACATTGTCGATGTTGAGGGCAAAGAAGGCAGCTGTCTGGCCGAATGGGTCGACGTCGCCGGTGGCTGGGCCAGCCCTTGAGAGACCGGCTCTTTGCTGTCTTGCCCCGACTGCTGGCCTGCTCGAGGCCCGCACCATTCCAGCTGTTTGCTCGCTGGCACCCAAGGCCCGCAGGGTTTCATTCTGCAGCAGTTCGATCCAGTGCAGCCCAGAATGCCCAGTATGTACTTGGATGCTGATGCACAGATCATCGATACGGCTCTCCACCATTTGTCTATGCAATTATTTTAAATACGGCGCAGGAGCGGGAATCACGGCTCAACTATAGAAAAGTCATGAGACTATCGGGATAACACAAGAGAAGCGGGACCGGGAGCAGCAAGATCGCACGGTGCTTCTTCCTCTCGGGAGGCATAATCTTTTTATTTTTTCATACTTTTTTGGATGATAATGATGGGGGGATCAGAGGGCAAAGCCGAATCAAACGCGGCTAGTTGACCTCGAACCTGGGGGGATGGTTCAAGTTTATAGACATGTGCGTTCGAACAGCGGGATGCGCGCGGGTGCGTGTGCAAGTGTGTGTGTGGTTTTGTGTAATGCCTCCCCGGTCCATCATCATCTCAGATGTTACAATAGCATAAATAGGTACATCACTGGTGTTTTGTTTCCTCAATGGGTCATGGTCGCATTCTGTCTTTTGGTCTACCACGCCTCCCCAACATCAGTGACGGCCCCGTGGCTCGCATCGCCGACCAGCCGGGCGTACTTGGCCAGCACGCCGCGGACGGGCAGCATCGGGGGCGCCTTCCAGTCGCGTCTCCTACGCTCCATCTCCTGCGCCACGGCATCGTCGCCGTGCCCGCCGTCGACGGTGCTGACAATGTCAATGCGGTTCTCGACGGCGTCGATGCGCACCGTGTCGCCGTCCCGGACCAAGGCGATGGGCCCGCCGACGACGGCCTCGGGCACCACGTGCCCGACGATGAAGCCGTGGCTGGCGCCGCTGTAGCGGCCATCGGTCACGAGGGCCACGTTGCTCAGCCCGGCGCCCATGATGGCCGCGCTGGCCCGCAGCTGCTCGGGCATGCCCGGCCCGCCCTTGGGGCCCTCGTACCGCACAATGAGCACGAGGTTGCCGTCGGTCGACTTGATGTCGCCCCGCGCCAGGGCGTCGTCGAGCGCGTGCTCCTTGTCAAAGACGCGCGCCTTGCCTACAAACTCGAGCCCTTCCTTGCCCGTAATCTTGGCCACGGCACCGCCGGGGGCCAGGTTGCCGCGCAGGACGCGCAGGTGGCCCGTCGCCTTGATGGGGTCCGAGAGGGGCCGGATGATCTTCTGGTTGGGGTCGAGCGACGGCCACGAGGCGCAGTTCTCGGCCAGGGTCTTGCCCGTCACCGTCATGACGGAGCCGTCGATAAGGCCCGCGGCGATGAGCATCTTGAGCACGGCCGGGGTGCCGCCCACGCCGTACAGGTCCTCCATGTAGTGCTTGCCCGAGGGGGCCAGGTCGGCCAGGAAGGGCACGCGGTCCGAGGTGCGGGCGACGTCGTCGAGGCTCAGCGGCACGTCGGCCGTGTTGGCCATGGCGAGGAAGTGCAGGACGCCGTTGGTGCTGCCGCCGAGGACCATGGTCAGGACGAGGGCGTTCTCAAAGGCGGCGCGCGTCAGCAGGTCGCGGGGCCGGATGTCACGCTCCATGGTGGTGCGGATGACCTCGGCGGCGCGCTCGCACTCGCGGGCCTTCTCGGGCGACGTGGCCGGGTAGGACGAGCTCCCTGGCAGGGACAGGCCCATGGCCTCGATAGCCGTGGCCATGGTGTTGGCCGTGTACATGCCGCCGCAGGCGCCGGCGCCGGGGCAGGCATGCCTCTCAATGTCCGACATGACGTCGTCGGCCGAGGCGCCGGAGCCGTCCTTCGCCTGGAGCTTGCCGTAGGCGTAGGCGCCCGAGGCCTCGTAGCAGGTGCTGATGTTGATCTGGCCGTTGAGCAGACGTGAGTGGCCCTTGCGGATGGTGCCGCCGTAGATCATGATGAAGGGCCGGTTGTGCCGCGCGGCGGCCATGATGACGCCCGGCATGTTCTTGTCGCAGCCGGGGATGGCGATGTTGGCGTCGTGGTGCTGCGCGCAAGTGACCGTCTCGATCGAGTCGGCAATGATCTCTCGCGTCTGCAACGAGAAGCGCATACCTGGGCCCCCAAGGTTATATCGTCAGGACGGCTGCTCGACAACCTAGAATGAACGAAGCAAGGGGTTGCGCGGGTCTGTACAGTACCTTCGCCACCCATGGTGATGGCATCAGAGACACCGACGGTGTTGTACTGCCAGGCCAACATGTTCTGCTTCTCTACGCCCTTTTTCACAATCTTGCCCAGGTCCATCACTTGGGGCCAGCGGTGTTAGTCATGATGATGAGACTCCCTGCAGCCCTGAGTGCGGGGAGGATATGTGCCTTACGATGTGTGCTGCCCACACCTGGTCAGCTTTGGGTGGCCTCTAAGTCTCTTGAAATCACAGCATAGCAGGCTACTTACTTGCAGGGGTTGCCCTCCCACCAGACAGTCGCGATGCCGACGTGGGGTGCGTTCTTCATCATGTTCTCATCCGGCACACCGGCTCCGTAGAGCATGGCCTTTTAGTCGTGGGCATTGAATACATCAGTCTACTACTTTGTGTGAAGTCACAACCTTGGGGAACTATGGACTTGCTTACCTGGGCACCAGGATATTCATGGCCTCTGGTGATCTTCTGTGACCATCGATTCAGCTTCCCGTCCTCCGGGGGCAGGTGCTCAAAGGCAATGTAGTCGCCAGGCTTGCTCTCCCTGGAATGTTCCTGTTTTTGTCTCTTCTGGTCCGCCATTCTTTTCAGTACCAAAGCAGGGATGTAGTATACTATATAGAGGCAGGGTAATCAATGTCCGAAGGGAAGTCCAGCCAAGGTGGAGGGAGGGTAGCAGTGCGTCCCGTGTTTTGTCAAAAAAGACGGCTTCGGGAATTGGGGCAACGCGGGGTGACCGGTCGGCCTGGACGAGGAGAGGTCGGACACTGGAGAGAAAGAGAAGCTACCCCACACGATGCTCCGCGGCCGGCACAACGACAGTCAATCATCTCGCCCGTATTACAAAGGTCAAGATCCACATGGCGCCGCTGCACATTGGCTTGGAGCTTGTCCAACAATGCTTTGCTCTCGTAACAGGAAATTGTATACATATCGACTTGAGGCCCTAATTGTACATGCGAATCAGTCAACCAAAGCCCTTCGAGTGCCCATGTGTGCCCAAAAACACCCGTCCAGCAGCACTCATGCCATTGCCAATCCTCAAGCGCTTCCAGTGCCAAGTTGAAGGCGGAACTGAATCAGACACGAGGCGTCCACCCAGTGCTCGAATGATGATGATACATCCCAAGCGGTAGTGCGTGGTGGTGTTTCAATTGTCGTCAAACTCATTCTTCATTCCTGGACATACAACAAGATATAAAAAGAAAAAATGAATGGCTGCGAGTTGAAACGAAACGTGGTCAAGACAATGTCTCGGTTGAACATCGCTCACGCGTGTGCACCACCAAGAGTTACCCCATCCACTGTCACTGATCACCCATGAACACCGTCGCCATTCCTAGAAGGTCCAGAATCTTCTTCACACGCACACACAACACCTTTTGATCTCCCGTTGCGTACCTTGAACACCGTACACACACACGCACAAGCTGACCTCCTCGGCATTGTGCTTCGACAAGCTCTTTCCACATGCAAGAAACAAAACGAGAAATGCAGACCGAAACGAACAAAGCGGCGCGACAAGGAAAGAAAAAACACATCCGACAACAGCGGTTGCCACGTGGCTGGCAACACTGTACTCCCTTCATGCATGCATCAAACCGCCCATTTTGCAAAAAAAAAAAATAGCCTCCAAAAAAAGGGTGTTCAAGAATGGTAAATATCGTAGCCTCCACCTGAAGGTCCAGGGGGTTCTCTACGGAGGCCCCCTCGCCATGGGAGCTTTCCAATGCTCATGATGACTGACCTCAACAGAGAAGGCGTCATCGCGTAGAGAGACGTTTCAAGCAGGCACACGCTCCTCCTCCATCCGCTTGACCATCTCCCTCTCCTTGGGGCTCCTCGGGTTGGCGTCAATACCCAAAATGGCCGAGATGCGGGTCTTGTCTTGCTGGCCAGCCGACTTGAGTCCGCCGTAGAAGGCATCTCGGTCATCGGGTGACCCTCCCGGGGTGATGGGCGTCGCAGTCTGCTGGTGGGCTCCGCAGCAGACGCCCGACTTCCAGGCTTGCTCCAGAATGCTGGCGTTGGCGCCGGCTCCGTACTCCGAGGCCACCGAGGTCCAGAACGAGGTGCGGTGGGCTGCGTAGATGGCCTGCAGCCGAGACATGTCCACGGCGTGATGCGCCGAGGGTGGCGGCGGAGGTACGCCGGAGCAGTCGAGACGCAGACTCGGAGTAGTGGCCGAGTGAGGGGGCACGGGTGCCGTGGCCGTTGTCGGGGTGGGCACAAAGTTGGCCGAAGGAAGGAGCGGCGCGCTGTGAGGCGTCATCATGTCACAGAGCGGGGTTGGAAAGCTGCCCCGGGTGGCTGAAGGAGAGATGCTCGCCAGGGCCAGAGTCATCGAGGTCGGCTTCGGGAGGATGGCCGGGAGGCGAGGCGAGGCCCCGGTGGTTCCGCCAGAGACAATGCTCGGAAGCTGCACGGCGGCCGAGGTCGGACCGTAGCTGCCGGCACTGCCAGGAGGAGAGGGGGAGCACGAGTCCTCGTGGATGGGCGAAGGCACAGAGGCCGCCAGGGTGGGCGAGAGGCCGCTGCTCGAGGAACCCGAAGAGACACTGGTCGTCCGCTTGCGACGGTTGCTGCCGTGGCTCAGCTGATGGTAATGCAGCCGGCAAGCCAGCTCAGTCTTTTTCAAGTGAGCGGCAATATGCTTGTATGGCATCTTCTGGAGGCGGGTCTGGAGGAGATAGACTTCCTCGTCCTCGCTCCAGGCCCTGCCGCCACCAGTCGAGGCCGTCTTGCGGTTCTTGGAAACGCCATACTCATGGCGATCCATCATATCCGAGGTCGGTGTGTAGGCGCCGGGGGCGGTCATGTGCATCGTGGGAGACATGTTTTAGTTGCTCGGCTGATCAGAAACTGCAAGGTCAATGTTGAAGGGCTCTTGTGACTGCTGAGCGTGATGTCCAAAGAATCGAAGGTGGCGCGCAAAAAAAGGGGTGTTCGTAAGAAAGAACAGGCAGAACTTGCTGCGTCAAGAATCGAAGTCGTTTCGGTTGTTTCTGGCCTCCAAGTCTTTTGTCATGTCCAGTCAGTAACGAAGCCGCAATGTCTAGGTCGTCCCGGCGTAGGATCGAGTGTATATGCTAGGTATGTATAGGCACACGTACACAAAAGGAGTTGCTTGGTCCCAAGATGATCCCGAGGTATTGAAATGAGTGGACTGGATCTGGACGACGAAACGAAGATGGCTGAGATGAATAAACTCTTAAGTCAAGACCTTTGAGAATGGTAGATTTTCTTTCCAATAAAAAAGAGTGAAAACAGCCAAACCAGTTGGACAAGGTAAAGAACGTAACGGTCTAGCTGAGAAGAGAAGAGAAAGAAAGGGACACACGCAACAGCGTCGTGAATCGAGAGACGATGATTCTCAGTAAAGGTCAAACCTGGACGATAGAAGAAGGAAAACAAAAAAGGGAAAGAAGGCTTCAAGCCGGGAATGGGGGAGGAACAAGAGGGATAATAACACTTTGCTATTGCCCATTGTTGTTCGGGAGAGTGTCCCATGTATGCCATGCATTGATGTTCCGGCTGAGGCACCCACAGGTAGGGATGAGCAAGGGACCAGGGGCGAGAGGGCGACAAGCGCACCCGCAAACCTCTAGCCTCGTTACAGACATCCGTATCGGGGAGAGAAGACGTCTGAACTGGCGTGTATGTGGATGTGTGTGTGTGTGTGTCGAAGGGACCCAAGAGATGGGCGGGTCCCGTCCAGGGTCGGCCACAGATGCTGTGACGGATGGATCAAGCATGAATTTGAGGCTCGGGTCGCCAAGTGGGCCTTGGCTTGGTATTCTGGTTGAGGGTGGGAGCTGCGGGGGAGGGCACCGTAAACGAGAGTCAAAAGGTTGACGTGAACGGACGTGCGCGGATCTGATCTGGCGCAGGTTCCTGTTCCTGTTCCTGTTCCTGTTCCTGCATCGTGCTGCACCTGGTTCTCGACGAGTCTGGGTGCCTGGGTGCTCGAGTAGCCTGGGCAAAATCATGCTGCCCGGTGCAGCCAGCGGCACATATCCAGAGAGAGGAACAACAGAATGTTCTCTGCTCTGCTCCCGTCGTTCCTGATCTCTGACTCGCACCCACTCGAGTCGAGCAGGAGAACCAAGGATGAGCAAGTTGATGCACAAGTCGATCGTCTCGACAACTGCAAGGGAGGATGAAAATAGTCCTCAGGGTGGAGAAGAGGGCGTTAATGGAAACATGACGGCCAGCAAACTGCACCAGTTTCGAGGCCAAGGTGCCCTCATTGCCATATCAGATTGATCAAAAAGAGAAAAGCCAGGGCAAGCGAGGTCCATCGAAGGCGTGTTCTCCCTTGCCTGGTACCTACAAGCAAGCAGGCCAGTCCAGCGCGTGTGGGCCGTTTGTTTCGGCTCATTGTTTCCAACATGCCCTGTAGATAGAGTAATGTACAAGTAGTCAACAGCAGAGCCGCCTACGTACTAAGAAGTAGGGTAATCCATCCAGATCGGAGGGGCGCCGTGAGTGGAAAGGGCCGATGGGGGCATGCGGATGCAGGCCTGGCTCTGCACTTGTTGATACTAAGTCAGTGCTTGCGCAAAGGCCGCCGCCGTTGTCAGGCTACGGAGTAATCAGCTGCAGGGCAAGTCATGTCGATGTGTGTGTGTTTGACGATGGTGCTGGGGCGGTTTTTGTTTCGTCGTCGTCGTTGCTTCAAGGCTGTTACAGACCTGTCGCTAGCCTCCACTAGCCAGGCCCCAATTGGCTCGCTTCGGGGCAGCCCTGCCACGGGTCCAGGCCTTTCCGGGGGGATGGCGATGCCCCCAGTTGCCCCTTGTTCATCCCAAGGACCAGAAAAGGAGCCCTGGGGCCCTGATCTATAGCGTGTAAGCGTACCGTTGACGACCTGGAGTCGCCGCCTACTCCAGAACTCCAGGGCTGGCCCCACCCGCACGGTTTGACATCAGCATCGATTGAAACAAGACCGTGTTTCCATCCAGAGGGCTCGAAATCTACAAGTACCTACCTGGCGTGCTGGCCAAGCCAATTGGCAGGATTACTGATCCACTAGCACGAAGGACAACCTGGAAGGAACAAAGGGAAGACAGCAACTGCCTAGGTAAGTAGGTAACAGCAGAGAAAACACCGCCGTTCCTCACAAACCCGCGGTGCCTCGAATCATTCCATGTCTTCTCGGAACACCACCTCGCCGCTTTGTCATTCAGGTGCAGACACTAACGCAAGGTACGGAACGGCGTTGCTGGCCTAGCGGCATCGGCAAACCTTTCCTGCGATCCTTGGGTTCACGGCGACGGCCGTGGTCAATGCTCACAGGCGCGTCTTGGCGCAACCTCCGGCACACCCTCGTAAGGGACCAATCGGTTCCGGTCCAGGAAGCGTCTCCCTTGAAACTCGCTAGATAGCTGGTGCAATCTCAACCTAAAGCGTACGACCGAGAGATCACAGGCTGGCTGGTGCGTCGTCGCCACTGCCCGAATCCCTTGCCAACTCTTTCTTTTCATCATACATCAAGCCAGGTTGAAACAAAGGCATTTAGCCCTCGCAGAAACACTTCTCGGCGAGACGCTGGCTTCAACTGTGGACGCTTCCGCGGGTCATCACCAGGATCCTGCACCATCGCCGCGTCGAACTTCTTCTTCTCCAATGTCTTCTGAATGAAGGCACCGTGTACACTAGCCGGCCAATTACTACTTTGGAGCATGCCATGCCAAGAACCGCTCAAAAGTATCTTCTCAACAAGAATTCTTGCACGTAGTAACAGTTGACACTGGATACTGTCCCTTCGGCGATGGCCGACGCATGAAAGTGCGACGATCAGTGTTGAAACCCAAGGGCAGATATCCATTCAGGTGGCCTGGGCCGTGAATTGTCCCTGCAAAGTAATCACTCATGACTATCAGCTTTTTGCAATATTGAACCAAGCCTCTACGGTATTCTGTTATCATCAGCGTTATCATCAGCGGCCGCAAGTCACCTGTTTCCGTTAGACTTGACGTGCCCGATGAAAGATCGTGAATCGTAACAGATCAGCAGCAGCCATCAAGTCAGCTTCTAGAGGAATAGGCTTGCATCTTTGCCTTTGCAACAAGCTAATTATTCAATTATAGATGTACGCCAACAATACGAGGGTCTCAAGTGAAGGAGGATCTACACGGACGAGGTGTCAGAAACCCGGGAATTGCCTCGACCAGTGTGGGGGATCTTTAGTGTTCACCTTGGACTCACCATCCGAAGTCGAGATCCTCGTCCATTGAGAGCCAACAGCGCTTCTCGCCAAGGGTGGGTAGACCTGGTTGAGAGGGAGTCTGTGTTATGCATCAAGTTGAGACGAGCTTCCTGGGTATGAGAATTGCCACCAGTACCGCGTTAGGCGACGAAGTTATCCAGTCCATGGCTCCTGAACCACTGCTGCAATCGTCTCTCATCGATGCCGTTTATCATGGCCATGCATCTCATCGCCTGCCAGGACAAATGACAAGCGCGTGACTGTTGCGTGTAGGTTTTGTTTACGGTGGGCAGTATCTTGGAACTCCTCACTAACCAAGTGATGAGTGCGAAGTGTATGGGAGGGGAGGTGAGCGCGGTCCTAGGTGCCAGGAAAGATTTGCATAGAGGTGATTGTTCACCCGGATTGAGACCTGACAGGAGGCGCGCTCATATATGAGCATGTTTGGTACTCCTCTCTTGCATGAGATGCATCGTCTGATGTCAATTCCTGCTCTGGTGACAATACGCCGAAATCTGAGATGGTTGCGGAGAGCAAGGTCGGAGTTGAAACAGAAGACAGACTTTGTATCTTAAAATGGAAGCTTATGGAGGAGGTCGCACTCGATGTGCGTAAAGGGAGGATGGGATGCGACGAGGGTGGTTTCATCACCGTGGTGAGCACATCTTGGCTTCTGTGTCCTGGTTCCGCACGCAATCTATGTTCATGATGCGCGCTATGAGCATCACGGATTTGTTGATGCACTCGAGAGAGAGAGAGAGACATTCATGTTGTATGGAGGTGCTTGCCGCCTCTCGCTGTGCAAGATCAGTCCTTAACCCGTTCATAAGTACTTACGTCCTTATTCAGCACATGCACAGTCGAAGAATGGCACCTTGGCAGGGAGCTTGGGAGCGCCATGTCGCCAAATCGCGAGGAATCGCTCCTTTCTTGGCCCTTTCTTCCATCCAGCTCTTGACGAGACATCAGATGCCGTCGACATAAGTCTTGCTGTGGTCTTGGTCGGTGGTGGAGCTTGGCACGGGAGTTGCGCCGCTAGCGCCAGCCTCTCGGCTTCTGGTGCCATAGCTTTGGTAAACTCGTCCAGAACAGAACACTACTTGTAGGAACAAAGTACGAAATGGGAGGAAGTACCTAGACCAAGTTCGCAGACCTTCAGTAGACCTAACTTCACCCATGGCCTGAGAGCTGGCTGGTGGAGATAGGTGCTGTAGGTGTGTGCCCCAGGTACCTTACTTTTTAAGACGGAGGTACGGAGGAGACTGGGTACCTACAACTTCCGTGAGGTGCCTTCCTCCAAGCCTGACGGTGTGGCTTTGAGATCAAGTAACTCGACATTTCGCACGTATGTACTGTACTGGCCAAGGTGCAAAGCTCTTACGAAATGTCCTCTCCGCCAATACTGCTGTCGACCCTTCTCTAGGATGTACGAGATAGCTACCAAGTATGAGGGAGGTACCACCAGGTGGGACACGGGGTTGAGATGAAGCTGATGCCAAGAGATGAGCCGAACCAGGTCTTCGACTTGGTACCACTGAGTACCAGACGCCCTCCACTCGACTTTGAGAATACAGTAATAATGCAGCCTCGGTGATGTTGTCTCTTGCTCTCAGCTCTGGTATGTGGAGTCTGCATGCATGCATGCCAACTCGACATTGTTTAACCCTTCTGCCATTCAAGAGACCAAAGACGAGGCAAGTAGGGTCATCAGTCAGTCACGCAACTGTGAAACGAAACTTTTGGCGTCGTGTGGATCGCGCCTCTAAATTTGGTACCTCGGATGTCTGGGCTTGGCCAGGCACCTGACTAACCTCTTGGGAGTGAGAGGTACATGGTGGGTTTCCGCTGCACATTCCCAGGTACGCCACCTAACGGTACCCTCTACCTCGGTACCTCTCTGATCGTCTCGAACGTCATTATGCCCGTGACCAGATACTGGAGAAGTAGGTATTCAGTGAGTCCTGTGTTCGCCCGTCGCACAGCCTTGCCGGTTTCTGTATGACGAGTAGAGTAAAAAAGTGTGCTGTCGTTGCAGTGCATCTCATCTTGGATGTACAGAAAGCTTTGCTGGCGACGCGGAGAGGTCTGGTCTGGACGAAAGGCAAAAAATGGATGACTTGACGTGACGTGACGTGACCATCTCTTGTCCCTTCCCATCTCGTGCTCTCTGCACCGCCTCTCTCCCAATTCATTTTTTTTTTTTTCTCTTGGGAAAGGAGGAGTACCCGCCAAAATGAGCCAATTAAATGCTCTTGGATGGCAGCGCCATGAAAGCCAAAAAGAACGAGTCTGAGCAGCATGGCCAATTAGAGGCTACTATTGAGATCCACCACACCTGCCACAGCTTGCGCGTGTCTGGTTTTGGTGTGCAAATGTACGTATTTTGCGCGAACTAGGGTATTTGCGTGAGTTCTCGATACCAGCCACCCCAGTCAATCCTTGTCTTTCTCTCTCACCTCTCCCTCCCTCCCATCTCCCTCTCTCTCCCTCCTTTCCTCTCCCTTCTTCTTTCTCGTCCAAGTCACAGGCAAGCTCGGCCCCCACTTCCCTCCGATCTACCTTACCCAAAAATCCCCAGCCCCAGCCCAGCACCAAAATACCTACACAAAAGACAAACGGCGCGTTCACTCGCTCCCTCGCTGGCTCGCACTGCGGATACATTATACTTGTTGTCCTTCTCCCTCTTCTTCCAACCCCCGGTACAGTACTTCCACCCAGACACACTCCTTTTTTCTCTCGCCCTCTCTCGCACCCAAACCCCAGCAAGCGCCCAGCCCTGTGTCAAAAAGAACGACGAGGAAACGAACGAGCATCTCCCGTGCTCGAGACTTCGGTGGTGACCTTGGATCAAGTACAACTGTACCTTTTCCAAACATCCCCAACAAGTCCACAATTATCTCTCATTCACACATTTTATGCACACAACAGTCTTAATACACCAAGCAATCCAGTAAGTACCTTTTTCCCCATCGCCCTTGTTCCCCCAGGCCTCGCATGTCACTGGGTACATTGTCCTTTTTGCCAAAGACAATGGACGACGACCTCGACCTGCCTTGGGACAGTCGACTCGAGATGACAGCGATGCGATGCGCATACACATGCTGTCGTCGCATCCGGCCTCGAGCGATGGTGCCGCTTTGCGTCGCCAACATGCTTGTTGGCTCGACTCGACCTCGAGCCCGAGGCAGCCGGTAGACGCGAGAAGAGGAGAGCGAGAGCCTTTGACCGGACGGGGGGCAAACACAGTCGTTGTCAAGCCATCCTGTGTTCTGCCTCTCCTGCCGTGACTACCGCGTTGCTTTTCCTGTTGTCGCCCGCCCACACGCGTGCGCATGACCTCAGCAGCGAACACCAACATACATACATGCCTCTCTCCCTCTCAGGCGTCATCGCACAACCAATCCTGCGTATTCTTTCCAGCGGCCTCGTGGTTTTTTACTCCTCTTCTCTTTCCTCATTTACAATCAGAGCGAGAAGCCCGAAGCCTCGCTCGCAAGCTACACTCAATCGACCAGGTACAAAGACTGACATGCACAGTTACATCTGAAATCATGGAGCAGTGGCAGGTCGGCCCTGTACCGGAGTACATCTATGGGAACTCCACCAACCACCCCCAGGAGATGCAGTAAGTACCATCATTTCATGTACCTTTCCTGGTCTGGACTTTGGCTTGACCTCCCGTGGACACACACACACTCGCGCGCCGCACTACACGCATCCCTCCCAGAGCTCTAGATGGAATAGCAGAGCTTCGATGGAGAGCTGTTGCTGTTTGTCACTCTGGCCCGCCTTTGGGCAACAATACCCCATTCCCCGTTCACTTACATACATGCACTCTACACCATACTTGCCTTACGCCCACCCCGTTCTTGTCATCTCTTTCCTTTACCTCCACCGCTACCTCTGTCTACCTTTTCCCTTCGTCACTCAAGTGCCCATTCTACAAGGGACTGGGTGAACAAGCAAGCAGGGATAGAGCAGCCTGGCCTAGCACACCGCAGACTCTGAAGACTACTGCCAACTGCCCTTTATATGTACTCGATGTACCTTACTTCCCCCCCTCTTCATCATCGCGGGTAGTCCCAATCTTCTGGATTCTCTGGCTCTCTGTGACTTTTCCTCTCTGCACACACACCTGTCTGGCCGAGTCGCTTTGGAGAGTTCCACCACAAGGGGTCACGACCAGACGTCACGGCCAAAAAAAAAAATACCACTAGATCGTCGTCGTCCCCCAAAATCCCCGACCCTTCTCCTCTCAAAGCCTGGCTCTCTTGTCACCCTTCCCCCCCCCGCACACCCACTCTTACCTCTACTTGCCCCGCCGCTACATAGCCGTTACCTTTCTCTCCCATTCCCTCCCCTTCACCTGCCTCACCCTCCACCCCGTCCCGGCGCCGTCGCTGCCCTTGTCCACGGCTCCACGGCGCGTCCCGTCGTCGCGGTCGCCGCCGTTGTCGTCTTCTGCCGTCCCCAATGAAGAAGGCGAGGCCCGACATTGCGCAGCAGTCATGGGCGACCCAGCCGCCCCCCCAAGCCAGGCCGCCCATGCAGCAGCAACCTCAGTTGCAACCCCAGGTCCAGTCGCCGTTTGCTAATGCTCCACCATCGTGGTATAGCCCCGGGCACCCTTATCAGCAACACATGGGCCGTCGAAACGATGGCATGCCCGACTTCCGCTATGGCGCCCCACCCCAGCAGCATGCCCAGCAGCATCAGCCTTCTCCCGTTCAGCCTCCCATGAACGTCAACCAGCAGCACGCCCAGCAGCATGCCCAACACCAGCAACAGCATGCTCCTCAGCCACCTACTCCTCAGCAGCAGCAGCAGCAGCAGCAGCCTCCCCAGGCCCAGCCGCAGCCCCCGGCCCCGGCCCAGCCAGCGCCCAGCCGACAGCGGAAGCGTCCCGCTCCTGCTCCGTCCCCGGTGGTGCCTCCTGTGCCGCCTCCTCAGGTCCAGCCGCAGACCCAGGTCCAGCCTCCAGCGCCCGGCACTCCTGCCGCCCCGAGCAACGTTTCCGTCCCGACTCCTGTCCCGACACCCCAGACCGCTCCTCCGGCTCAAGCCCCCGTCGCTGACGACGCAAACGCGACGCCCTCGCAGCCGCCTGCCAAGAAGAGCCGCACCAACACGCCCTGGACGCCTGCCGAGGAGCAGCGGCTCAAGCAGATGAGAGATGCCGGTAACAGCTGGGCAGAAATTGCTAAGGTTCGTAAAATGCAGCGTAGGGTGCAGGTCCCTCGGCGAAACCGAGCACTAACACGAGCTCTCCACAGACTTTCCCGTCGCGTACAGAAGGCAGTGTCAAGAAGCATTGGTACAAGGTTAGTGATCGCATTGTCAATTCGCATAGCTGCGTGTTTGCCTACGGCTTTTTTACTGACATATTATAGGACATGCATTACGCTGAGTTTGCTGAAGACGAGGTTAGTCCTTTTCTACGCTTGTTATTGCCACACCGTATGCGTCGGCACGTACTGACTATGCTATGCAATTGTAGAGCCAAGCCCTACTCAACGCGATCAAGGAATACGAGAACAACAAGTGGAAGGTTATCGGTCAGAAAGTTGGCAAGCCGGCCAAGGTTCGTTTTCCTCTCTCTGCCCCTTCCATATGTGCCCCTCAAGCCGCTGAGCAGACTCTGACCTCTTCCCATGATTAGGCTTGCGAGCAATATGCTAAGGAACACTTTGCCGAGCACTTCCAGTCGGGCTCTAGCAAACGCTAGAAGGAAAAAAAAGTTTGAGATCGCGACGTGGCTTATACGGCGGGCTGTCGTCACGATGCGGAGCTTTTCGCATTGAATGCTGATCAACTCGCCGCGCAACCACGTCCACCTTGCGAAACGATATCCCCCATGTCTTTTTTATCTTTGCCGGATTTTCTTTGGAACTTTCTCTTTCGGTCGGCCAACCCATCGTGGCGGCGCCTTCATTACTGTTGTCATAGCCCTCCGGGCCTTCTCTTCCACCCGGATACACACAATCATCCCTTGCAGAAGGAAACGCTTTGGGATAAGGAAGGCGGTGGCAACTTACTAGAACGACTACATTGCCCGGGTTGGTTGCTACATCGGCACCCCTGTGGCTCCGGTTCCCCCCTTAGGTGGACTCTTTTCTCCTTCGACGCTTTTCTTGTTTCCTTGTTTGTAAGGATTCGTTCGGTATGCTGTTGGCTGTGGGGGCCAGGTTCAGGAATTTCTTGGGAGTATGGTCTTGTCTCCGCGGTGAAATTTTCTGCTTGTTGCCATGTGAAGTACGCTCGGCCCAGCAGTTGTCGAATGGCTTTTCTTTCGGTTCCGGCAGGCACTCGTTGCACTTATTGCACCCACTGATCCTGGCCGACCCCTGGATGATGTCAAGAGTACGAGGGACAGCAGCTCACTGGTCTGCGAGGGGAAGTACGAGGGGCGGGAAATGCTGTTTTCATTGTTACGACTAGGCTTTGGGAGCTCGAGGTGAATAACGATGTGCGGGTAATCAGGATGCAAGTGCAAAGGGCACTGTTGAGCCGGATCGTGGTGTTCTTGTTCCTTTTCCCTCTCCGCTGGCCGACCATATTTATCAGGTCAGGTCTATCTAGATAGTACCCTTTTTCTACGAATCAGACCAAAAAAAGGGAGGGAGTCTGGGCTGGTTGAGAATTTGAATGGATTTCTCGTTCGGAAGCAGATGGCTGCGTCTCGTCAGATTTCGTTCGCTATGCAACGCATGTGTGCTGCCCGTTACTATCTGAGAAGTGCCATGTCAAGTCCGACTTGAACTGGTTGGGTTGGGTTCAACTCGTATGTGGCCTGGCTCCTCGTCATGAAAGGTTGGCGGGAGTGGCGCCTGCATGAAGATACAAGTAAAGTACGTACATACGTACATACCCCGTACAGAGAGCCAAGCTTTAACTTTATCCCCCCCACACTCTGGGATAAATTTGGAGTCTTATGCCACGAGTTTCTTACACCAGGTACGTATATGTACGTGACTACGAAGTAAGCATCGAAATGCATGCTCATCAAAGCTGTATTGACATCGAGCTGACTTTCTCGCAAATAGATAAATGAGTTTGCTACAAATGAAAATGACTGGAAATTCACCAGAGATCGTCCTCCTCAGCAGTCCAATACGAACTTTTGTTGGATGTTTATTATGGGCGGATGCGCTACCAATACCACCTACGAAGTAAGACCAGGAACTTTGAACGGCGGTGCCTTGTTTTAGCGCACATGCACGTCCATCTCGAGCAGTCAAGATTGGTGAAGGCAATGCTGTCTCCCCACACCCCCTGGACTCATGGACTCCGTAAACAGAATGGATTTCCATGCCGGCTAGGCGGGAAACGGCATGGATTCTACAACAAGAACTACGCGTGCCAAGCAATTTGTCCGCCTTGGTGGGACGCCCTCCCAAGCCTCCACTCCCCTGCTCGCTCGCTTGCTTCCTTTCGTGGGTTTCCCCTTGCTAGGGGGTGGAATGAAGAGACTTTTACTGGCTTTGGTGGGCTTGATTTCCTCTCCCTTGTCCCCTGGAACGGCGCGGCGAGCGGGCCACCACTCCACCACATCACCACCATACGAGCGAGGCGGCTTCACTCATCTTCTTTTCCTTTCCTCTTCCCTCCTCCACCTCATTTCGTCCATCGTTATCGTGTATTTGATTTCGGCACCTCTCGTTTTGCTGTTATCTTAATTGAAAGGCGCAGAATCGACGACAAGGCCAGACTTAAGTGTCCAGCGGGATTTTAATCGCCATCTGTTACAATAGCAGATCCACCCGGTGTCTTGTTTCGGAAAGAGAGATCAATCCAGCATATTTTTATTACCTACCTCTTTTTTTAATTGGGCTTGTTATCCTACCGATACACCCGCTCCCTTCGCTCCAAACTTGCGCCTTCAGAGCAAATCACAGCCGTCGGTGATTCATCGACTATCCTACCACTCGCTCAGCATTTACGGCTTCCTTGACGACGAACAACGAACAACGAACGACGACGACCGCGACCGCGACGTTTGGGACCTAGTTCGTATTGGCAACAAGCGTCCTCCCCACACATTCGAAACCGCGACTACGCCCGCCCGCATTCCAGTGTCATCGACAACGGCCCGCTGTCGTAGTTCGACCTGTGAAAAACATACCGAGTACTTGTTGAGAGGAGCACGGGCGACCACTGTCTAGTGTCCGTCACGCCATCCTGACAGAAGACTGCGATCTCAGTCGTCTCCTCACCACGAGACCGTCAAACCCCGTGTCTTGATCTCAGTAGACAACATGATCCGATCCCTGCTGCCCGTCGGCGCTGCCCTGCTCGGTGCGAGGGCTGTGCTTGCAGCCGACCAGCCGACCTGTTCCCTCACCCAGAAATGCCCTGAATCGGCACCCTGCTGCTCCCGTAAGTCCTGCTTGTTCGATGTCCGCTATGTGTGTCCTGGTTTTGCGACGGCCCTTCACGTCTTTTTGAGGACGGCTGCTGTGTTCCAATCGTACGGGCTGCAGCTAGTACTGCATCTCGGTCGCACTGCAGCCTGTCCTTCTCGATCGACTTTGGAGCTTTGGGACTTCATTTTATTTGGCTGACCCGAGTTTCTTTTTCTACTTAGAATATGGCCAGTGCGGAGTCGGTGCTTACTGCCTCGGTGGTTGCGATCCTCGCATGTCTCACACCCTCGACTCTTGCGTCCCTGCCCCCGTCTGCCAGAGCAAGAAATACGCCATGAACAGCATGGACGGCATCGTCGACGTCAGCGAATACCTCGGCGACCCCAAGAAGGCTGACTGGGTCTCCCAGGGCGAGCCGGTGCTCTTTGAAGACTCGATCCTTCTGACTATGCCCGTCAAGTCGGTCGGCACCGTCCTGGCCAGTTCGACCTACATGTGGTACGGAAGCGTCAAGGCCAAGCTCAAGACCTCGCGCGGTGCCGGTGTCGTCACAGCCTTCATCCTTCTCAGCGATGTCAAGGACGAGATCGATTACGAGTTTGTGGGCACCGAGCTCGACATTGCTCAGACCAACTATTACTACCAGGGTATCCCCAGTTGTGAGTGCCTACGTTCTTCCCCCTTGAGGCTCCTGATATTTGAGGTTTCGTCAAAACTGACAAGAGCATTTCCTATCAGACGTGAACTCGGGCAACATCACCGACCTCTCCAACACATACGACAACTTCCACGAGTACGAGATCCAATGGACGCCGGACCAGATCACATGGCTCGTCGACGGCAAGGTCGGCCGCACCAAGAAGAAGTCGGAGACGTTCAACTCGACCACCAACCAATACGACTACCCGCAGACCCCGTCCCGCGTGCAGCTGTCCATCTGGCCCGGTGGTGCCGACTCTAACGCCCAAGGTACCGTCGACTGGGCTGGAGGCAAGATCGACTGGGACTCGGACGAGATCAAGAACTACGGCTACTACTTTGCCACCTTTGGCGAGATTGAGGTCAAGTGCTTCGATGCCAAGTCGCCCCCCGGCACCAACAAGGGCACTTCGTACACGTACAACAACGCCAAGGGCACCAACGACACCGTCATCGACGGCGACAAGCCCACCATCCTCAAGTCCTTCCAGGGCACCGGCGTGGACATGGACAAGGGTGGCGACAAGGCCTCGGGCACCGCCAGCTCCTCGTCGGGGCCCACCCCCAACACCGTCCCTGGCGGTACAAGCAACGGCCCCGGCACCAACGGCCAAGCAACGGGCGGCGACGACGACGGCAGCAGCAGCAGCGGCAGTGGTTCCGGCAGCAGCAGCGGCACCGACTCGAGCCCCAAGTGCGAGACGACCGGCTTCACACAAAACTGCGACAGCAACAGCGGTAAGAGCGATGGCCAGAAGCTCGGCGGAGAGAGGATTCTGGGCGCGAGCGCTCTGGCCGCCGTGGTCGCACTGGCAGGCATGCTTCTCCTGTAAGAGTGGAACATTTGCCGCTGAAGCTCGATTTGGAGCTGTTTTGTGATTTGTAACTTGCATATTGCTGCCGGTCTCTGTCCTTTTTCGGCCTCTTCTCTGTCTTCTGTCTGTCCCGGTCTCTCGCCGGTTCGCGACACTCTCTTTGGTTTACTACTGGGGGTTATTTCTTGCGCCCGTTCGGGCCTACTGAGTTGGTGGAACTTTTACTGTTTATTACAATGCTTTAATATGGCCTTGGTACATAATATCCCGTTGCGACGGGTTTGGGGTTGTTTGGGGAACTTGAGGAACGGATCATCCAGAGCTTGATGGGGACATACCTTGTACGATCACGCAGGGAGCTAATGGCTTTTCTTGGCCGTCCGCTCCTTTTCAGATGACCAGAGTAGGAAAAGAAAAGTAAGGGTGCACAAAGGCTTAAGAGCTGAGGCATCTTCTGCCAATGAAGAGAAAGCCAAAGGATAACGTGAGAGATTGAGGGTTCTGCGTACATATATATCGTGAGCTGCGAATTGAATAAGTGAGTGAACGGAGGTGAATGTCTCTTTTTTCGCTCAAAAGACTTCGACTTGCATCTAGAAGATTACTTTGTGAGATTGGGAACATCTACATAGGACCATTGATGATGCCTTTCCTTGTCCTCCTCTCGAGTCTGCGAGGGAGGAGTCTACGAGGACCCCACTACAGCTGCCACCACAGCGCTGTAATTTTGCTGGCGCTACTTAAGTACACCTCCAACCATTTACATCACGTCCCACGTCACGCCGTCATTCTCTGGCCCCGGGTCGGAACCTGCAACTCTCGCCATGTCGTCGCAGAAGATCACGTCCAAGAACCTCTCGTACTCGCAGAACCTGCCGCCGTTCCTCGCCGCGCTGCGGGGCCAGCACGCGCCCTCCGAGGCCGACGGGCCCGACCCCATCCTCGCGGCGCGCAACCGGCGGCCGGCGGCCAGGCGCAGGGGCTCGGCCAGCGAGGACGCGCCGCTCGTGCTCGACGACGAGGGCAACGTCGTCAGCGATGTGGCGGTAGGCCTGGACGGCAGCGTGTCGAGGAAGGAAGGCCCCGGTGGAGATGCTACTGCTGCTGAAGGAGGGGAGGGAGACGGAGACAAGCGGACCGACGGTGAGGGGGGCAAGGATATCCAGAGGGAAGCGGAGAAGGTGGCTGGGATCGGTGGCGGCAAGAAGAGAAAGCTGGGGAGGGTCGTCGGTGGCGGTGAGGAGGTTGAGGGGACAGCAGAGGAGAAGGTCGCAAAGGAGGGAAGGGAAGGCAGCACGCCAGATCTAGGCAAGGGAGGCGACTCTACAAAAGACCACAAAGCCAGCAAGGCGTCGAAGGGCAAAAAGAAGGCCAAGAAGATCAAACTGAGCTTTGGCGACGGGGGCGCAGACTGAAGGGAGCTCGGCAAGTACGAGATGGGGAAGAAAACGTGCCCCAAGTGGCACGAAGCAACACCAATACGACAAACCAGAGAGTGTACTGGAGGTGGGCGAGTCTGACCTGAGGGTCCTGAAACACAGCTCAGGGCCTCCATTGCCGCCTCCAGCGTACCTAGGTACTGACTTCAAGGCGCGCCGACATTGCGCGACATCCATTGGAAACACGATGTCATCTCGAGGTGGCATCCTGGTCGGCCAACAGCTTCTTGGGCGGAGACGCATGAGGTGATGAACGATGGCAATACCACTAGCACAACGGTCGTCGTCGCAAGAACAAGGATAACTCTTCAAAGATCGATTAGATCACACCTCAACATAGAAAATCTATACAGCTGCCACCGCCCAATGACTATTCTACACGGCTGCAGATTTGCTGCCGACTCGATGCTTTGCTCCCCCCAAGTCTTGCGCACTGCACTGACCGCGGACCGTAGCTGTTGTCTAGATGCCGCTGTCCTTCTCCAACCCATCCACCGTAGCCATTGCAGCTTCCTAGTAGTACGAGGGCTTGACGAAGTCGGCAAAGGTCTTGGGCTCCTCGTAGCCGTGGTGGTCGTGGCCGTGGCCGTGGCCGTCATCCTGGGGACCGACGTAGTCCATCTTGTAGACACTGCCGCACTCGGGGCATCGCTCGATGGGGCGCTCACGAGACATCTGTTTTGCGGGCATTGAGCCCTCGAGTCAGCTGGTTGTCGGGTGGGCTTTGAAACATATACCCTGTGAGAACTTACACCGAGCCAGTTGACGACGTGAGAGTCGGCGGGGGAGCCGGTGCAGCCGACGTACTGCTCCTCACCGGCGGAGCGGACGTGGATAGGGTCGGCCATGGTGCCTGTAATGAACAAGGTCAGCCTAGCTGATCCGGGTACGGGCGAATCTACGCCAGCAGGGCACAACAAACTAACCCGTTCGAGAAGCATCAAGAGGTCGCATGTCGAAGACATCAACACCATCCATCTTTCCCATAATTTCGAGACGTTCCAGACCGGTGGACTGCTCGACGTCGGTAGGGATGGTGCCGGGGTTGGCACCGGGGCCGAGAAGATCGGCCGAGGTCTTGATCTCTATACGCAGCAGAAAAGCAATATGGTCAGCCCTAGCCCGTATGCATTGTTCCTATTTCAATATGCCAATTGGCTCGTCGCGAGACATGTGCGTAGCTCGAATGATGCTCCGGCAACATGCCAGGTCGACGAGGTCGCGAATCGGTAATGGCTCGGTAATTAGAGGAAAGGGTTATCGTACCAGAGATGCTCTTCACCTTGGTCGAGGTCTTGCTGGGGACGGCGTCGACTAGAAGAGCGAAAAGAGAATCGGATTAGCTTTCAATCCTGGCCTTGCAGCGATTGGACTCGGGCAGAGCTACGGCCTGCACGCGCGTGTTGTGAGGGAGAGAAGGGATCCTTACGGCGGACGATCGAGGTAGCAAAGCTGCGGCGAACGACGGGAGCGACGGCGGCCCGGCGGGCGACGGCGAGGGCGGAGCGCTGCAGAAACATTGTGAAGAGGCCAATTGATACAGTCGAGAGCTCAAGAGGTGTCGCGTTTGGTTTGCGGAGGGAGAGGTGAGGAGGTGGAGGCTCGAGAGGGATTTGCAGGTTTCGTAAGGGAAATGGCCTGATGATGATTTTGGGAATTGGGGGGCCGTGATTTGGCGGGAGCACGGGCCACACCCTTCTTTTTCGCTGCTGCTGCGCTCTCTGGAACTTGCTGCATCAATGAGAGGTGCACGTGATCTCCCAACCCAAGCGTGCCAAGACAAGTCATCCCTCTCTCGAGCCTCCTTATTGGACGAGACCAGACAGCACATCTCACACCGGCCGGACATCACACATCAACAACACACACGCAAACGAAGAATGGATCAATTTATATATCATATCAAGATTGAAAGATTACAAGATTACAAGACGAAAGGGAATGGCGGAAGATGACAAAACCAGCACTCAATCAACCCCCTTGACCAGACACCTAACTAGTTATTCACACGGCCCATCAAGATCCAGCACTCCAGTGGTAAACGACCCCGGCTCTTCATTCGTGTCAAAGGAGATCCACGACCCATCCGGCACCGAGTCCGGCGTGTTGAACTCGTACTGAATCACCCTGGGGATGTCTTTGTTTTGAATACCCACCACTGCGCCCCCGCCTCTGGTCGTCGTCCGGTAGTATGATGTGTTCACCCGGCCGGGGTAGGCTTCGTAGAAGGTCCCGACGAAGTGGAAATACTGGTTCCGGTCGCTGTAGTGCGTAACTATGTACTCGAACCCGACCTCGCGGCTCCCCTCGTCTCCGTACACTTGGTAGACGATCCGCTGCCCGGACCCGCCTATGATGAAGAGATCCGTCCAGAGCATAAACGCCGTCACCGCCGGCAAGTAGGTGGCAGGCAGCGCACTGATCACCCATTCCGAAGACCCAATCCCTAGAGATACATAACCATTCGTGCCGACGTAGACGGTGGTATCCGATGCCCCGTACACGCCTATGGGGAAGGGCAACTCGACGGGCCGCGAGTAGTCGTCGTACGTGTGGTCATCCCCAAAGATCGTTGTTGGAGCCGGCAGGACATTCGTGGGGAGCACAGTGCACCGCGTGCTCGTTGTGGAGCTCGACGAGCTGGACGACTCCTCGGAGCTGGTCGATGTCTCCAGGGACGTCGTAGAGGTCGTAGAGAAGTCATCAGTGGTCGTGGACGCCTCTTCGCTAGTGGTAGAAACTTCAGAAGTGCTTGAAGAATCCGACGATGTACTCGAAGCCTCAGACGATGTGGGCTCCTCTGACGTGGACGTTGAAGGAACATTGGCCAGACCATTTAGGTCTCCGGTGCTCGAAGACGGCTCACCGGACGTGGTCGTTGAGGACTCACTGGACGTGATCGTCGAGGACTCACTGGACGTGGTCGTTAAGAACTCACTACTCGATGTTGTAGTTGCTGTGGTGCTCTCCTCTATCGTGAGCGACGCCAATACCGGGCCATTTTGGTTTCCTGGGGTTGAGGAGGGCTCATTGGACATGGTAGACGTCTCGTCGCTTGAGGTTGAGCTCGGCTCAGTGCTAGAGCTAGACGTAGATTCGGCGATGATAGAATTGAGGGAGTTGAGATTGGAATTGATGACCCCATTCTGGCATCGCACGGCTATTCAAGCATGTGAGTAAGAGCTAATGTCTGGGTATGTCAGGTAAAGAAACCGGCATCACTCACCGTCATACACGTGGAGCGCCACCTGCACACATCCAGGCGGCTGCGCCGTGAATGAGATGTACACTCGACCGCTCGTTGGATCTTGGCAAAAGCCTGCTTGACCTCGGGGTAGTGACGCATTGTTCAGCCACCGCAGCATGTCGTTCACAACAAGGAAGCCCGTCGTCGTTGCTCCCTGAGGAGGTATCCCGACCCGGCCGAACGTCCTGAAGGTTTCGCCGCTGGCATAGTAGATTGGATCATTCTGGTAGTAGACTCGCCCCGAGAGCAGGTAAAACGTGCTTGCGTCTGTGCAGACCTCCGATGCCGCCTGACCGTCGCCCCTGACAAAGCCACCAAGTGCTCGCTTGGCCAAGTGTCGCTTTGTGCCCGGGTTGGGGAGAACCTCGAGGATGATATTGCGTCCACCCTCCCCTGGAGGACTGATTGTGGGAAGTGGCGCTGTTGTCGTAGGGACTGAAGTCGTGGAAGATTCTCTGATGGCGCCGCCATTCAAATTGCTAGAACCACTGGACTGGCGACTAGCATCCCCGTTCTGAACACTGCTCGTAGGGAGGACTGAAGACAGAGTTGCCGGGCCCGAGGCTGGTACTGATACGATGCTCGCACCGCCGTTCAGATTGCTAGAGCCCCCTGATTGTAGACTGGCCGCTCCATTTACGATAGAGCTGCCTGTCGGGAGAATCGTTGAAACAGGCACGAGATAAGTCGTCACATACGTAAAACAGTACGATGTTGGCATGAGCTGGGCCTCATCAAGCGCACCAAGATTGGCTGCACTGACGATGCCGCTCAGCAGCGAGATGGTGTAGATGTGCTGCTTCATGATTGCACTGCGATATCCAGTTCGTGGAACTTCGTACGCTTCCAATGCTGTGTCCTCAAGTCCAAGAAAACTGTGATCCTGAAGCCGTCGACATCCAGGTGGAAGTTACGAAATGTTGAATCAAGATGGGCTATACACAACGCGCGTTCTGTGACCACCTTCAAGGGCACTTTGGCTTCACCCAATGGTCTGGACCGCTGAGAGGGCGGGAGATCCAGAATGTGAACAATACATGTCATCCATCGATCGTGTTACACCATCGCGCCAAGTATCAATGTTGTTCCCCACAGCTCGAGGCTGTATCTCTTTCCAGATATGCGGCGTATACTTGCAATATAGGCTGAATCAACCTTCAGCCTCCGAGAATCAATAGCTGCTCCGTGGCATAGGCAGTGTAATAGTCGTGCCTCATCATTGCTCGTCTTCACGTTGTGTCGAGGCGGGCTGGGAATCTGGAATGCGAAACCCCTGGCTCGTGTCGGCAGAGCCTATGCCGCACCTCTCTGCCGGCCGCAATCTCCGCTCCAGGGCTGAGACTAGGAATTACCGGCCGGCAGAGTATGGGCAAGGTGCGGCTCAACGCCGTTATGGGGATTGTCGTGCAACAGTGCAGAATTCCCGTCACTGGCTGGTGGCTTGTATTACGCACTCCCTTCGGGGCTTCGTGGGCTGGCAAGTATTGCTTTGCGTGCGCTCGCTGCCGTGTGTGTATACGAGATCGCGTCGCTTGGCATGACTTCACATTAGTTGGCCCTTTGTATACAACTCAAGCCCATTAACAAGCCAGACGCGTACATATCGCGCCATCTTCTCTCCGAGGATCGATGTTGTGGTGGCATCCTGTCTCTCTCCCAAATGAGAACATGACCTCCCTCTCTTGTTCACACTCAATGGATATCTTGTCCGTCGTCTAATGGACCCGTGGATGCGTTGTTATCTTCTGTACCGATCAAAGCACAATACTCATTTTCTGTCCTGGTGAGCTGCATTACAAGTCTGATCTTCATCATGGCCGACGCATCTACCGTGACATCGGGCACTGTCCTGTTCACCTACACCACCGAGACCATCACGCGATGCTATAGTGACCCTAATCCGACATATTATAACACCGCAGTGGCCCCATCAGTAACAGTTCTACCGCCGACGTCCTCCGATGCACCAATCTGCGTTGAGGTGGAAGCACCGCCGTGCGACTGTGGTTGCCCGACCTGCGTACATACATTAGAATACACGGCGACTTACGACTGTTTCTGTTCCTCGGGTCTCTGTCCGCAGATTTACGCCGTCACTGAGACGTACCGCGGCATGAGCGCTGTACCCACGGTGGCTGCGCCCGTTGTGCCGTACGGATTCACAGCCGAGGTGCAGACTTGCACAGTTTGCGGGCCAAAGGTCCTGACAGCGACCATTACGCAGCCTATCGCAGCTGTGGCAACGGGGGCGGGTGTCGTCCCGACCACAGACACCGGCAAATCTCCTACTCGTAAGTGTGCTGACTTGTGCCTTCGATCTGAGCGAGGTTACTGACGAATTTCCAGCCTACGTCACGAGTTCAGCGAGCCGGTCGATGGTCGTCGTGACGACTGTCGGAGTTGCAGTCCTAGGATCTCTTGTGTCGTTGATGTTGCGGCTCAAGTAGCTTGATGAATCATGGGGCTGTTTGTTGGTTCGTTCTGTGAAGCTGTATATATATATATATATATATCATGTTATATCGTTCCGGTTCACTAATTCTACGATAACTTATTTCTACGCAGTTTAGCGTGCTTCCGTTCTGTACCTTTTTAGTAGTAATTGACCACATGAGTCACTGTTATTTCTTGCTTCATATTATTATCGAGAAAGGGGTGCAGGCGGAGTGCGTGGGGTTGTTGCATCAAATCGTGACTTTCAACTCGGTCGGGAGTGTTTCAGAAGGAACAATCAACTGTTCAAGGAGAGAGAAGAGAGACTTGATCATCGTATCCTGGAACGATCTGAACATGGCCAAGAGGACGGCGGGTTTTGGCTTTCTTATTAAAGTGTTGACCATCCCCACCCTTGCCGGAACTATGTCGATAATTCCGGGATCGGAACCCGGACTTCGGGAGCTAGAACCGTACGGCATCTAAATTTGGCATACAGTAGGGGCAGATGCGGCAAGATTAAGCTTCGCCTTTCAATGGCCTTTGCTCTCCGTCGTCCTCCTTTTTTCGTCAACGCCGCTGACATAGCGCAAGACTGGGCCTGTCTCCGGGTTCGCCGGGCCATGTCGCCGAGGTGAGACCGGTTCCCCTCGTCTTCTAGAAGATTTCCATGGAACTTACTAACCCCGTTATTTTTAATGTCAATGCAGCTTGTTACTGTGCAAAGTCCAAACTCCACTTCGTCATAGCTTGTACGAGGTGCCGAGCAGACCAAGGGAAGTTTTCTTGCAGGATAAGGCCTCCTCTGCACTGACCAGCTCTCATTTCCTGACTCGTATTCGCTGTGTAGGAAAAAGATGATTCAAGAGGCTCTCGACTTACCCCAATGCAAAGTCCGATACATAAAAGCGCAGATTTCGCCATGCTTGGACCAATGGTTTTCCCCCCATTCATCTTCGACTTCACACACTTGCTTCTATAGACCCCTGGCTCACCGTACTCAAGATGGGTGTGTCTGCTCACCTACTCCTCGCTACTTCTCTTCTGATCGTGGCCAAGTACGCTGCCACCTCACCCCTCAGTCCTGACGATAATGCTGCCACCGCCGGTCAGATTCGCGTCGACCCTGACCGGTATGTGCAGACCTGCCATGCCAAGTACGACAAATGTCGTGACCAAATCGCCCACGGCAATAGCGCCTGTGCAACCGGTTGCAGAAGCCCGGAGAACTGGATATATGCGAGCGACTTCGCTGACGCGACGCCTTTCCTCGACCGATCGGATATCACAGGCATTCAGTCCCTCTACCGGTGGAAGTCGTTGGAGAGTTCCGAGGGCGACTACGATTTCTCGGAGATCCTGGACAATCTAGACACCGCTCAAAAAAAGGGCAAGAAACTATGGGTGCAAATACAGGACCGGACTTTCTACGCCAACGCCAACCCGGTGCCCAACTACTTGCACAAGCCACTCTACAACAACGGCAGCGTTCCTCAATGTGACGGGACGACATGCGATACGGATTTCAAGCCCAACGGCTATGCTACGGCGCAGTGGAACAAGAACGTGCGGCAACGCTTCCAGGCGTTGCTAAAGGCCATGGCTCGCGAGCTCGACGGCAAGATCTACGGCCTCAACCTCGCCGAGACGTCCATCAGCGTCGCGCAAAAGGATGGATACACCAGCGAGGGCTACTTTCTCGGCGAACTGGAGAATGCCGGGTGTGCCGCCCAGGTGTTCAAAAAGACGCACGTCGTCCAGTATGTCAACTTCTGGCCGGACGGGTTTGGCGGGGACAACGGCTACCTCCCCAAGTCGTTCGACTACTACGCCAAACACGGCGTCGGCGTCGGCGGGCCGGACCTGATCCCCATGAAACCCGGCCAGGAGCACAACTCGTACCCGTATCTCGCTGCGTATCGCAACAAAGTGCCTATTACAGTAGTGGCAGTTCAGGAACCAGATCTCAACGCGACGGAAAATCCAAATCCTCAGACCGGCAATCAATTTACCAAGGTGGAATTTCAAAACTATGCCGTCAACTGTTTGGGAGTCGAGATTATCTTCTGGGCCACTTCCACGCCCTGGCTCAGCGAGGAGGCCGTGACCAAGAATCCGTGTCGTTAGACATTGTCACGTTGAACGGTAGAATTGGCCGCGGCAGGAGTTACGTAGTAGAATAGAATGTAATATCAATAACTCGGGTAAGAGATACGGTACTAGATAGAAATTTGTGACCTTTAAAATATGGGCATTCTTGGAACCTGTGCCGCCTTTTGATGTTGGTTTGGCTTGAGATCTCTCGTGCGACTACGCACTTCCTAAGTATTCAAGACTGAATGAAAGTCAGAAGATCAGAATTGACCTCGTCGGTATTGATGTTGTGGATGGCGTGCGACCCTCCCTTGTACACCTTGAGCTTGCCTTGAGGCAGCAGCTTGGCCGCCTTTTCTCCAGAAGCCTGCAGCGGGACGACCTGGTCGTCATCACCATGGAGGACGAGAACAGGAATATCGATCTTCTTCAGGTCCTCTGTGAAGTCGGTCTCTGAGAAATCCTTGATGCAGTCGTAGGCCGTCTTGAAGCTGGTGTTCATGCCCTGCTGCCACCAGCTGCGGATCTGGCCTTCGCTCTGAGACACGCCGGACCGGTTGAAGTTGAAGAAAGGGCCCGTGGCCACGTCGAGGAAGAACTGGGCACGATTCTTGTGCATGGCGTCGCGGAAGGAGTCGAAGACAGCCTTGTCCGTGCCCTCTGGGTTGGCCTCCGTCTTGAGCATCAGGGGCGGCACGGCGCCGACGAGCACGGCCTTCTTGACACGGGCAGTGCCGTGCTTGCCCAGGAAGTGGGTGACTTCGCCTCCGCCATGAGAATGGCCGACCATGACGGCATTGTTGATATCAAGGTGCTCGAAGAGCTCCTTTAGGTCGTCGACAAAGGTGTCCATGTTGTTGCCGTGCCAGGTCTGAGTGGACCGCCCGTGGCCGCGGCGATCATGGGCGATGCAGCGGAACCCCTTGTCGCCCAAGAAGACCATCTGATTCTCCCAATTGTCGCTGCTGAGGGGCCAGCCGTGCGAGAAGGTGACGACGGGGCCGTCAGGGTTGCCCCAATCCTTGTAGAAGAGCTTAGCTCCATCGCGCAGTTTGAGTAGCGGCATTGCAGAAGTAGTGTGTGTGGTTCTTGGTCTTATGCAAATATTCAGAGGCAAGGATATACGAGCGAAACCTTGGTATAAATCAATCACTTGAAAGGCTGAAGGGGATCGAGGGCTTTAAATGCTATATAGTACCTATCTATCTGACTATCCCACCACTGCCCCCCTTCTTAAGCTTCCATGTTTGTCCTGTCATTGCTGCGTTGCTACCCTGTGCTGACACGAGAAAACCCACCGCATGCATGCATGCATGATGTAGCGTCACCTTGACGGAGCTGGATGAGGGGAAGCGATTGAAATCGGCCACTGGCATTCGTCTCTTCCCGCTTGCATCACTGGGACGTGCATGCTCCGAATTCCGGTGCATACTGCCGTATCGGACCAATACGAGGGAGTGACAGTCAATTCTCTTCAGTTCTCCCCGCTGTTCATCTCAAAGATATTGGTCGTCCCGGTGTCAAGTCGCGATTCGCAAGCTTCATCTCCGTCGGTGTGATTTCTGGCCGGTGGACGGTGAAAGAAACGGATTAATAACAAGTTAAGCTTTTGTGGTCCCGATCCGCTCGCCACTAGTCATGCCTCGGCATCTTGCCATGATACCTTCAACCTGTGTCATCGCCATGCTAGATTGTACAAGGCTGGAACGTCTATTTAATGCACTCCGTAGTACATCCTGCTGGGGATATCACGGCTTGAGGTGGCCACTATTTACATATCCTCGAAGTTTTATCTCGCTTCTCGGGGATCGACAATCGTTTTCCAGGGTCACTCACTCATAGTAATCATGACGACGGAGATGCTAGCAGTCACCGCATCGGCCTTCACAGACCCGTCCGGATATCAGTTGTCCAAAGTGCCTCGACCAGTGATCAGCGGCAAGACTGACGTTGTGATTCGAGTGCATGCGGCTAGCATCAACCCAGTTGATGTAAAGAAAGCAGCCGGCGCCTTCAAGCGGGCCATCCCTGAGGAGTAAGTACCTTTCTTAGCATAAATATATATTCTTGAAATATATATTCTTGACTAGAATCATCTCACAACCGGACGTCAAGATTCCCCTATAAGATCGGATATGACGCGGCTGGCGTGGTCGAAGCCACTGCAGAGGAAGCGACGCATTTCAAAGCCGGCGATGAAGTGTTCGTAAGACTGCCCGAGGCCGGTCGAGGTATGAACTCTATGCACGCGATTTTTGTGATTCCAGACTGATCAAGTATGTGTAATGTGCAGGGTCGTGGAGCGAGTTTGTTGTGTGTCCAGAATCATACATTGCTCTCAAGCCTCGAAATATGTCTTTTGCCGAAGCAGCATCCTTACCCCTGGCGGGCGTCACTGCCCTGCAGGTGTTGAGACAGTACAAGGGCTCTCTGGAGGGCAAGACTGTGTTTGTGCCAGCCGGCTGTAGGTTGTTTGCGCTCTATATATCCTGCTGACCCGATGGGAGGTTAGACATGCACATGCTGATTCGGAAATGAAATCCCAAAAGTAAGCGGCACCGGTGCTTTTGCCTGTCAACTGGCCAAAATGTTTTCCAGGCAGGCAAGGTCATCACAACCGTTTCGACTTCGAAGATAGCCAAAGTACCCGAACTTCTCGGCGAGGGTGTCGTTGACCAAGGTTGGAGTTCTTCACCAGGGCCTTCAAGTTTCGATCTTGAACTTGACTGACGGTTTTAGTCATTGATTATACCAAAGAGGATCCGGCCAAGGCTACTTCTCCAGGCTCGGTCGACTTGCTCTTCGACACGACTGGCCAATCTATGGAGTTTCTGTCGCTCATGGTACCGTCCACGGGTGTCATCGTTTCTATCTCCACCTCTCCCTCCTCAGCGACGCTCCAGAACGCCAGTGTCATGCAGCGACCGGACAAGCCCCAGATCCCCTTGTTCGGGCGGCTCTTCCTGGACTCCGTAGACGCATGGCGTAGATTCAGAGCTTGGCGCTGGGGCGTGACGTACATGTATCTGTTTCTGAAGCCTAACGGAGAAGATTTAACAACGCTCTCAACATTCGTCGAGGAGGGAAGAGTCTTCCCTGTCATTGGTACGCGGGTCAATATGAGGGACATTGAGAAGGTCAGAGAAGCATGCATGTTATCCTACAAAGGCAGAGGGGGGCTAGGAAAAACCGTGTTTGATATTGCTCAAGCTAGATGAAATGTCGAGCGTCTTGATCTCATCTAGGAGCTGGACGTAATGCTGGAACAGGCAGCTACTAACAGACTACACGCGAGCCTGGGAGATACCAAGCCATATGGATACCGAAATCTTTCATGTACCTGCATACAGGGTTCTCGCATAGCTGCTCGTCAACATGCACACCATATTCCCAGTTCAACTGTTCCACGGAGACATGATATTTGGAAGCTCTGAAAGCCAACAGCACGCAGTTTTGGCATGTTTCTCCAAGATTTAGGAGATTGGCCAGTCTTCATTACGTTTGGAAAGCTGCTTTCGGGAAATGTCCAAGGAGACAAGACTCTCTCCCACGAAGGCTAATGCAATTCGCAGTGTCACGACCTCATGGGAGCTGGAGCTTCCTTGCGCGGTCCTTGGCAATGTCACACATGGCCTACAAACCGGATCAACTTGCTGCCACTGACAGACTTTGCATCCTTTTGAAGATGACTGGGGGCAGGATCCCAGAAACCTACCTCAATTGCCTCTCGCTCCTCCAGCACAATGTCTCCCCTGTCAATCCTCTCGCGCATGTTCCTCATGATCTCGTCTCTGCCCCTACCGTTGACAAAGACGACGTACCTCAGCCCGGGAAATCTCTCTTCATACTCTTGGTTGACCCTGGCTAGCTCATCCTCTGCGTCACCATTATTGCCGTCACGCCTCAATTGGGCTTGCTCTGCTGCACTCTGAGCGCTATCTACTTTTTTCTGACCCAAGCGGGGATGGGAGCCGAGGATGTTGAGCAGAGGCTGCCTGCCGGTGGGATCTGGGTGGACGGCGCTCTGGATGGTCAGAAGCTGGTCGCGAATAGTGTCGATGAGTTCGGCATAGGAGCTGAAGGTGATGGAGCGAATAGTAGGTATGGCGAGAGCATGGAGATCTTGAGTCGGCTCGAAGAGGAGATCGAGGGCATTGACAAGGGCTGAGTCGGACGAGAAGGAGAGGCTGGCGATGTCGGGCAACGTCAAGGGTGGGGCGGCCATGGTGAGATACTGCAGAGTGAGAGAAGAGACGACGGACCGTGATAAGTCGCCTCAGTCGGTAAGGTATGCTGGAATAGAAATGTAGGCGAGACAAGATGCGCTTCAGGCTCAAGAGCTTGGTCGAGGCGGGGCGGACCGGGACGGCCGTACAGTGTGCCCTCAGCTTGTAGATGCTTCAGTCCAGCACGACGGGGAACAGGAGCACATGTGCTATTGTCTTGTAGAGCAGGCAAATTAAGGTATCGTAAGGGGCGCCTTCATGATCTCGTCTGTCGAATTGGAGTCAAATTGGCGCGCAAGGACTGGCTGGGACAGTGGGATGATGCTATCGCTTATCTTATCGCTAGCGGGTGGTGCGTCTGGTGTGCCCAGGTGGTCTGTGCGCTGCTTTAGCTGGTGCTTGAGCTATCAATTGATGGGGCCGCCGCCAGGCTGGACGCGGCTGGGAAAAAGTTCAACACGAATCGCAAGGCAAGGCAAGGCAGCTCATTCGAACCTCTACAGACCACCATCTCCATTCTCCCTCACCCTGCACGCGCCCGTCACATCCAACGCCATGTTGTGCGCCATCTCAGGGGAGGCTCCCCAGGAGCCCGTCGTATCCAAGAAGACTGGTATGCTATTCTCGCTCTCAGCCCTCAATTGGACCATAGCCAGACTGACACAAGCTGTGTGCACTTGGCAGGCACCGTCTACGAGAAGCGACTCATTGAAAAGTACATCGAAGAGCATGGAAAGGAACCTGGCACAGACGACGAGCTTGATCTTGAGGACTTGTTGCCCGTCAAGACGGCCCGCGTTGTGCGCCCGCGCCCCCCGACCCTGACCTCGATCCCAGCCCTGCTGGCCGCCTTCCAGAACGAATGGGACGCCCTTGCCCTCGAGACGTACAATCTGCAGGAACAGCTTGCGCGGACCCGAGAGGAGCTCGCCACGGCGCTGTACCAGCACGACGCCGCTGTGCGCGTCATCGCACGCCTGACCAAAGAGCGAGACGAGGCGCGCGACTCGCTGTCCAAGATCACAGTGTCTGGCGGCAGCACTGCCAACGGAGATGCCATGGCCATCGACAGCGAGGGTTTGCCCGAGGAGCTGGCCAACAAGGTAGACGAGACACACCAGAGGTAAGTCTGACTGACGACGATCCCCATGACTTCTTTTTTGGGGCTCGGACAACAGGTTCATTACACCCTGCTAATTCGGTTGTGCCCATAGCCTCTCCAAGTCACGAAAGAAGCGACCGGTGCCTGCCGGCTGGGTTTCCGCCGATGAGGTTGCAGCCTTCGACAAGATTGCGTCCGAGGATAGCCCCGTCCAACAGGCGTCTTCGATTGGTGTAGAGGGTGGCTACGCGGCCATCAGCGGTTTGCAAGGCGACGTCGCCATTCTCTCGGTCGATGCGGCCAAGGTGGAGCGGTCGCTCAAGGTCAACGAGCCTGTTACCGACACTCTGTGGACCGGGAGCCGGGTCGTATTTGCGACGTCCAAGGGCTCGGTCAAGATTTACGAGAATGGCAGCGAGATCGCCTCCTTCTCTGAGCATGCTGGACCGGCTACGGGGCTGGCGCTGCATCCTTGCGGCGATCTCCTGGCCTCTGTTGGGTCGGACAAGAGCTTTGTTCTCTACGATCTCTCTACTCTGAAGCGCGTCTCGCGCGTATACACCGACTCTTGTAAGCCATCCTTCCCTCTCCCTACTCTCTCTATATACATCACGCTCTCACTTGTCGTACGTATTGTTACTAACGCTGCCGGCCCCTAGCACTGACGACTTGCAAATTCCACCCGGATGGTCACTTCTTGGCAGTGGGCACTGTCTCGGGTGAGATCAAGGGTTTCCTGACCAAGACGGGAGAGCAGGCCACCAGCTTCGACCTGGGTGCTCCGATTCAGGCGCTCACCTTCTCGGAGAACGGATACTGGATCGCAGCGACGGCCAAGGGCCAGTCGACGGTCACCATCTTCGACCTGCGCAAGGAGGGTGCGGCGGCGACGGCCAAGGTGCTGGACACGGGCAGCACGGTCGTGGCTCTGGACTGGGACTACACGGGCCAGTACCTGGCGACGGCCGGTCCGGCGGGCATCACGGTGCAGCAGTACGCCAAGAGCTCCAAGAAGTGGACGCAGCCCGTGGCGAGCGCCACTCCTGGAGTGAGCGTGAGGTGGGGCGCCGAGGCCAAGAAGCTGGTCTCTGTCAGCTCAGAGGGCGTTGTTTCGGTACTGGGTGTCAAGGAGGAGTAGAGCCAGTAGGCGCGCACGCGCAGGAACAAAACCAATGGCGGGCTTCTTACTCTGGCGTCAAGGACAAAATGCTATTCAGGGAATTTTTCACATCATCATTTGGTTATACGATAGGCAGGAGTGTAGTCTACGGCTAGAATGGTGGCGGGAGTGAGATATGAAATTGTACTCGATATCGGCCGACTCATCGAGAGACAAAGCACAGAAGAGGAGTCCCTTTGATGCAAGACCTTGTTGTGGCGCCGCCTTTTGGTCGGGATGATATGTTGTACAACATTCAGCTTCGGTGGGAAAAGGCCCATGTGTGTTGAGGCAAGATTTGGAGTCGTTGCCTTGCAATTTCACTGCTGGATGGGCATTAGTCATGACCACTGGAGAAATAAGTACCTAAACAGGCATCACAGCATCATTATTTTCCATCGATCTGGCATCGGGGAAATGGATCGAGTACTTTTTATGTTGCTTCTAGTCACAGAGCATGTGACGAGTCGTGCAGAACATGGTGGGTTTCAATATGGGTTTGTCAGTGCACAGATGCAAGACGTGATGGCATCGGGATTCATGGGGGTAACAAGTAAAGTAAAGTGACGGATGTGATGATGCCATGGAGTTAGTGTGAAAATGCGCTGGTGCTGGTGCTCGGCGCTGGTGAATGCAGGGGAAGGCATGCCAGGCTTATCGCCGAAAAAAGACAACACTGCACTGAGGGAGAGAGGCGAAAGCTGACTGGAGGCTACCATGCCGCCCGCGCTCTTGTCCAACTTCCGAGCTGCCGGCGACACCAAAACATCATCTCTCTCTCCACCTTCTCTTGTCTTCGTCGTACGGGCGCTGGCACGCACTTTGGGTCTATTCTTCTTTTTATTTTCCAGATGACCTGATCCTCACCTCGCTCTCGACTTGGTTCCCCCAGACCAAATAGACGAAACATCCACATTTCACACACATCCTGTCGGACTGGTGCTGCTGGGCTGGTGCTGGGCATCCACTCTTTGTTTGCCCCTCCCCACCGCACTCCAATAGCCTCAGCGTCAATAAAAATAGCCCGAGGGAAACAACAAGTCATCCATGGTACCCCTGGCGGCGCCATCGAAGAAATGGACCTTTCAGACATAGAACTCATCGAGCAATCATCCAACATTCCCCACGAGGCCTTTTTCCAGAACCCCGCCCTCTTCTACGAAGACGGCCTCCTCGACGACTTTGACTACGACGACCCCGACTACCTCGACCACGACTTTCCGCCCTATTTTGGAGACGACGACGACTTGGCTAGAGAGCTCTTTGGAGAAGGATCGGACACCGACGACAGCCAGAGCCTTGACATCGACGACCACCATTTCCACGACGAAGAATACGACTACGAAGACGACGACAACGTCTCCGTCTTGATCGCCTCGCCGCAGACGACTGCTTCCTCCTCCTCTCTATCCGACCCCTCGCAGTCGAGCCAGAGCCAACCTTCCTCGTCCAGCCAAGAGTCCGATCCGACTCTCGACAGTCAACAACCCTCCTCCGCCCTTGCTTCCGGACTTCCTCCCCTTCACCCGCACCCACATCCCTTCCCCGAGGATCCGCTCGACCAGCATTTCCTGCGTCTCCAGCGTGTCACCAATTCTCTCATCGCCTCCTCGCCCGGTCAGAACTCCCCACGCCTCGATTCTCTCCGCCGGCGGATCGACCAGCACTTCGATGGGCGCGTGAACAACCACGCAGCGACAAGGACAGGAGCCCAAGCGGACAGGAGTGGCGAGCGGGATCTGGCTGAACGCCTTCAGGAATCGATGGATCGACGGCGAGCTGCGGCCAGGAGGCGAACGCACGATCAGTTTGTAGACGACGAACTCGTCGAGATGGAGGTCGAGCCTCGACAGCGGTCGCGCCAGCATGCACAGGGCCGGGCGACCTCGAGCGGACAGCAGACCGTCATCGATCTTACCGAAGAGCCTGACAGTCCCGTCCAGAGCCATAGGCCTCTGCCGCGGCCAGGCCAGGCAGCAACGTCGGCTGCCGCAAGTTCGCGCAACCCTAGGAGACAGGCGTCACAACGAAGACAGACACCGGCATTCACGCGCAGCGATGGTAGTATCTTGGGCGGCAGTGGAGCCACTGCAGCACCAGGAGGACGAGGCGGAGGAGGGGGATCCGCGGCGCCAGCCGACTTCATCGACCTCACTGAGGATTCACCAGACGAGGCCAGAAACCCCTCACAATCCCGCCACCGCAGGAACCTTGACCCGCCTAGGCGTGATGCCGCTATGGACGCCGAGGTCGCCATTATGGGCGTCTTCGCTCGCTTCAACAGTGAATTGCCCTTTGGCAATCTGAGCCCTTTTGGCACTCCATTTGGTCGCCTCCTCAACCTTTTGCCCCGCGCAAACAACCCCGATCGAAGACGCCCCAACAACCAAGCAGATATCGAAGTTCAGATTATTGGCCATCAACAGGGTCCATTTGCAGCCGCCATGGACAATCCTCTGGCAGGCAACCCCGTCAACTTTGACTACCAGGCCGTCGGCTTCGGCAACCACAACCACCACCACCACGCGCAGCCCCCGAAGCCCCCGCATGTGCCGCCCCCGGCTCCCCGCGAGGGATTTACGCGTGACACTGGCCCCGACACGGTCGTTATTTGCCCCAGTTGTGACGAGGAACTGAAGTACGACCCCGATGAGCATGACGAGGACGGCCCCCCGACCAAGAAGGCGCGCACCAGAAAGGACCGCGAGGAACATCACTTTTGGGCTGTTCCCGCTTGTGGTCACGTAAGTCTATCCCATGAACACCTTTATTTTTCGTCGCATCGCGTTGTGCTAATCGTCACATCAGGTTTATTGCCGGCGTTGCTTCGAACACCGACGCAACTGCATCCCGCCCAAGAAGGCCAAGGCGCCCGAAGCCTTACCCAAGGTCGGATTCCGACCCGGCTTGAAACCCAACCAGGTGCTTTGTGCAGTCGACGACTGCAACTCCGAAGTCTCGAACAAGAAGAGCTGGGTTGGTATTTTCTTGTGAGGAGTCACTCGCCTAGCCGCGGTAGACTTCATCGGGTGGCGCTTTCGCAGCCATCTTTAATATTTGTACGCCAACCTCATCGATGCTTTCCTTCTAGCGTAAGCATTTTCGGCATGGTAGAGAGGCAGCGGGCGGGAGGATTTATATACCCGGGATCGAACAGCATTCCATCAGGCAACGCTCCGCCGCCGCCTTTTATGGACGACGACCTGAAAGGCGGCGGCCCAGTGTTCTGCAGATGAGGATACATCTCACGCACAGCATTCACAGCAGGTACACTCGCATAACCAAGGCGTTCACTTCTTTCTACTGTCTGTTTTAATTCCCAGGGGCCACCACGGTGGCTGGGTCGGAGTCGGGGCAGGTGGAAGGGGGAAGGGGAAGGGAGTTAGGGGAGAGGGGAAATCAGAGACTCGGCGTGGTTCCCGCATCTTTCTACTACTTCTTCTAAGCCTGGATGAGGGACGGGCAGGACTTGGGAGTTATTCCTAGCCTAGCCTCCCCAAGGGAAAAGAACTTCTTCACATGTAGCATTGTCTAGCGTGTAGCGGATACTTCTCCCCCATCATGGCATTTCGAGATATCGAAACCGGACTTCCCATTCGACATGGCTGACTGTTACTTGATGCGATATCCTCCATCTTTTCCCGCTTGCTTCGGGTAACATCTGATATTGTGATTGATTTGGTAAGTAGATATTTCCTCATCATGCTAGCATCGCCGAGTGAATGTCTCTTCTCACCCCACACTATCGACGCCGACACATCCGATCTCTCCACGATCTAGCTTCGGATGCATCTTTGATTGCTCGCCCAGCTGAAAAAGGTACGAGACCCCTAAACCCCCAACTCACCACCCAAGCACTTCCCTGCACTCGGTGTCCACAAGCGACAGCAACACCATGCCGCCGTTATTCGCCGCCGCCCTGGCCTCTGCTCGTGCCGCTGCCTCTTTCTCCATCGCCCTCGCCTTCTCCGCCACGACCTCGGCGTACGTGCCGTGGCCGCCACCGCCCCCTCCGGCGGCCAGCCGCTCGGCCCGCCTGCGCAGCCGGCCGAACTTGCGCCGCGCCGCGCCATCGTACATGAGGCCTGCCCACCGGATCTTGTCGATCAGCGAGAGCTGGGCCGAGACCCAGAGGCTCGCCAGGGGCGCTGCGACGGGCCGGAAGGCTTCTTGATGGTGATCGTCTTGTTGACCTGTGTGCAGCCTTGGCTGCTGTGACTCCGTGGTTATATCGGTAAGTGCACCCTGTCCTTTCGTCGTCGATCCATTTTCGTCCTCGCCGTCGGGCACCGGAAGCGCACCTGACATGTTCAGCGGGTCAGGTGCAGAGACGTCGATGTACCGCTCCTGTGTCTCGGCGTCGGTGCTCTCCCAGAAGACAGAGTAGTGGTCCCGGGTCAGGTCGAGCCCCAGCGCGGTGCCCACGAAGGGGCAGTGACGGGCGAGAGCGTTTTGTAAGGCTGATATGTCGCGAGGAAGCAGAGCCACGTATTGGGCGTATTTGGGGTAGTTGAAGAGGTCGCCAGATGCTGAATAGCCTGCACCGAGGAGCTCTGCAAAGGTGGTGCCCTCGAGGAGAAGGTAAGCCCCGGGGTGTTGCTGCTGCAGGTGTCGGATCTTGCTCATGGTCGTGCCAAGTCTATGCATGAGGGTGTTGGCTTCTGAGAAGGCTGTCGTGAGGACGTGCAGCTGGCCAGGGGCAAGTGGCGTGCTCGCTGTCCGACTTGGGCTGTTCGATGCATCTGTCGATGCGACGGACGTGCCATTTGAAGTCATATCAAGTTCTCGACGCCGCCTAGCTTCCACTTCCCAGTCAATTCTGTCGATCTGGTCGTGCGCGAAGTTGATATTCCGGACTGGTCTCATCACCTCTTTGCCTTTCCCCTTGCCTCCATCTTTCGCCATGATACCGTCTCCCTGCATGGAGAGTGTCGTGTCTCTCTCATCCGGAATGCTCTCACGGGTTAAGGTACTAATAAGCTCCTTGCTCTCCCCTTCTTCCGTCTCAGTTGCGGTCTCGTTGGCCAGTCGAAGGTAATCAAACCAATACCGTAGCGCCATGCTCGCGAATTCGTTGAGCACCGGGAGGAGCGGTGCCAATTCCTTCAGTTCCGGCAGATCAAGTGTATCGGCTGACCTGCTCGTGTACTTGTCATATTCGTCCATGAAGTCCCTGAACTCCGACCGCCACCGCCGAAAGAGCGCATCACAGTGCGTTTTGGTGCATGAGCGATCGGTGTGCTGTTGACGAGGTGAGTTGCCCGATGACTGCCGCCTCGGCGAGGAAGGGCCGGCTTCCGTAGGAGGGTTCGAATAAAACTTGGGATTGGCAAAGCTTCGTGGAATCCGTCGCTGGGATGGAGAACACTTGGGGCTTACTCCTTTATCATCGGCCAGCGTGCTGTCGACTTCTAGCGGCCCAGATATATTTGCATGTGTTGCATCCATCTTTGCGCTCCTTGACCGTCTAGAATGCGAATGATAATCTCCTTTGGCCAGGTTCAACAGACTCTCTACTCTGCGCAGTGGGGGCGGAAGCTGCAGAGGCGATGGCGGCGTGACTGGGCGACGGGGTGGGCTTGAGGGTTTCGGCGGACAATCGGGGATTCCGCTATTCTCGTTGGCGAGAGGCTTGGGCACTTCCATCTTCAAGGTTGGTCTTGTTGAATTCGCTTGGAAATAAGCCAGAATCAAAAGACGATGACCGCTGGACAAAACCAAGAGTCAGTGAAGAAGGTGGCACGGATCGGAGAGCAAACGGATTCATTGTTTGTCTGATAACACAAAGCTGTGTCCTGCGTATTTGATGAATGGAGTCGGATTTGAGCCCCAGAGAAACTCTATTGAGTACCCAACAAGGCAAAAGTAGATGTAGACGAATGAATCAGGTGAATGATGCATTGTGGCCATGGTGACTGCGAGTTGAAAGCAAACAGTGATGCTTTCACCGCTTTAGAAGACCGTCATCCTGAGCTCAGACAAACTTGAGAGTCGGTCTCATCTGATCCTTTCGTAAATATAATTCGAGGATTCCGAAGAAAGTCATGATGACTTTAAAGATTGTGTATTGCTACAATATACATGTACTGTGACTTTTCTATCGTGAACGAGATCTTCCCCGCATCATTCGCTCCATGATATGGCATTCGTCGACTGAAAGCATCGTAGGGAGTGTTCGGCCGCACTCTAAATCGAGTATTTGATGAACAGGACCCAAGCAATGACGACCAAGCTGCCGAGAAGGCTAAGTCCCGCGATGGTGAAAGCCTTGGCCGGCCGGCGTCCGATAGGATTCTCAATCTTGCCTTGCTTCTCGAGTATCATGCGCTTCTTCTCGCTAATAGTCAGGATGCCTCCGAGGAACCTAACAAGAGCTTGTTAGTGCACTATTCTGATGAAAAATGGTTGTCATCTGATATCCAATACGTACTTTCGGTCCAGAATGCCGTAGAAGAGACCCAAGCAAAACTCCAGGGCCTTGAGAGCCACGAAGAAGGTGATGACGCGCTCGTACGTCTCTCCGGGAGTCATGTCCTGCAGTCGTCCGGCGATCATGTCCACGATGACGCTGCCGCTGTTGTTGAACGCCTTCCAGATGCCCAGGGCGAGGCCGAGCTCGGTCTGGTTGGGCACCATGAGCGGGATCGAGGCGATGAAGGGCAGCGCGTTCATGGCCGACGCCAGCGACGCGATGACCATGGCGCCGAGGGCGTTGACGGTGCTGAAGCCAATCAGGCAGTACACGAGGATCCAGATGGCCGAGCAGATGCTCACAAAGAGCATGCGGCTGCCAAAGAAGTCAAAGTAGGCGCCGATGAGCGGGGCGCACACGACGGGGATGACCTGCTGCACGGCCGAGGTGTAGCCGGCGAGCTGCTCGGTGGAGCCGCGCGTGACCCGGATGATGTCGGCACTGAGGCCGTTGAAGCCGCCCACGACGCCGGCCTGCAGGACCTGGGAGCAGACGACGAGCCAGAAGAAGCGCGGCACGCTGACGAGACTCTTGAGGCCGACGAGCGCGCGCTTGACGCCCACGGCCGGGGCGACCTCGCCCCTCTCGCGCGCGAGCTTGGCGAGCTTGTAGCCCGTGGGCATCTGAGCCCACTCCGGACGACTCCGGGCCCATCGGAAGTAGTAGACGGTCTGCAGCAGGTTGGCGAAGCAGATGATGGCGGGGATCCAGAGGGCCCAGCCCCAGAACGAGGAGGCGTCGCGCATCGGGACCGCGGTGGCCTTGGCGATGAGCACGATGAGTTTACCTAGCAGTTGCTGTTAGCCACATGTCATTGTTTTGCCTGCTGAAGATGTCACCCACCAATTGACAAGTCCAAGCCATAGACCAAACCCAGACCACGGTGCTGGAACCAATGTGCGAGGATCTGCAGTAGCGATAATGGTCAGTACGAGATTCCTCGGTTTGACTTCAAATCGCTTCAAATCGGAGACTTGCCTTGGAAGTACATGACTCGATGACTGTGCTGCCGAAACCCATGATGATGCGGCCAGACAGCACAAGGGCAAACGAGTCGACGTTGGTGCCAGAGGCCGACACTACGGCACCGATGAGGATTGCGATCGCGCATGCCAGAGAGCCCCTGTGTATGATTTAGCAAGTGTGACAAACGCCGGATGTAGAAAAATAGATGTTCGTACCATTCAACGCCGTAGTAGTCGAGCCCATAACCACCGACGATAGGGAGGATCGTGTTGACAAGCGATGTAGCGGCGGAGAGAGCACCATACTATGTATCACCAGCATCGTCAGTCATGTGAAGCTCACTAATTCTTGCTCACAGGCTGGAATCAAATCGCGTTGCACTTACCTGAGCGTTGTTGATCTTGAGCTGCTTCAGCAAGGTAGCCTTCAGTGGCCCGAGAGTGTTCTCGGACAGCGAGGAGCCCCAGGACAGAGCCACACCGCAGATGAGGGCATTCAGCTTCCAAGTCCACGGAAAGTCTTGAGGCTTTTCGTTTTCCTCGCCGCCCACAGGCTGGCTGTTGACGTCGGCAAGACTCTTGTCGCTAGCCTGTCGGGCAGGAGGTGCGGCGACGGCGCCGTCCGAAGTCAGCATGGGTCCAGAGGTGGCCATTGTAGCGATGCGTTCAGAACGAGTGACGGGAGTGTCGAGGCTTGAGGGTGAAGTTGCAAGACGGAGCAGTGAGGGACTCGTCGTCCATGATGCACCATCTTTATATCACTGTTCTCACGAGCTGAACAGGACTACGTACTGTCCGTGGTGTGGTGTACAAGTTTTTTAGCATCTTATCTGATGATCAGATTAACTAGAACCGCCAAGTCCGTCTTCGGCAACGGTATGCCTCCATAAAAACCCACCTCGATCCCCACAATGTCTCCCAGTTCAAGGGACGGCGCCATTTTTTCTTGATTTTCACTGGCCTGAGAAGGCATTTCTCACGGTGAGCCGTCTGTGTGGGCTTGCATCCCTGCCGGCAGGGGCTAGTTCGGGACTGAATCCCTCACCGTGAGAGGATTTTACCTTTGTGATCCCTGCTCCTCCATACCAGTTGGTCCATGGTGGCCCCTTGGCCCCCCTTCGAATACTCCACTGGGCGAATCAAGCATCGTAGCCGCTGCATGAAATGTGAGAAAATCAGTGCAAAGCGGGCGAGGGGTGCGTGTATCATCCGGCATCGCCATGTGGCAGATGCAGAGCGGCATACGCGTGCCGGAAGCTTGCGTTTCTGGGACCCCCAAATCTTGTCAATCTTATCAATCAGATAATCTCGTCTGTTGTCACCCAGTCATGGTCTCAGCCTGTCACCGACCCTCGCCCGTGCTCCTGTGAACCAGACTGCATTCAAATCCCACCCCGTGAACACTATGGATGCGCTCCAGGCACCGCCAACGCCGAAACAGCTCAAGAACGAGACGGCGTTGAAGCTTTACGCTGCTTTTCTATGCTGCGTTATTTTGCTTGTTGTTACAGTCCGGCGCCTCCTTGCCCAAACCCATGGCACGGCAGGTTCTTCGTCCTCCCGTATTAACCCTAAAGTTATCCCGGGGGTATTCCGGTACAGTTTGAGATACATGATCCCGTCGAGAGATATCGCTGCTCACCGTCTTTAAAGCAAGCTTGAACATTGTTCAACATGGCAATGGCCCGGGCGCCCTTCATATGCCTTGATACTCATCGTTGGCATATGGCTGGTCGCTAATACCGCTCTGTGCTTGACAATTCTCGCCACATATCAAGTGAATCACTTCGCATCCAGACTTGGATGGTAAGCAAAGACCCCCGTAGCTTCTTCATCGACATGAGCGCGGCTGATCGTGGTGTTGTCGGAGTCAGGTTGGCAGCAGCAAACACAGCCTTATGCGTCTTCTTGGCCACGAAGAACACACCGCTGAGCCTGCTCACAGTGGTATCGCATGATCAGTTGAACGTACTTCATCGACTTGTTGGCTATGCCGTGGTGCTCATGGTGTCTCTACACGCCATTCTCTACACCGTCCACTTTGGTAGAGATGGCCGCTTGGGAAAGCTGCTCGAATTCGACAATATCGCCGGCATAGGGTCGGGCGTTGCCATGTTCGTACTCCTTCTGGCTATCTTCAGACAGCGAAGCTACAAAGCGTTCTATGTCAGCCATATAGCTGGCTTCGTCTTTGTTGTTGTCTTGACCGCACTGCATAGACCAGTTTGGGCCAAGAAGCTTCCCTGGGTGATGCTCTTCGTTGCTTGTATCTGGGCAGCGGACAGAGCCATACGAACAGCAAGGCTAGCGTACCACTTCATCAACAACCGGGCCACCCTTTACCCGCTCCCAGGTGGCGCAACTAAAGTTATTCTCCAAAAGCCGGCGTCTGGGCGAGTGCTGCCGGGATCACACTGTTTTCTATGGATCCCGGGCATCCATTTGTACCAGACACACCCGTTCACGATTGTCGACAATAGTGCTTCTGGTACGGAACTGGTGGTCAAGTCTCACGCTGGATTTACTAAAGCCATGTACGACTTTGCGAGACAGCATCCTGGCGCCACCACACTTGTTTCGATAGATGGGCCATATGGTGCTCTGCCCGACCCTTCAAGATACGACCGTTTGATCTTGGTAGCCGGGGGTAGCGGTGCTGCATTTACAGTTGGGCTCATGAACCGTATCCTCGATCACTCAAGGGATGTCGCTGTTCAATCCATCGAACTCATCTGGGCCGTCAAGAAAACAGGTATGTCATCCTCACCGCGCTAAGAATGCCGAAATTTCTCTAACAACGAACAACAGAGCATCTAAGCTGGTTTTCTGAACACCTGAGACGGTTTTCGAGGCTCAGTTCAAACGTCAAGTTGGCGCTATACGTGACCAGCGAGGATCAGTGCGGAGATCCTTGCTTGAAAACAGATGGGTTCGCGGAGACGATACCCTGTTTCGAGGACAACACTAGATCATGGCCTGGGTTATCATTACATGCTGAGGACGCCTCAAGTGAGCTTGACCACTTGCTAAAGCTACCCAAGACGCCGATTTGCAGAGTTTCAGAGCTTGCAGAAAATGTCAAGTATGGAAGGCTCGAGGCCGGCACTGTCGTGTACGAAGCATTACGGAATGTGGGAGATCAAGCTCGTGTCTTGGTAGCTGCTTGTGGTCCAGGGTCGCTGACAGAGTCGGTACATGAGACCGTAAATCGTTCACGGAGTCAATTGCCATGCACCATAGATGTTCACGTTGAGCACTTTTAGCTTTGAAAATATAGATGAGATTACACGACTACCGCTGTCTTCTTATAGAAGCGCGCCCCATTCTCTTTGATTCTACTACGCTGAGCTATGCTGTGGGCTCAAACCAGTCCTACGTGCCGATTTCAAGGCTATCAATCCGATGTCTTAACCGTCCATATCTACGTCCTTAATCCACAGCAGGATGGACCAGTTCACGATGGCCACGATGCCCAGAATCCACAGCGGAAGCCCCACGAAATTATGGCCAAGACCCCAGCCAAGCATGGCACCACCCATGGTTGGGCCCATGATGCGGGCAAAGCTCGAGGTGCTCGAAGCCATGCCATGCACCGTGCCGAGCAACGTAGGGCTCGGCGCACAGTCGTTGACCAACATCATCGTTGCCGGATTGACAAAGGTGCGCGACGTGATATGCAGTGCAAGGACGGTCGCAAGGCTCGTCCAGACAAGAGCGGTATTATCAGCCGGGAGAAGCACGAGGTAGGGCAGTAGGCAGTATGCAACAATGCTGAGGGGGAGGAAGACGAGATAGGACTTCCTGACCCCTAGGCGTCCGCTAAGAATTGGGTAGAGCAAGATCTGCATGGGTATCCCAATCATACCGATCGTTGTGTTTGCAAAGCCAACTTTCTTGCTCGACAGTCCCAAGCCGCCAGAGAAACGGAACGGCAGCTCGAAGCTACGACTGTCCTCCTTGGGGGTTGGAAGCAGAGTGAAGAAGATAGAATTAAATGCCGAGACGTGTAGGGCCTGGAGAAAGCGCTGCAGCAGCGTGAGGCAGACGTTCCGTGTGAATATGGCCCGAAAGGGGGTGCTTTTCTTGTCCTCCGGTTCCGAGACTCGAGTCTCTTCGACATCGTCGTTCAAGAACAGGTCACTCGGACCAGCCAGATCATCGTGCGGTATGGCCTCGTAAGAGATCTCGTCATCCTTTAAACTCCGCCGAAAGATACGCATGATCATCTTCCCCAGGCGACGGCCAGGGTCAGGACGATGGCGGAGCTGTGGGTGCGTCTCATCAAGGCCCAGTATAATCAAGAGGGCTGACATGGTCAGGAACATTGCAGATGCCAAGTTTGGCAGCGCATATGGGAACTTGGCTAGCCATTGAACACCATCAGGGCCCCCAAGCAGCGATCCAGGCCCGAAGATACTGGGTAAAGAGTGGATAGGGTCGGCCAAGAAACCGCTCAGGAGCGGACCGATGATGACACCCACGTTGAAGCACATGGGCAGGAGTAGAAATGCCCTTGATTGGAATCTTGTAAGGCATTGTCAGCACCATTTCGATTCCTGTTTTTGATGAACATGTCCGCAACTGGTTGCACATACCTTCTCTCGACAACAACCTCCGACACCATGGTCCTCAAGACACCAATGTTGCCATTGAGAGCGCCCACCAGGAACCGAAAGAAAAAGGCGAGCGGGAGCGATCTTGAAAATCCCATTCCCAGTGCCGATATGGCTGAGCCGAAGAGGCCGATCAACAAGACCCGCTTGCGACCCAAGAGCGGATTGTCTGCTGCAAACCCCCACCACATGGAGGTGATGCATTGAGCAGCGGCAAAGGTAGCCGTAAGGTAACCGTATTGCTTGGCGATCTCAGACGCCGGCAGGTCGGGGCTAAACCATTTCAACTGGTAGAAGAGGTACGAAGTCAGGGACCTCTCGCTCAGGGGTTCTGCTAGGCGGGCAAGCACAATGACAGCCAATTGCCCTTTTCTGGGAAGCGAAGTCCAGGTGACTGGCTTGGGCTTTGGCTCACCCGGCAGGCTTGTGTACGAGTCCGATCTTTCGGGCGAGAGAAGAGGAGTCACCTCGACAGAGGTGGTTGACTTGTCAGCCTTGGATTTGGGAGAAGATGGGCGCCTCATTGTGGGTGCGGTGCGTATTAGCAATGGTAATACACAGCAATGCTAACAACGCAGGGACGAAAAAAAAGAAGGAAAAGGAACGAATCAAGAATGGCAACAAGGATGAAAAAAGTATTGATCGGTCGGTAGGGGGAGAGAGTGGAGATGGTGGTGTGAGTCGTGATAGATTCACCCTCTTCCCGGTCCACGCATGCCATTTTGGAGCTAGGTAATGAATCTAATCAGATGGCACCAGACCCGATGTGGGCCACTCGGAGATCGATAACACGCTCGGCGCAGACTTCGTTTCCATCTTTGCTAGCGTCGTTTGTTTTACTTGTATATGAAGAATTGCGACCGGGACCTCGAACCCGCTCCAGCTTGTCACTGTTCCTTCGACCCATGTCAAACAACCCCTGCAACCATGGACGTGTGCGTGTGCAGTAGTCTGACCAGGCTGACGCAAGACTTTGACGAAGGCCGAGCCAAGGACCTGATTCCCACTTTAAACAACCACCTGAGGGACATTCAGGCCCTCTTGGCTCGGTCCAAGTCTCTGGCTCGCGAGATCCAATATCAAATCACCTCGAACCACCACAGGTCCACAAAGATCCGACTTGTGGACTCCGTCGACCTCACACGAGTTGACGAAGTCTGTGAGAAATTTCGAGACAATGCCGACGGATTCTGGTCCTCGCCAGACAGCGATTCTGTTCTCTCCGAACTGCGGCGCCGGCTCGCCTGCGTGGTCATCTTCCTTCGGTCCAAGCTAGACGCCCAGGGATCTGTGTCGCCACACATTGCGCGCCTTTTCCGTGGTCAACCGAACGTCTCCGATCTTCGGCAGGCGGGCGCCAAATACTTGAAAATCACACGAAAGTTGGGCGGCCTCGGTGCCCTTTTCTGGCTTCCTTTCGATGTCCCCTCCTCGACGTGAGTCAAGCGAACGCACGCATCCCGGCAAAAGTCGGCCAATGCACTAACACCAGACAGATATGAGAGATATCTTCACATAGACGACACCGAAGTCTTCTCTCATCTAACCTCTCTCGGTCCTCATGCCGAAGTCTATACCGAACTGGTACAGCGCCTTATTCTGAGCCAAGTTCGTAGTGGTAAGTTGCCTTGTGGAAAGCGTATTGTTTAGGCAAGTATTGATTGACATGACCCAACAGAACCGGCTCTGTCATGCTCGTATTATAATCTCGTATCGGACTATAGCGATGTGTTTCCGGCTTCTGATCAGCTCTTGCTGTTACTTTACGCTCTGGGTGGGTGTGACATACCAGCTGCGCTGGTAACAAGTCTTCGTAACCCCCAGCGGCGATGGAATGCCCAAGGAGAAATCGAAAGCACTGACGCCGTGAGATTCGGGTTTCCGTCTGAACTGGTCAACTTTGTACTGGACAACTTACAACTTGAGGAGTTCTTAGCCACTTCAGATGTTGTCCAGGCCAGCTTGGACGAAAGCACGTTTGCGTGGTCTCTCAGTCCCGAGCTTGTTGCTCATTTCTCTCACACTTTACTACCGCAAACAGTTCATGATCTCGAGGTCATAGCCTTGAAATTGATTTGCTTTGCATGTCCGCCATGCTACGAGGGCAATACAAATTGGTACGAGTGAATAGCCATTGACAGCCACCACGGCTCTCTTCTCCTAGTATATACGCAAGAACTTTACTGACAAACATCTCGCAGGTCGCCCGCACCGAAGAAGGCCGTTTGGAGCTTGTTCGAGCCGCTGTCGAAGAAGAATGCAGTGCAATCATCGCTTAAAGGCGAAGTGCTCGAAGCCATGCTCTTCTTTGCCGAGCGTGACTCTGTCGCTATCCGCTGGAAGGCCGTCGAACAATCGAGATGTCTCTTGCGAAAGACTATGTCATACCACCTCCACGCCTCGGCAGTGCTCTTCCGCAGCATACTCTATCGTGTCGATGGCGACTTCGCCAAGTCCGAGGCACAGATAAGGGACTTTCTCTGGAGAGGTCCACGGCCAATAACGCGGCGGGACCATGCTCTACTGGGACGCCTTCACATCTCTCAAATGGAGACCAAGATCAGATGCTACGACCACGACGTACCGTCGTTTATCTACAAATGGGAAGCAGAACAACCTTTCTCAACCTTGGATATCGAGGTGACATCAAGGCTTCAGAATGTGGCAGCGCGATTCTTTCAATCAGTCGGAGACTTTGAAGCAGCCAGGGCTTCACTGGAACAATTCCTCTTCCTCAGTACGGCCAAGCCCATGCGTGCAAACACGCGACGCTTGGTGGTGGGCAAGCTCGCCGACATATACAGTGAGATGGGCGAGTTTGCCAAGGCCATTGAAGTTGTCCAGCCAGAAGTTGACACTCTGAGCGACACCGATCGTACACGTCGGCTGTCCCGAAGGCTTCTGCTGGCAGCGGTCGAGGCCAACATCGGCCTGGGCAGGCTGAGCGCTGCACGAGCCGGACTCGACGAGCTACACTACGTAATGCCTCGCGAGCTAGATGACCTATTCGACCAGCAGCTTCACATGCGCAGGTTGATAGCTATCGCACGAGTAAGCCACATCAGCTCTGACCCCCACAAGGCGATCGAACAGTGGAAGTTTGCGCTGCACGAGGTTGAGCAGATGCACACTCTCAAGTCAAAGAATGGGTTCACTGCTGCTATGATCTATCTGGCTCTGGGCCATGCTCAGCTCCTCACAGGCGACAGAGACGGTGGTCGAACTTCGTGGTCCAAGGGGTCCGACATCCTGAGGAATGAGCAATGCGAGTTTTGGATCCCCATTGTTGCGACCAGGTGGTTGAGCAAGATTGCCACCGAGGTGCACGAAATGCAGGGTTGGACACTTCGCGTGACGTTGCCCGGGGGTAAACCCGACTTGACCTGGCCTTGAAAACCACGATTTGGCATGGTATATAGTGACTGTTTGGAGTAATGAAATGGAGGACCCGCGTTTGACATCGCCTCTCTTGATCATATACGTGTATTGTTTCGCTATGCTATGCGCCCAGGACTAACCATGCTATGTCCAATTTCCCAGTCATAGAACTCCTGACATGCCCTGTCCAAAAATCCTGTTTTAATCATATTTCATCATCGTCAATCATGAGATCCTCCTCGGTGATGCCATCTAGCAGAGCACTACAATCCTCGATGTCAAAATCTCCGTAGTCGGTTTCCTGCGAGGCGGAGTTGCTCTCCACAGCTGCCGCCCGGGTCGTACCTGATTCTGCCACTATATCCTTCACCAGAATCGACGGCGGATCGGCGGGGACGACATTGGGCCGGTTCTCGTTTGAACAAGCTCGCGAGTCTTCCTTTGCCATTGACGGAGCGAGCTGGGCCCGCTGCATTTGGTGCTGTACCCGCCTCGCCTCCTCCGCCTGCCTAGCTAACACTCTCTCCCTCTCTTCCCGTCGGTAGGTTTTTCGGCTCTTCTCCATCGCCAGATAGAGGGCCTCACTGCCGCTGGAAGTGAAGAAGCGTTTTTTCGGCGGCGAGGAAGACGAGGTGGGCTCCTCTGCTTCTTCCGCAACGTCTTTCGCCTCTTCTTGGGTGCGTACATGTGACGGAAGGAGGGGCGATGCTGGACTCATTGGCGAGGAGCGATGACGCAGCCGCTTGCGAGTAGAGGTGAGCTTCGGCGTCTTCTGAGACGCTTGGTTTGGGTATGTGCCTTCAACGGGGTCAGGACTCTCCTCTTCGCAGATTGGGCTGAGTCCCATAGGAGGCCTGCCACGTGTGTCTCCCTGCTCAGTGACCAAGGCAGCCTCCTCAAGCTCTCTGACGTCTTGTGACGAGAGAAAGAAGTCCTGTGTCGAGAAAAACGGAAACTCGTCAGGCGCAAGGCAGTTCACCGTTTGAGGCGGCGGCGGCGGGGAATCTGTGCGATTATGGAGATCCTTTGCAGGGGCGACCAAGCTGGGCGGAACCGGTCTGGGGCCGGAAGTATCATCTTCGATTAACTCCAAGGCCTGCTGGGACGATGACGGGAACAAATCATCCGCATGATCGAGTATCAGCATCTGGGTGCTGGACGGCAGTGCGTACATATTTTCCATCGCCTTGTGGCTCTCCGGGACTGCTGTGGGGCGGGTGTTCCGAGGCTCGTGTCTCTGGAGATATCCAGTAGTAAATGCCGGTCTGACATCGGAGCCCGTGACAACACGAGGCTTGAAACGAGGCAGCGGGGGCGGTCTCATGTCGCCAGGCTTTGAAATGAGATCAGGAGCACGCTTGAAGGACATATCGGCAGGCGATCGTAGCGGAGCATTGACAGGCTTTTCCTGAAAAGGCGTTCGCGCAGGCGGTGGTCCCATGGAGACAAGCTTTGGTGGTTGTGCTGGTTGGAAAAGAGAGTTCTCGGAAAACCTGGTTGACTGTCGTGGGCCGAAGGGAGGCGGCGTTGAGCTTCTCACCACAGCTGCAGCAGCACCTGTCTCCTGAAGTGCGACGGATGGCACAGCTGAACCATCAAGGTCTTTCTGTTGCTGAGGTTCCTCCACCACATTCTCGTCATCGTTGTTGGCGTCACCGGTATTGTTGCTGACCTTGACATCCACATTTTCCTTCTTGCCTAGCTTTACGAAACCCGAGATCATGCCCTGGCTCGGCCGGACCTTGACAGTAGGCTCGCCCCGACGTTTCTTCTCTTCTTTTTTGGCCTCCTCTTGGGCCCTCTTCCGCTCCCGTGCCGACTTGGCCTTGGCAGCCGCTTTCTCCTTCTCAAACTCCTTCCTGATACGCTCCTGCTCGGCCCGCTCCTGCTTCCATTGCTCGGCCCGGGTAAGTCGCGGTCCCCGATTTGACTGCTTGTAGAGCTTCTGGGCCTGCTTGGTCGTCATCGGCGGCTTGGAGGCCGGCGAGTCCGAGTTGGTAGCAGCGGCGCCGCCGTTTAACAACCCTGCAGGCCCGTTGGGGACCAGCTCAAAGGTGGCTTGTACCGGCGGCATGGTCGGGGCCTCATTGCAGGGGTAGCTGGCTGGCAGGAGGTAGTCGAAGTATTGCTGTCAGTGCTCGGAGGTTCGTGCAGTGATCGGCTTGCATCGGGACAATGGGTCTTCGTAGAGTAGAGGTAGAAAGCAAGGGTGCCGTGGTCGTGACTGCAGGGATTGTCGTGGAAGACGCTTGCTTTTGCAAGGTATTTTTGCTTTTGTTGACTTTCAATGTGAATCTGCCTGCCGAGCTGGGTTCCCCAAATTTTAGCGAGTGACGCGCCAGGACGCGACGCTACGCTGTTTTTGGGCTGGCAGGATGCGGGGGAGCGTCTTCACGTGACTGATCAGTGCACTGCTAGCTGACCTACACCGACTGACCTCAAAGACCTTGACTTGATCGATGTCTGTCACTCTGTCCAAATTATGTCTGCTTGATAAGGTATATAAGATCAAATCAAAAAAGTTGCGAAGAAGGCACATCGAATCTGACATTTACAGCCAAGATGGCACAGTCAATGTGACTTACTGTGCAATGCTGTTGGAGTTGCTCTTTTGCTGATAATGCGCCTCAGTCACTGCTCAGGCTGCCAAAGCATGTGCTTTATTAAAGCCATCTTCGTCTCGAGACCCTAGCAAATGACATCCATGGATCAACTTGCGAATGGTGTCCTTTATCTTGCGATTAAAATGCTTGGGATGGGATGAGAAGCTCGATCGGATGAAGCACACAGAGGGTGCAGGGCCACCTCCTTCCATCATGCACTTCTGTTACGAGCAACAATGTTTTCTCTCTGTCGCAAATCGCTCCCCTTTTTTGATTTGATTATTCGTACAGACAGGATGCTACCTCAAGATTTCTCTAGCAAGTAATCTTTCATCCCAAAACATGCGAGCAGATCGTTTTTCAGACATACCTTTCCCAAAAAAATCCAAACCTGAGCTTGCCTGGTATCCCAAAATATCATGTCCCGTCGCCTTTTTACCAATGAGCAGAAGAACTCCCTGAAGCCATTATCGTATTCCATTTCATTCCATCACCTGGCACTCCAGGGAATTCCATCCAAATCATCCATGTAGTCCTGGTACTCCTCGTCGCTGTCGGCATCACTGCCGCCCCCAAAGATCACACCGAAATCGGCATACACTTCCGCCCCGTCTCGTTCCTCGTCGTCGTCATCGTGGTATCGGCTCTCGAGCCACTCCGACCCCGGGAAAGCGCACCCGTTGTCTCGGTCCTCGGCCTCCTCGGCATCCAGCTCCCTCTCCCGCGCCGGTGTCGGTGTCGGCGGCGTCGATGCAGTCGTCATTGTAGCCGCCGATGGAGACGGAGACCTCGCGGCCGCGGCTTTCGACAGAGGATGCGGACTACCGGTCGGCGGCAGGGCCGGGAGGTCGGGCAGCACGCTCGGCACCACCGTCCCCGGCGGCCCGTGGTGGCCTGGGAACCGCGCCCCGCTGACGACGCCCAGGCCCTGGCTGAGCTGCAGCAGGCTCGCGCTGCCGGCCACCTGCGCGACGCCCGAGTCGCCCCTCGACGCCGCGTGCCTGTAGACCCGCAGCCGGAACCGGTTGATGATGGCCGCCCGCCTGAGCATCTCCCCGGGGCCCGGGTGGTCCGGCGAGTGCAGCTGGCCCTGGGGCCCGCTCCCCGCGATGCGCCTCGCGGCCATGATGGCGGCGAGCTTGAGGAAGCGCTTGTCCCCCGCCGCGGCGGCCTCGCGGTTGAGGATGTGCGTCGCGGGCAGCGAGAAGGGGCGGGAGAGGCGCGAGGTGATGAGGTCTCGACGGAGGCGGCGCTTCTTGCACGATAGCGACGCCGTGTTGGGGCCGTCGACGTCCGTGTTGGCTCGTCGGCGCTTGGTGCCTTGTCGACGTAGCGAAGGGATCTTGGAGGGGAAGTGGAAGGTGCCTTTTCTTGACAAAGAATCTTTACCAAAGGTGAGGGTTGGAAGGACTGACATCGGAGGTGCGGGATCAGGTTGAGCCTTGGAAGGCGTAGTGGCCTGCGGCGGTACATCTGCAGAGAAAGTCTCGATCTCTGGTAAGGAAGCATCGTGGATGTCGTCGGCAGGGAGTTCTCCCGTGATTGTTGTTATCAAAGCGTGCTTGGCATCGGGATCTTTGACCTCCATGCCTTCCTTGGATGGGCGTGGGAAGTCAGATACCGATTGGAGCACCGCGGCCGTGCTGATGCTCGTTTCCAGAGCATCGGCCGTGCGTCGTTTGTTGTGAGGTAGTGGAGGAACAAGGCACTCGAGGGCGCCATGTGTCAAAATGTCAAGTTTCATGACCATGACCTCCATCGATGCAGCCTTGACGTGAACCTCCTCGGGGGATGATGTTTGTTGACCCAAAGATTTCAGGCCGGGACACGCCGCCTACGGCACCTCCCACTGCTGCACTTGAAGAGTGGCCCGAGTCGGTACGATCACCCAGACAGATCAAGTAGTAGCCTCAGACTGGCATAAGGGAATGATGAGGCGACCTGACGAGGGTTCGCTTTCATAGTGGCTCAACCCTCAACACGGGCAATGCAAAAAGAGGCGAAGGTATCGCCGCGGATGGTGCTTGCTATTCAGGCAAAGGTGACCTGGGACCGGTTGTAAACTGACGAGATAGCGATGGGTCAAGAGCGCAGGCGCCGCGGTTCTGGGAACAATGAAACAGCATGCACGACAGCGCAGACCAGAAACGTGTGAGCGTGAGAGACGCAGGTCGAGAGCGATCCTGCTCCCGCGCGCAGTAAACGATGGACAGAACGTCGTGGGGGCAGACGAATCCGGTACCACGGGGTTGGTAAAACGATGTGGGAAGCGTCGATGTCGCAATGTGGAGGACGATGAGGAGGGTCCGCGCGGGTTAAAAGTGAGGGCGGGCAGCGCGCTCAGACACACAGCGCCGAGACGGCCCCCAGGAAAGCCACACAATGAGAGAGGGAGGAGATGCAGCAGGGGAGGGAACTAGGCCCGGAACGGTAGGCGAGCTCAGGAAGTGCAACGACTTGGACTTGGACAAGTGCGGAGAGAGCAGCTCGGTAGTCGCAGGCAGTGGTGGTGAGGCGGCGGGTGATCGAGAGAGAGGTGGTGGTCTTGTGCGTGTCCCCGCTGCAGCCGGGCAGGATGACAGTTATATCAGGCAAAGCCGGCTCATCTGGGAGGCGAAAAGGCAACGTCGACACGCGACAGTAAAAAGAAAGATGAGAAGCTCCTCGAGATTGGGCACAAAGACAGATCACGGCCAGGCCAGTCGAGGAAGAGAGACTGGCTAACTTGAATAGGATAAACTGCAACAGCGAGGAGGAGGTTGAGACGAGAAGACAATTGATGACTACCGTGGCTTCGCAGGTACTCCGTACTCCGTCTGCATCGTCTGAGAAGATGGGGTGTGCAGCTCAGCGCAGGGATTCCAGCGTCCTGGTAGGGGCCAGCAGGGGTATGAACCAGGGTGTGGACGGCCAGTCATGCAGCCCTGAGTGGCCAGGCAGGGTCTGTGAGGCGGAGAAGCACGAGACCACGACCAGGAGGACGACTCCCGACTGGTACACTTGCATTGAGTTGCGTTGCTCGCTTGAGAAATTTACATAACATCCTTTCAGTTGGTGGAAGGGCACACGCGAGAGCACCCGCAGACCGAGGGAGCCCAAAGGTACGCCGTAGAAATCTTGACGAACGGGCAGGGCAGCGTTTGGAGGCAATGTAAGACCACTGTAGGTCACGGTGGCGAAAGCGCCAGAGGTGATGTTGGAGTGCGACCTCGACAACTGTAGATCAAAAGCACTGCAAAAGGGGATGAAGTAGGTAAGGCAAATCGTACATCCCATCCATGCCTGGGCACGGCACCAGACCGACCCTGGGGCCGGGGTCCAAATGGCTGATCCAGATCAGTTTTGAGAAAACCTGCCACACGAAATCTATGACAAGGTGACATAGGAGGAGAAGCAAAATTCCGTCAGGAAAAGGCTTCACGTTCAGTAGAGAGCCTGTTTGGATAGGCTAAAGAGAAGTCTGTTGGAATTATTGCTTTTTTTGTCGTATGGCCTTGTGTGAAGAGATGGTCTCTGCCCTGCCTGAGAATCCGGAGAGCAGGCGGGCACGACCAATTCGTACGAATCAATGTGAGTGCATGCGCACGCGCACACTTGTGCAGGGTCAGGGGTCCCTGCCAGGACGGCAGGATTAGTTCGACCTGGTTCAGCATCAAGCATCAGCGCGTCTGGCACGGACATTTTCCCCTCTGGAGGAGACTGGGATCAATCATGTCCCACAAGCCAAGTCCCAGGCGAGTGTCGCCCGGACGCTCTTCACCCTGTCCTGTGTGAGCCGTCCCCAGGATTTCTCCACCTCGGGGGCGGAAAGTCATTTCTGAAAAGGATATGCTGTGAACTCATTGGGCTGGGTTGAGGCTGCGGTGCGACCCTTGGAAGCACACCAGCAGGCAATGTTGCTGCAGCTCTGACCAGGTTCTGTTGCCTCAAAAGCTGGAGAAATGACCGAAGTCCGGGGTGGGAGATGCGAGTGAGCATTGCACTTACGAAGTACCAAGGCTGTTGGGCCAGCCATCGCAACCTCGGAACCGGCCGACACGACGATGCAGACTGGAGTACAGACACGTAACCGGCTCTGGTCTTTCTGCACATCCGTTTGTTGGCGACTGGCGCTAACACGAGAGTGCGGGGTGCATCACCCAAGGTGTCATGCAATTGGGTTCCCCGCGACCGCGGGAAACACCTAGATTGAAATCTGCGTGTGCTGTTTTAGGCAGTGTTGGCCTTGATTGAAAGCATGTATCTTGGCACACTTGCGGCAGCCCTTTACGCGTCCGTGATCCAGTAGCCTCGTTCGTCATGGGAAGATCGGTGGCGGAGAAAGCAATTACGACAATCATCCTCCGGGACTGCTACCCATTCGTCGACAGTAGGGATCACGAGGGCCGGCCTAGCCCGAGAGCTGGAGGAGGAAAGAAAAACCTTTTCGGGGTCATTACCTACCCAGGACCCAGGGCGAAAGATCGAGGACCAATGAAGGTATGCCTTTGGTCAAGCCCCGCGATGCAGGATGGGAAGCTAGATCGTCCTGAGGTCGCCGGTCCTGCAGTGTGACGGAGAGCAAAGAGGTTTAGCGTCTACTTGTAGTTACCAGGTGCAGAAGGGGGGCATCCAAATCACTCATGCAGCGGAATTGATTTTGCGAGGGACTTCCTCTGGGTGATGTTGGGAGGAGGGAAATGATCGGCGTGTCTCAGGACAGGGCAACCATCTCTTCCCAACTGACCGGGACACCGGTCTGGTGCCCATGTCGAACTTGGTCGTGTTTGGAAATTCTGGTCAATTGGCAGCCTCAGTGGCTTGCCTGTCCGGTCTCGAAGTTGCATGGTTTGAAGTGGATTTTCAGTTGCAACGGGATCCCAGAAGGGTAAGATTATCGTGGCCCTACACTCGCCATTGAAACATTGCAGAGCCCTTTGCTGACAGCAATCTCCACGACGAGGGAGGCAGATAGAACATGCCATTTGCTTCTCTTACAGAGTAGCACACGTGCTCTTCACAAGTTTCCATGTACACCGTAAAGACGGCAATTCCCCTGGCTTCTTGACGGGGGGTCCTTGGCCGGACTGACCGATCACTACTTGCTAAGTTTTGAGAGCCCTCGTGCCTTACTCTGAGAATTTTGTTTGTTGCTGCCCGATGGCAGCCGAATGATTCATCAGGGAGCTTCCGTTTTCAACTGCTCGGTGTGCCAGACGGCGTATGTGCTGAGGATCGGTCGATTTTTGATGTCAAGTCGGCCGTTCCGACCGCGGGATTTTTTTCCAGATCCCACCCACCTGTTCAGCTCAGCTGATGGATTTGCGAGGAGCGAAATTTCAAGGTTCCAGGTTGTTCATACATCAGAAATCGAGTTGCACTAAAGTGCCTAGTGCTAGAGATCTTGTTTTAGCGGCAATAACGGACCCTTCAGCACTCTTCCGATCGCTACGGGCCGCTGTGGGACGTCCCGCCAGGGCTCCAGCTCTAGTGCTGTCAAAGGATCCATGGATTTGGCCCGTCACCCCAATTTACTCTGCATAATGGGCGGCACCCCAGCTGTTTGCCAGGTGCCACAGCACTTCTTACTTCTTGGCTCAAACCATCACGCATTCCACAAAAGGACTGAAGTCGGTCTATCCGAGACGCCTGGGAATCGCTACTGCGAAATATGTCAAGTCTTGTGGGCAAGGGGTGGCTTGAGGGACTCGTTTCACTCGCTTGCTTATCCCCCATTCGGGGCAAAAGTCCATCCTCTTCGGGACATGGTGCCTTTCAGACAGTCAGATGTCAGATATCACTTTGTCAAGTCCTGACCCTTGGAAACTCCGCCAAGCCCCCCTTTCCTCTACCTACTGCCAACAGCTTTGGTAGTAATGAGGGCGCCGTTGAAGAAGTCAACGACTTTTTACGCTGTATGAAATTGTGCCCAGGTGTTTTACATTAGCAATGGAAGTAGTATCGCACAACGCAGGGAAGTTTTCGAGGTGTGGCCTGCATGGGTAGTTTCTCCAGTTTGTTGGTCATCAGCTTCTCCAAGGTATTGCTGTAGCTTCACTACTTGCGCAGGCTGAGCGGAGTTCCTTCGATAATAGTGACGCCACCGAGACCGCAACTGAACACAGGACATTAACTCGCGCTGACAACTGGTAAATTGAATAACCCTGTATAGCATTGGCTGAGGCACTATCCCGCCTAGCATGGCGACGGCGTTTGACACCATCGAGATGGTCAATATACAGCTGGGATTGCGCCATCGTCGACTAACACCCATTTTGCTTAGAAAAAGCCCCGTCTTCCGCTTTGTTGGTCACCCCATAACTCTAATTCGCAAAATTTATTCAAGCATGATCATTTCTGTCGGCTGTCGCGCTTCAGTTAACAAGTTTGGTGTCATCCCGAGTAGCTACCGGGCCATTGCGGAAGGCTTCTGCCACGATGCTACCTTTGTACGACGTCATACAGTGCTCCTTATGTGGTAACTTGTCGGAAGCGGCTACAACTCCAAACGACCATTGACAAATGCCTGCAAAACGAACGTCTTGTATCAAAGATGCCTAGAAGTTCCGGCTCGAACAATCGCCCATACTTGAGAGCACAATAAGCCACACAGGCCACGGTATACAATGCATAGAAATCACGACATGGTCATCTGAAAATTGACCTCACACGTCACATTTCGATAGAGAATGCCTTTTCGAACCTTGGTTAAACAGGTCTGCAGCAAGTTCACTAGTTTACAATCTACAGAGCCTCAAAGTCCCATCTAGGCCTCGCGGGGGTTGTCCAGAGGCGTCGAGCACGGGTCCCAGCACACGGGGCTGTACTCGTCCGTCTCGAGCTGTTTCATCTCGTCGGCCGTCAGGCTGAACCCGTACACACCCGCGTTGTCGGCGATGCGCTTGGGCGTGACGCTCTTGGGCAGCGGCACGTAGCCCTTCTGCAGGCTCCAGCGGATCAGCACCTGGGCCTCGGACGCGCCGTACTTGTCCGCCAGCGCCTTGAGCGTCTTGTCCCCCCACCGCTTGCCCTGCACGAGCGGGCTGTACGCCTCGACGGCGACGCCGCGCTTCCGGCACCACTCGCCGATGTCGTTGCGCGCGCACCACGGGTGCATCTCCCACTGCCCGACCGAGATGACGCCGCCTTTGCCCTTGCCGCCGCGCTCCTCCTCCAGCTCCCTGATGTGCTGCTCCAGCTCGTCGAGGTGGTGCACGCCGTAGTTGGAGACGCCGATGCTGCGGACCTTGCCGGCCTCGACGGCCTCGACGAGCGCGCGCCAGGCGCCCTTGCGGTTGGCGGAGCCGCCGTAGGGGGCGTGCAGCAGGATCAGGTCGATGTAGTCGAGGCCCGTCTCGGCGAGGGTCTTGTCGACCTGCGCCTTGGCCGCCTCATAGTTGACGCTCTTCCAGGGCACCTTGGAGGTCAGGAAAATGTCGGACCGCGGGATGCCCGAGGCTCGGATGGACTCGGCGCAGCCGGCCTCGTTGCCGTACGAGGCAGCCGAATCGATCTGGAAGGATTGGGAGGTCAGTCTCTCGCGGGTGTCGCGAAGAGCTAGGCAGGTCCGACACCGGCCGAAGGGGCGGGGTGGTTCATACGTGTCGGTATCCGACCTTGAAGGCTTCATCGCAGCATTCTTTGGTCTGTTCGGGCGGGCTATGAACGCGAGCAAGGTCAGTACGACTGGGGCCGGCGCGATGGATGTTCGGATAGAAAGCCTACGTCTGGTAGACCTGGAAGCTTCGTCAGCATCATCATGCACGCAGGTCGTGGCGGGGAACTCACACCAAAGCCGAGCAGTGGGATCTCGTATCCACTGTTGAGCTTGAACTTTGACTGGAGGGTCAAGGCAGACATTTTGTGTGGTTTTCAGGGAGGCAGGTTCAGACTGGGTATTCAGGGTCTTGGATACGTCTTCTCGAGCTGTCTTGAAGGAGATGCAAGCTTTATCCAAAATAATTCCAGCCAAGAAGATACACCTTGAGGGCCAAGTGGTAAATTAGAGTCGGCGTCCAATGCATAGCTGCCGATCTTAGCTCCGAGTTAACTTGCTCACAGCTCAGGTTATCTCCATCTTCCCCTCACTAAAATGCGATGCCCCACGCTTCTGTAATATTTTTGATTAACGGCATCGGTATCGCACCTCTGACTGAGTGATGTCATTTCCACAAGCACGTTACGCCATCAAAAGAGATACATACCAGACCATCTGCAATGGATGATCACATCCTGTACGAGATGCTGCGTCTGCACTGACATTCAGTGGTGAGCGGGAAACTTGCCTTCGAACGAAAAAAAAAACTATCTAGTTGAGCCAGCCCGGTCGTTAGGACTAGGTAGTCAAGAGGTTAAAACGTCTCAGGATGAAGCGTGAACGGCAACTGTCGAGCTAAGATATGTAGCAGTGTTGAGATATATTCCTTGTTCAACACAATGGGCTACACAGCCCATTTGGTCACCCCAGGGTAATGAACTGTTCAAGTTGTTGCTCACATAACGTAAACTTGAATGTTCAAATCTGAACCGACAAAGATAACATGAACAATCAAAGCACTCTTCCATGGTACTTGTCGAGTTAAAGTAGTTGCATAGTCTTCTCAACACTAAGTCATCGCTTGACAGGGGCATCGATCCTCCAGCCTGCAACTTTCGTCAGAACTGATCGTGGTCAGATCCCACTAAACTCCAGCATTGCGGGGACTTCTGCGCGCAGATGCTTTTATCCACCTATGATACGCCGGTGATTCACATCGCCAAGTCCCCCGCGTCAATAGCTGCCGTAAATCAAACCTTCATATATCCGGTGCGATCCTCACAAAGGCTGCGAGTGCCTCGTCACTGACCATGCGGGTTACTAGTCTTGTGCAGAGACACCCACCTTGAAATCCAAGACAAACACTATGAGGCTGAACGCTGCAGCTCTGGCTGTGAGTGCCTGCTGCATTACGGTCCTTGGCGCCGAGCCGTATTCGACATGGATGGCCGACTCCATCATGGCCATCAATGTTCCCAAGACGCGATACTACACCGAGTCCGTCTTCTACCGCGGAGTCGAGTACGTGTACAATGCGACGCGCGACGACAAGTATAAGTCATACCTCGTCTCGCAGATCGACGCCGTCCTGACGGCCGATGGCTCTTTCGTGGATTGGAACGTTAAAAGCCGCCAGCTCGACTCGATTCGTGTTGGTGAGACGCTGCTCTTCCTGTGGGGGCAGACGGGCGACGAGAAGTATCGCAACGCCGTCGAGTTCCTGCACGATGAGCTCCTGGCGCAGAAGCGCACCGACGAGGGCGCGTTCTGGCACAAAGACCCGGAGTACCCGAACCAGCAGTGGCTCGACGGTCTTTTCATGGGCGATGTGTTTTATGCCCACTACACGGGGCTCTTTGAGTCGAACAACCAGATGGCATGGGATGACATTGTCTTGCAGTTCGATCTCATGGAGAAGCACTGCAGGGATCCCAAGACGGGTCTGCTGTTCCATGGCTATGATCAGAGCCACCAGAGAGAATGGGCTGACCCAATCACTGGTGCGTCGCCTCATCTTTGGGATCGAGGCGTCGGGTGGTACTTCATGGCTCTGCTTGATGTATTAGACTGGCTGCCGCAGTCGCACCCGGGTCACGAGAAGCTTGTGGGCTACTTTACTAGCCTATCACAAGCTTTGAGGAAGACATGGGACTGCAAGAAGGGGGGATGGTGGCTTGTCATGGACACTCCGTATCCTGGAATGAATGGTAACTACATCGAGAGCAGCGGTACCGCCATGTTTGTCACCGGATTCCTCAAGGGTATGAGGAAAGGATACATAAGTCGTCGAGATTATGAGAAGTTCACGCGCAAGGCTTACGACGTTATGGCATCCAAATTCGTCGGCAGAAACGAGACGAGCGGCGCTCTAACGTGGGAGGGTACGGTCAAGGTTGGTAGTCTCGGCGGCAATGCGACTTACGAGGTGAGAGATTGAAACAAGCATTATGTTACCAAGTTGAGAAAGCTAACAGCAACAACCCAGTATTACATCAGCCAACCCATTCAACGAAACTCACTCAACGGAGTTGGACCCTTTATCTATGCCAGCGCGGAGCTAGCCATGTTTTGAAATGAGGCGTTGAGATGTCCGGCTGTAGTCGGGGGTAAAATCACCCTCATCTAGTATATCTAGAAGGAAAGGCTTTCTAGTAATTAACAGCCTCGGCCCAGCATTCCCACCAGGCTATGTTTCCATCGTTGCCGATGCTCTGTGGTGGCGCCTGGGCTATGGAGGGGTACAACCTCCGGTATCTACACATTTCATGCATGAAACATCCAGCCTAGCTATACATGAGCCAATCAACACTAATTCGAATAGGTTCCGGTGAATCAGAGGCTGACCACGTTTATCGTGAAGGGTGTGAAGTCTCGAAGTTTGGCCAATGGCAGCCAGGTGTGGCGTTTGGCCCCCACGACCAAGTGCATATATGGTTACGCAGAAGATGTGATACCAATCATTCATTGGCTACCATCCTGCATGAATGCGAGCGGACCGCTTCTTGATCTTGCGAACACGCAAGAAGCAATATGCGTGGCCCCTCTCCGACATTTGGCCATCAGGCTGTGGGAATCTTGCTGGATCACTCTTCTCAGCTCCCTCTCTTCTTCATCCATACTTCTTCCAGGGTTTCTGCCCTTCGGAATCCTGTGCCGTGTCAGCAGAAACCTGCGAAGGGCCATGGATCGCAGATCCAATAAAGGGAGGCAGAGGTCAGAGTCGGCGGCCTCGACCGCAGGAAGCACAGATGACGACGGAGATGATATCTTTGAGGATGCCCAGGAGTCTTGGAGTCCAGCGGCGTATCCACTACCTCCTAAGGTCGAGCCGTCATATTTTCAACGTCACGATGCAATACAGCCGGCCAGGCCGACGATTCCTTTGCAACGCCGGGTAGCCCAGTTCACCGCACCGCCGCCAGTGCCGCCTAAAATCAGGGTATCGCCAGTACAGGCTCCAGCGGACGACAATAAACGCACACAGACATTTCCTAATCTAGACCTCGAGTACCTGAGGTCAGCATCGCAGCCCAGTCCATACAATACCTCAAGCCTCGCAGGTCAAGGACCCTCACGCGAGCAGAAAGCTCCGAGACCTCCGCCTTCTTCAGCATCATCTTCTTCTTTCCGACCATCTTACTCGACGCGCTCGAGACGGGCGTCTTCGACAGATAACCAAGAGAACACCAGGTACGATCAGACATGCGAGCAATGCAGCAAGCAATTCCGGACAGTCTCGTTTTGCAATGTCTGCCGCTGTGCGTTCTGTGAAGCGTGTTGGGATGCCCAATTCCTTCATCGACGTAGCGCTAAAGCTCAAGGGGCCATTCCACACGAAAAGACGGACCCAAAGGTGGCAGAGAAGGTGCGAAATGTCTTGGCTCCAGATACAGACGATTGGACCAGAGAGCAACTCTACCGTGCGGATGAGATTACCTCGTGGTTTGGTACGACCCCTGCGCTCTAGATCAGTAATGACTGTCGGCCGCTAACTACTTCGTACAGGTGTCGAAAGGCCCGAGGACCTCCGACCACCTCTCTTTCAAGATTATGGGCGATTCGCAGACCTGATGATGTCCACCGACCCGGTACGGAATCGGGGCGCCGATTTCTTGGAGAATATGGACACGCTTGGGAAGGACACGAGAACACCAAGTCTAGTCTCATTCGTTGGACAGACCGGAGCGGGAAAAAGCACCCTGGTCAAGCTCCTGATCGACTTTGCACTCCAAGACCGTGAGAGGTATAACTCACCCATCATAGGCACGCCGGGCGCCCATCTTCCCACTTCCGAGGACGTCCATTTGTATGTGGATCCGCGGACAGCTTCTTCTCCCGGGCCGCTCCTTTACGCAGACTGTGAAGGGCTTGAGGGAGGCGAGCGTGAGCCTCTGGGCGCCAAGTTTCGCAAGAAGCACCGCGTGGCGAAGGAGAAGGAAAATCAGCAGAACAGGAATGATCAAGCGGCCAAGAACATCAAGGTCATCTCTGAATGGGAATTGACCTGGGCAAATGGACCACGTGAGAAGACAAGGGAGTTTGCCGTGACAAATCTCTTCCCTCGTCTGCTCTACACATTCTCAGATGTTATTGTCTTTGTTCTCAAGAACCCAAGGTATGAAAGAAGTTTTGAACAACAAAATCAGCCTCTCGTTAATTGATTGCCCAGGACAATTGAACATGTATTCGAGCGGCTTATTAAGTGGGCAGCGGCAGCGATTGAGACATCTTCTAATCAACCTGTCCTTCCGCACGCCATCATCGCTCTGAACCAAACAGAGCACGAAATTGACGAGAAGATGTGGAATGTGTCTTCAAGCACGACGACTATACTGGACGACTTAGCTCGCACTGTCAATCGCAACGAAACGTTCAAGAAATGGGCTCAATTCTGGCGGGAACGAGGCAAGCCAATCCAGAGTTTAGAAGAGTTGATACTATGTTATTATAGCTCTATACAGGTAAGGCAACAACAACCTAAGAGAGATCGCATCTAACGACCTTAGATAATACGCATTCCACAGGACGGTCGCCCTAGGCTTATGCAGACGCAGGTTGAGACACTGTACCAGAGCACACGAGCTGCATGTACCGCTGCTCGAAGCATGAGAAATCAGCTGCGAATGCTCCTCGACGTCGAGGAGCTACAGGCATATCTCCAACAAGCATTCGGACATTATTCCAGTACTTTGGAGTCCCCGTTTGACTTCGTTCAAGCATCCTTCAAAAACTCGCCCATCCCAGCCGACTTCGGTGGCAATATTCTCAAGCTTGCTCTAAATATGGCTGACTTGGCAGGAGGTGAGAGACGAATTGATGCTAGGCGCATATTCTCTGAACTCAGCTACATGGTCGCCTCTTGTATAATGCTCGATAATGCCCGTCATAAGAGCAAAGGTAGGTCCATCTTTCCCCGGTGGTAGTCTCATATTATCGGTCCAATGCTTACATGTCATACTACCCATAGGCTTCGCACCGCAGATTTTCCCAAAGTATATGCGGCATCTAGATGACGCTTTAGAGAACTTCTGTGACCATCACTGGCCTTGCGAATTCATTAACCCCAACGGGTTACGGTGTGTCAATGTTCGCGCAGGACATCAGAAAGGACACCAGTCCAAGGATGGGAAAGTGATTGCGGCCGGAGATTATGTATCCGGCTTTTCTTTCCAAAGACACTACAAAGACTTCCAGGACCGGGTCTATTTTCTTCTTGCCGATCTCCTCACTACCGTCGCGTCCAGAGTCCAGGATGGCACCAATGAGGAGAGGGCTGCCGCAGACATTCACAAATCCAAGGTGCTTACTCCTTTCGTTATCCACACTACGGCTGCCGGCCAAATTGGACAAGAGCGGCAGACTCTACTTCACAGCCAGACAGCTTGTTTTTGTTGTCTTTTCGGAAGGGCTGAACATGCTCTTCGTTGCGGGCACCTGCTCTGTACAAGATGCGTGCTCAATTACGGCGAACGACGAAACCCACACGAGTTTGATATTTCCGACTGCCCAATGGACTGCGTGGAGCACAGATACCACTCGCCGCTTACGATATACATCAAGCCGAAGTTGGCTGGAGCACGGATATTGAGCCTGGATGGGTAAGTTGGACGACGTTGCTCGTAATCTAGTAGAGATGATCAAAGCACAGACTAACAACATCTCATAGTGGCGGAGTTCGAAGCATTGTTGAGCTTGAGACTCTCAAGTACATCGAGTTCGCCTTGGGCGGGAAAATCCCCATTCAATGCTTCCTGGACTTGATCATTGGCACAAGGTCAGTGTGGAACTTACAACTATGTCATCAAAACAGCGATACTGACCGACAAAGTACGGGAGGGTTGATAGCCTTAGGGCTAACATCGATGGGCTGGAAGGTCGAACAATGCATCGAGCAGTTTGGCTCGCTCTGTCAGAATGCCTTTACTCGGCGAACCGGCAGTAATGTTCCCTTTTTGGGGGCTCTGGTCGAAAACTATCATCATTCGAGGTACCAGACCTCGACCCTCGAGACAGCCCTGAAATCTGCTTTCTCCGAAAATGATTACCTTTTTGGCGGCATCCGGCCCGAACACCCCGTCGGAATCTCAGTCAAGGTTGCCGTTACCACGACCTTGCTCGCTGGACAAAAGCCTTACCTGCTGTCAAATTACAATAGAGGGAGTGAACAACAAAGTACAGGTGAGAGGTTCAGTCTTAGCTCGTGATATCAGTCAGTAACGTTGTGCAGGCAACCATCACTTCCAGCGACCGGAGCAGTTGTCACATGAAGTCAGGATTTGGGAAGCGTGAGTGTTGTTGTCCTCTGCGCGCATGATAGAGCACATTCTGATGTCGTTCGCAGAGCTCGAGCTACCTTCGCCACCCCACGATACTTCAAGCCATTTCATCACGAATCCACTCAAAAGACCTACGTTGACGGCGGGATCTTTCACGATAACCCTGTCCGTGTGGCCGAGGCCGAGAGACTTGCATTATGGCCCAATGAAACCCTGCCAGATCTGTTCATTTCCCTTGGCACAGGACTGTCGATGAAACTCGAGCGAGACCGACGCGAGAGGGCGGCGCAGACCAAGAAAGGCAATGTTTCCCACGGCTTTGCCCAGTACAACAACTTGCGAAGCCGTATGCAGGCCGCTCAAGACTGCGAAAGAACATGGGAAGACCATTTCGCTAACATTACGAGCAAGTTTCGAACTACGTTCTCTACAGCTAGATTTGTGCGTATCAATCCTTCTATAGAAGGGACAATCCCAGACACGGATGAGAAGGATCAAATCGGTGACCTCCGTCGCTCGGCCCGCAACGCCCTCCGCCGTGACCCTGTCATACCACGTCTAGCTCAACAACTTGTCGCAACCAGCTTTTACTTTTCTATGTTTGGAGAAGCAGTCCCAAGTAATGATGGAGATGGTAGTTACTTGGTGCAAGGTGCGTGTGCTCTACTGACACTCACTGGACCTATCTCTAACATCTGATTTACTGTGCAGGGAACATACTTTGCCGGCTCAAGCAACCCTCTATCGAGATCAGAGAGTTAGGCAAGTACTTGCAGCAAAGACAGCTTGAAGACGGAGAGCTTCGCTTCTTGATCCGGGAAGAGAGAGGCCAAAGCAATACGCCTCTGCAGCAACAACCCTGGCCTAGACGAACCATTGATGGTATGGTCCGAGACCAAAAGTATCATTCAGGATCAGAGACAATGTGCAAACACGTATCGACCTTTGCTTCGGTAACCAGTTCAATGCGCCTATCAGTGGCTTCCCGAAATCGCTTTTGACAGATAACGCAAATGATCTTGACCGCGTCGCAGATGGTCAACAGACCTACCTTGAGGTCCAGCAGGGCCTCCACAGCAATGCCTCACACCGGTACAGTCGAGGTTCCAGACGCTTCAGAAAGTCAGCAACGAAGTGGGAACCACCTGATGTGCATGCGAGGCGGAGCGTGACGAATCTGCAGGAGTATGGCGAGCTCAACCGGGCCATGGGCTCAGATGTCATAGAACCCCAAACGACCAATCTCACCACGCCGAACAACAGGGTATCTGACTTGGAGGTCGTCCCAGCCGAGTCCTATCCGTCTATTGGGCCCCAGGTTGTCTCCTCTAGAACAGCATGGGATCCACGATATCCTCAGCAACTCGTCTCGCAGGAACGCGTGCCTACCACGATATCAACCCTTCGAAAGGCTTTCAGAGGACTTCTCTGGCCTGTTCGATCAATACCTGAAAGAGAAGATCCAGCCGACGATCAGGCAGCAAAGATTGAAGCCTGGCTCAGAGGACACCCTTACAAGCCAAACGTCGAGCCCTATTACGTGCCACCCGAGGAAAATACCGTCTACCAAGAGTGGATCAGCCGCATTGGGTTCGACACGAATAGCCGCGTTATTGAGAGCGGTATGCCAAGGGATTTTAGTAATCCGCTGGCGGTGGAGCTCGCAGATACGTCTATTGCGCCAGCTGTTGAGTTGGCTGATACCAGTATTTCGCCAGCGGCGATTGTGGAGAGATATAGTAAGCTCAGCGATACGCGACGCGGAGAGAGTGACGATTCTAGACTTGCAGTCTACGATCAACAGTCACCAGATACCTTTGGCACCAGAACATTTGGAAGCGCGGATTATTTGTGATGGTATGGGTTGATGTTCGAGACGAGGATCAGGGACGAGGGTGTATACGAAATCCGGATATACAGATACATTGGTTCAAAGACTCTTCGTCGATGGTCTAGCTAGATGGAACTGAAGACTAGTCATTGAACGGCCATCCCACCACGTCGATCTTCAGCTTCGTCCCCGCCTCAATTTCCTTGGCCTGTGCCTTGAGTTCGTCCACGTCCCAGTTGCACCACAAGAACCTACTCTTCAAGAATCGAGCTTCCGGGCTTGCCAGCCACACGTTGAAGCTCGCAGGCAGAGACACTTGAGCAAAGGTCAGCAAAAAGTCCTCGTACTTGACTATACTTGTTTGACTGACTCACCGTCATCCGTCTTGACATCCTTGAAGCTCTTCGCGCCACCTGTAGCCAGATTCATCTCGGTGATGATCACGCCGGGCTGCGTGTGGAAGATGGCCAGGTGCGGGTTGGCAATAGCCACCGTGTCCCACAAGCGGTAGACGGCCATCTTGGCGACGCAGTACGAGGGGAAGTTGTCGTTGAGGCTCAGGTGCGCGCCCCACGAGTTGATGGCGACGGCGACGGCGTTCTGCGCCGCGTGCCGCAGGAATGCCTGCGCGACGTAGAAGGAGCCCGCGAGGTTGACCTGGATGGCGTCGAGGAAGGCCGGCCCTTCGGCCTCGGCGACGGTCTCCTTGGGCCCGATGGTAGCCGCCGCGTGGATGAGCACGTCGATCTTGCCGGCGCCGGCGAACTGCGCAAAGGCCGCGTCCACCTCGCCCTTCTTGGTGACATCGGCGGAGTAGGTGAGCACCTCGACGCCGGGGTAGCTGCTCTCGATGAAGGCCTTGTTGTCGGCGAGCGGCTTCTCGCGCCGGCCGAGGAGGGCGATGCGGGATGCGCCGGCCTGGGCGAAGTAGCGCGCCGTCTCGCCACCGATGCCAGTGCTGCCGCCTCCCGTGATTAGAACTGACTTGCCCTTTGCAGACAGCTCAGGACGAGTAGGAGAGGTAGCAGGTTGGGCCTTGGTGTGCCACCGCTTGGTGGGACACGGGAACGGCGGTGCGTCAGTCATCGTTAGGCTTGATAAGGGTGTTGTTTGGACAGCGAGTATTCAGTCAGGACAGTCGTTTCCAAGACAGAAGTCGTCTGGCCTCAGGAACAAGACCTAACCATATAAATAGACGATAGCCACACTAGCTAAACTATTTTATGTCATGGGGAATTGTAGCCGTTAACTAGCTGGTGTCTTGGGAAAGCTTTTCTCCCGTACAATTTGTTCCGTCCGTGACATTTAGCGCCCGACGTAACGGCGTACCCAGCTCGCGACTATTTTAAATTCAAGACGATTATAAATCGGTGGTGATTGACCTACATCATATTGTTGATGCAATTTGTCATAGCTGGAATCTTGTCATTCTGTCTCAGCAGTGTTTGTTGGGTGAGTCGTGCATTGGGGGCCCCAAGTCAGTAAATATGTGGAGATGGGGTCGAAGTTTGTCAATTGATTCTGGTCTATGAATCAGATGGTCGGCCAGCGAACATGTAATCTAGTCTTCAAGCCAATTATTTATACTTGTTCACCATCTCAAGGATGAATTTCTCCACCTCGGCTGGGTTCGTGGCGTTGAGGTAGTGGCAGCCGCCTTCTAGGAACTCGAGCTTTGCCTCCTTGGACGACGTAAACATTGCAATATGCTCTTTCGGCACGATCGTCCCGTAAACCACATCATCGGTGCCCTAAAAGCAGATAGGTTAGATCCGTAGCGATGATTGAGCAACGATAATATCTTCCTAGGGCTCACTTACCTGTAGCCAGTACACTGGACACTTGATATCCCTCAGTCTCATCAGAAGCCCATCTCGCTCGATCAAGCAGGCCAGGGCCATGCGCAGCTTGCGCCTACCCTCATCGCCTTGGTAGACCTGCTTGACGACTCCGTGCCAGAACTGAATGGTCTCGGGCGTGACGCCGCTTCCAAAGCCAAGACTGCCGACCATGCCGCACCACTCGTCATCGACGACGAAGTCTGGGGTGGGGACCGGGCTGCACCATTGCTCGTACTTGGGCATGAGGACGGTCTTGGGATCCCAGCAGCCCTTGGAACGGGAGTCTGCCGACTCGCAGTCCATTGACGTGCCGAGGGGAAGGAGTCCAAGAACCTGTAACTCTGAGTTAGTCGAATATGATATCAATTGGGCATTTCCACTGGAAGGGACGCTGACTCTTTCAGGGGCCAACAAGGCCATGCGAACGACCATCCATCCACCTTGGCTCGTTCCCACAGCAAAGAACTTGTCGATGCCGAGCTTGTCGGTGACTTGCAACGCCATCACGGCCGTATCCCAGTACGTGAACTGGTCGGAGGGGCACGATGTGGCTCCATGACCGAGCGGCTCGATGGCCAGTAGATTGGCAGCTCCGGTCAGCGTGGCGCTCTCAAATTGTTGCTTGTACAGAGACACCGTCGTGCTCATGCTGTTGATGAACACAACGGTGGGCTTGCTGCTGTCGTATTTGCCGCCATTGGAGAGAGCGTAGCCAGCTGTGATACCGCCCAAGTGCGGCACTTTGATAGTCTGATGGGGTAACGCCATATTGGGTGGTTCTTTTGAAGATACGAGTAGTGCTGACTTGGTAGTGCAAAAGGGACAATGGTCACAGCTCAACCGGGAAAGTTACTATTGCGGTGACGAGTGGCCGCAGAAAGAGTGTGGTAGGAGAAAGATCGAACAATACCAACGTGAAACAACCAGTGGATCCTGCGGACGGCCGTTTCCTAGAGCAGAACCCACATCATTGAGATCAGCATCCTCGGTATCAATTGCAGACGAGCTTGCGTTGGTGGCGCTGATGGGCAGTCGAGTCTAATTCCGCTCGTTCCGCTACAACTTGCTCTTCGGAGGAAGCTGGTCTATGCATGGTGGATGAGCCCCCCGGTCGAAGCTAACAGGAATCCCTGTTTCACGAACTAAGAACACTTGACCGAGACGAGACCTTCATGCGAAGTACCACATAATGACGAGTTGCAACACTCGACGGCTTCAAAAGTCAAAAAGAATTAGTCCAAGCTAGTGTGTGCGTTAAAAACGGTAAAAGAGTGGGTGTCCAACGCCGTTGTATAAGACGTATTTGCTTATTATTCTGATTCTGACGTTAGTATCCATGACAGTCCAATCGAACAGTGAAAATAAGCATAAGACTGTGCCGCACATAGAAAGTTCCACCGGAGCGCGTGCTGGGTACCGGATGCTGGGTCGGTGGACAGTGCTCTCCGCCCATCCGAGGTTCGAGCGAGCTCTCACAAATGATAGAGACCAGGGGCTGTCCTCACCAAACCTGTTTAGGCTAACGCTGAAGAAGTTTTGCTGGGTATCTCCACACAAGACAGTACCCAGATATGCCATTTTCAGCAAAAAAGTTCCTCAGCCGACCAGCCGATAACAATCCTAGGTGATGTACCTCCAGGATGCCAATTTCGGGACTGCCCCCAAACTCATGTGCACTACCGATTATGCGGGTACGGCAGCCCGTCACGGCAGTCGACACACAGTCTCTCCTCTCTTAAAACCAGGTGCAGCCCCTGAAGGCATGCTGGCATGGCCCGATTCCTTGTCCCACCTCGTACAAGGAATAGAGCGAGGATAGAGCGAGAGAGGTCGATGCCGAGTCAGTCAAATGTTGGTCAGAAGTGACAGACATGGCTTGCATGGCCTGGCTACTCCGTACACCACATGCTTATGTACATACACCAGCCCTGGCTGACCATCGCTCATGCACACAATAATGCTGACCCTCTACTCTACCACCCCCTGGTTATCCATCCGGCCTGCCGGAGACGCAAACGTTTTGTCGCACTAAAGAAAAAGATCAACAGGAGGCATAACGTCCTAGGCATGGGGGTCACACTCTGAAAGCAAATGTGGGATGCTCTGTCAACCATCGGTCGTTCTTGTTAAAAGCATGTTTTCGTCTTAGGGGGCCTGGACCGGCAGCTCCTTGGAATCATTCTTCATTCTTCTTTGCTTCTTAGAGCGATTGACGAGCCTGCACTCCTGCTGAGGTACTCAAGATGGAGGGGATTCCCGGATACGATCCCGTCAACATCCAGCCATGGTGCGTCGAGGTCATTGCGTCGATGACCGTGCTGGCCACTGTTGCCGTCGCCCTGCGAATGTTCAGTCGGTACCAGAAGAGCCAGAAGCTGTGGTGGGATGACTACCTGATCATCTTCTCTTTGGTATGTACACCATGTATCTGCAGCCGCAAGTCTGCCGTTCGACGGCAGATGCAACTGACATTGGACACTGCCAGCTATGGAACTATGTCGTGGTCGGCTTCATGTTCGCCATGTACGCCACAGGCATGGGTTTACATGCGAATTTAGTGCCCATGGAAGATATAGTAATGATGGCCAAGTTTCTCTTGGTCGCCGAGATCCTCTACGTCTACAACCTCGTCTGGACGAAGCTCAGCTTGCTCCTTATGTACTACCGGATTTTCCACATTCCCTTCTTCAAGAAGATGGCCTACATTCTGGGCGCCTTGATCGTGGCGTGGGTCATCTGCATCACGTTTCTCTTCATTTTTATCTGCGTGCCTGTTCAAAAGTTGTGGTATCCGGACCTCCCCGGCCATTGCATCGACCAAGTCGGCACCTGGATTGCCAACGCAGCCTCGACCATCTTTACGGACCTCGCCATCCTCTTGCTTCCCATTCCGCAGGTCTGGAAGCTCAATCTGAGAAAGCCGGAAAAGGTTGCTATCACTATCGCCTTCGGTCTCGGCTTCTTGTAAGTTGATCATCATGGACCCCTACCCCTGAGATTATCCCACTGCCACCGAAGACTAACACCCCTTTCCCCACGGCAGCGTCGTCTTCACATCCGCCTACCGCTTCAGCGTCCTCTTCTCCTACAGCAACAATGACCCGACCTACACCCTCGCCCCGACGGTCGGCTGGACCGCCATCGAGATCTCGGCCGGCATCGTCTCGGCCTGCCTCCCGACCATGCGGCCCGCCATGCAGGCCATCTTCGGCCTGCTCGGCATCAACCTCAACATGAACACCGTCTTCCACCGCAGCAAGGGCACGGGCCAGGCCTCGTCGAACCTCGCGAGCATGAAGCGCAGCGCGGGGGCGTCCAAGAACGACGACGCCAACGAGATGGGCAACAACCACCACATGTCGAAGAAGGGCAGCGCGGGGGCGTTCCACCGCCTCAAGGACGATACCAGCCGCACGTCGAGCGAGTCCCAGGCTGCAGCATTCGAGGGACGTCTGCGGCCCGACCAGACCGATAGATATGTGGTCAACACGGTGTCTGCTGGGCATGGGGAGGGGGACAGTCTTAGCGGAGATGAGATCCCGCTGCACAGCATCCGCGTGCACACCGACTTCAAGCACACCACAGGGCCGCGTGCTTGAGACCGGGAGGCTGGAAGAGACGTGTACGAGTGTCAATGCGCCATATAGAAGTTTGTACATTCACTTCCTTGTATTGATAGACCGAACCCATCGAAGCGTCAAGCTTATAGGCTGGGAGGCAGAGCTCATGCCTACCAGAACCGCCACGGGAGTAGCATAAAAAGGCCAATGCACCGGACAGTTGGAATGCCGTCCACTGGAAGTTCTGCCACATAGACAGGGCCTGCTGAGATGGTAGCTAGCGAATAATCCCTGAACAATATCCCTTACCAACCGAAAACCATGCATTGTTCCCACGTGCGTGCTCGATTCATGTCTTGGAACGATGGATGATGAAGTCATCACGTGAAATGTCTCACTACAAAATGTCCCGGCCCGGGCGGACTGGTCTAAATTGTAAAGCCCGCCGGCATCCACAACGGGGCTAATTCTGACGTCTGACAAATCCGGACCATTCCACAAAGTTCAATTCATGGCGAGCTCCCGCAAGTCCGGAATCCTATGTTGAAGTGCCCGAGTCCATGTTTCGGGACAGGTCTGGTTCGACCCGACCCGAGATGGAAGCAACTGCAACCCAGCGTGTACTGCGCTGCGTGCGATGCAATAAGCCATTTGATAAAGGTGGGTTTCTCCCATGCAGCATACCCACATTCTGATATCCAGTGTTAAAGTCGTCATTATAGAATCCACGCTGAAGAGGCACGGATACTATTGTCGTTCGCGGAGAGCAGGCTCATCAACTCCAGCGCGTCCTCGCTCGTGCCTTGTGTGCGCCCGAGCCAAGGCAGGTTGCGATAACCAGCGGCCGGAATGCTCGAGATGTCTAGATAAGGGCATCGTGTGCCGTTACCCTCCAGAACCTCCCAAGGTGGCAGGACGAGGTGCGAGGCATAGCGAGACTGCAATCGCTCCCAGGCACCAGACCACGCCGACCTCAGACGTTGGGCTGTCACTCAACAGCATCGGACTTGACGTCGAAGGCGGTTCCGACATGCTCGTTGATGGTGCTTTGGTCCTTCCCGATCCCGATTTTGCAACTCTAGGAGGCGACTATACTAGCTGGGATCCGACCGACCTTGCCTTTGCCGACTTCATGAACATGCCGATGACCACGCCCACCCTCTCACCAGGTCCATCCTCACCTATTCTCTCGATACCAAGGGCACCTACTTGCGCGGTCAGGTCGCTCGTGCACCGGCCAAAGCGACATCCTGGAGCACAGAGAATTGCTAACCTCATACTTCATAATTTGAAGTCGTATCCGCATATGATGCTCCGTCATAACGCCCTTCCGCCCTTTGTACACCCCAGTCTGGTCAGGGCCGATGCCGAGGATCCCAGCATGGAGTACCTGACCAACTGCATCAGCATCGTGCGGATGATCAGCGGCGGGGGAAGGGCCAGCCGAAAGTTGTTTTGGAAGAATGTGCGTATGGAATGTGAAAGGATGGTTGGCTCGCATATGGAGATGGAGAGATGGGAAACGCTCGCAGCTATGCAGGCGGTCACTATCTACGTTCTGATACGCCTAGAAGAAGGCGAGACGGATGACAACAACCTGGATTGCTTGCTAGTACAAGCTACGATTGTACGTCTTCTTCCCCTTTCCTAGTGTGGCATGCTTCGCTCATGATATTCCTTTCTCTTCTAGCTGTTAGCACAAGATATCACACAAAGTGGCGCAGATTGCCAAAGTCATCACTGCACGCTATGCAACAACGGACTTCAGACTAGTTGGAAAGAATGGGTGTTTCGGGAGTCACGACGAAGGTGAGTTCGCACATCCTACGGACTTAGCAAAGAATGCTAAATTGGTGATACGTTTTAAGGCTCGCTGTAGTCTACCGCGTCGTGGACATGCTGGTCTTTTTCGAGCCCTCGGCCATGTGCGACTTGCCCAAGGACCTGATTATAGCACCCTTGCCGGCGAAGCGGCAGCTCTGGGAGGCAGACAACGAGGTGTCCTGGATGTCGGCAAGCCGGATGGAGAACGGGACGGAAGGAGGGTCCGACCTCGGGCTGGCGGCGGACGGCGAGATCGTCCGCATAGAGGACAACCAGCTGTCTTGCGGCGATGCATGGCTCGGCGGAAAGTCCCTGGGGAGTGCAAACAGGAAGGCGGCGACCTGGGAGGAATGGTGCTCGGGGATGGACGGCTTTGGGGGCATTGTCATGCTGGCTGCTTCCTTGATAGTATGAAGCTTAATCCCAAAGTAAAGTCTCTGAGGTGGTCGACTTGTACACAATGTTTAGTTGTCACGGGGTATTTCACAGGCATATCACCATCTGATTGCCTCGAGACATGCATCGGGAACGCCCGTGGGAACGAACGTTCAATTCTCAAGCCATGAAATTGGATTACGCTATTTAGTAGATCAACTGGTCGTCGTACGCCCTGACACTCTCCAGGTATTCCCTGACCTGGTTGGGGTCTTTGCACACTATCATTCAAGCTCTGTTAGCGTTTCACAGTCAACTCGTCCTAAGGGAAGGGAACACTTACCATGCTTGGAGTCCCAGCCGTCGGACCCAGAGTTGTCGACGGGGAAGGTAGTGGCATGACCCTCGAGAGCCATGTCGGCGGAGCAGATGATGGCCTGTCGGAGGTAGTCGAAGCAGTGGATCATGTGCCAGTGGTGGTCGTCCGGGATGGGCGTGTTGGACGACATGCCAGAGTATGTCTGGACAATGGCGTACTGTTGACTCTGTGTTAGAAAAGCAAGTACAGCGAATAGGAAGAAGGACGAGTCTCATACCAGGCAGTGAAGCTGGTGGGTCATCGAGGTGGTGAAGACGGTCTTGTCCGGCCACTCGATAGGCGTGGGCAGGTCGTGGTACTTCTCCGGCTCGTCGACGGCGACGAAGCCCATGCCCTTGGGCATCAGCTTGTTCCACTTCTGCAGGATCTCGTCGGTGAAGAACTCCTTCGTATTGTTGGGCGCGTATGAAGGGTCAGGGTTGAACTTGACGATTTGCTGGGAAACTGTTCAAAGGTTAGTTGGATCCTTTCCGCTCCTTGCCGCCTCTCGACCATGTACGCACATCTCGGTCCAACACCCGTAAAGTCTCCGCCCATGTCCCATTCGGTCGCAGGCGGCTTGTTGAACTGCTGTCGCACCAGCAGCCCAAGGATGACCAGCAATAAAGCGGTATCGACAATCCACCTTGACGACTTGAGGCTCGACATGAGCCTGCTGGTCCTTGATCTCCGCGCCGACCTCTGTTGAATCTCGGCATCCCAGTGCTTCTCATCCCCAAGGAGCGACTCGGCAACCTCGGTGCTCGAGTCGCTGTGGTGGTCGTCGAGGCTGACGTTCTCGTACTGGCGCTGGTGATCCATCTTTTCTTTCTCGTCGTTCACAGAAGGACGTTGCGGCTAGGAATTGAATTAGAACAGAAAGAGACCGGCTCCGAAGTAGGAATAGAAGAAGCGAATGAAGAACAAAGAATGGAATGCCCTCAATGATGTGCAAGAGTGCAGAAAGAAAGGCAGCGCTAGCTATTTCAATGTCAGAAAGGGGAACCAGCCCATCTTGATCGCGTCGAAACAGCACCTGTGCGAAGCGACGTTGGATGTGCCAGGGACGTGGTCGTGATCCCCAGTACATTGGTGGTGCCCAGACACTGGCGAGACGTGCTATTTGGGGTACTGACAGGGGTCTTGGGCCACTGAAGTGACTGGGGTTCGGGCGCACCATTGTTTTTCAAAGCCAACGGTATCTTCAGTATTCTGGCATTGATGCTTGCACAACCTTTTGCTCGACGATTCTTTACCTTTCCATCTGTAACTATTCAAAGTGTAGTTCTTTTTAATCCTTTGATCTCTTTCAATCTTGCGTCTCGGTCTAGGGCTTTCCCTCCATGTACTTGTGAATACGCTTGAGGCCAGTTGATCCCCGCAACCCATGCGCCATGATCTCCTTAAGACGTTCCTTGGCAACGCACGCTCCCGTCTCCCATGTCGGCTAGACTTTCGACTTTTCTCGAGGAAGCGCCTGGTTTCAAGCTGTTCAATGCGTCCTAGTTCCCGCCATTTTGACACTGGTGATGCTTGGCACTAGATCCGTTCTGGGTTCTTCAGTGTTTCAGCGGTGGGGCGATGCGCCAGGAACCGTCACATCACAAGCCGGGGGAACAGACCCTTGTCAGTCCCAATCAGGAAACGAGAGTGCCTCAAAGCGCACCTTTTCAGAGGATGAGAATGGCAAGGAGCTCTGACTACGGGGTAAGTCTGTTGTGGGTGTCTAGACTCATTGCGATCGGACGGCTGTGTTTCCCAATCTTTGTTTCCTTTTCATCTGTTCGCCTTATCCAACTGGTTGGGATTGCTAACGATATCCAAGATTCAAGCAGCAAATAACCAAGGACTCAACTCACGATGTCATCAAGTATATAGAACGACCATCTACAAGCCTTCAGCACTCGACCCCTTCCCAGCTATCCCCGTTCCATATCGCCAACATCGTAGGCCACGATGGCTCCTCTGGCGCCAATCCTCTCCCTCCTCGCCCTCTACGTCCTCTGGTGGGCAACAGGTGCAGCAGGATACAAAGTCCTCGCAGACTCTTTCCTACAGATCGTGCCCGCCGGAGCAGCCGACCTCGACATCAGCACCGGCGCATTGCTGGCACCGCTGCTGAAGTCGTCGCGCGCGCCCGGGTCCGCAGGCCACACGGCGGCCCAGCGGCACTTCATCGACTTGTTCCACACATCCCTGCCAAAGTGGTCGATAGAATGGCAGAACTCGACCGACACCCCTAGCGCCGGCGGCGCGAACAACCTGATCTTCCGCAGGGAGCCGCCGTGGACGAAGCCTGGGCAGGCCAACATCCTGACGCTGGCGGCGCATTACGACACACGGGCCGCGGCGCCGGCGGGGTCGGTCGGCGCCGTCGAGAGCGCGGCCTCGTGCGCCGTGCTCATGCACGTCGCGCGCAGCATCGACGCGTACCTGACGCAGATGCACGACGAGATGGACGAGCTCGGCGAGGGCGGCGAGTTCGACATGGACATGGGTGTGCAGGTTGTGTTTCTCGACCGGAGGGAGGCCCTGAGGGGGCAGGGGACTGGGCTACGGTATGACATGATATTCTTGATCTTGACGAATCCGAAAGACTAACGATAGATCAAGGTCCCTTGCAGAAGCCTGGGAGACGGTGAACCCGGCCCTGTCGAATTACCGCACACCGCTGAACCAGATCAGCATGTTCGTTCCCGTGGACCTGATCGGCGGTGCGAACCCTTCGATATCGTCATATTTCGAGACGGCACACTGGGCGTACCGGGGGATGGCGAATATCGAAAGCCGGATGCGGAATCTGGGCCTGCTCCAGTCTAATGGGACTGGCCCGATCTTCAACGAGACGGGCAAAGGTATCGCTGATTTTGTCGGAGGGCCGGCCCAGGGCGACTACTTCGACTTCATGTCGCGGGGTGTACCGTCGATGCCGATCGTCCCGCCAACACCGCCAGCTGCGTGGAAAACCGCACAGGACGACGGCCAGCACCTTGATGCAGCCTCTGTCCAGGACTGGTCCAAGATCATGACCGCCTTTGCTCTCGAATGGCTTGACATGATGGAGGTCGCGCCAACGAGTGAGTGAAGCGCTCGAATAAGTGCTATTGTATTGCATCAAAAATGGAGTTTGGGGTGAAAGCGACGGGTATGTACTTCAGCCAAAAAAGGCTTTCTTGTTTTCATTTATCTGTATACTTTGATACCATAGAAGACAGCAATCGCTGCAATATAACAAGCCGAACTGACAAAGTACGGCATTCCCAGTGCCACGCCGCCCAAAGCAATACCTCTGACCCACAGGAATACCATCAAGGGTGCTCCGATGAGCGAACCCAGGGTCTTGACCAGCATGACAATCGAGAATATGATGTTGTCGTGAGGGGACGATGTTCCTTCTTCTTCCTCGAGACTCGAGGACGGAGCCATGCAGGGCGATTTGAGCAGCGACATTGTGAAGACGGGAAGCGCGGAGCCAAGGGCGTACGTCAGCAACGATGGCACGAGCAGCCATACAGTGCTGGCAAAGGCAATGGCCAGGGCGCCCGCAACTGAGACAATCAGGCAGACCCTGGAGTATAAGAGGTTGAACCGGTCCGCATCTCCCGACTTTCGTCTCTTGAGGAACCTGGGAATGACAATGGCAAGTAGAGTGAAGTTAACGACTGCTTTGCCCGAGAGAAGATAGCCCGCCGATGCAAAAGTCCAGTTGTATCGCTTCGAGATATATTGCACTAGCAACTTCGTGTCGGAGCTTGCCAGGGATGTGAGCAGGAAGCTCACCAGCAACAGCATAAAGTTCCGTGGGTGTTCGGACAGGATGGTATAGAATGACCAAAGCCTTTCGCGAGTTGACGACCACAACGAAGAGTCTCCGAAGGTTGCCTTGAGAATCGGCGAAGACAAAAGTCTTTGAGAGGAGCTCGAGTCATCCTCGGGTTGGCTTTCAGGAAGCCTTGGTATGACAACAGCCCCCGAGGCCAACAGCAATATCCCAATCCAGAAAGGCAGATAAATCTGCAGGCTCATGGTTGCAGATGCCAATGCCGGGCCGAGAAGAGCGACAACATAAGAAATCGAACTCATGTACCCGAAGTACGATGCTCGGACGACATGATCTGCTGTGAGTTCCGAAGCCAGCGCATAGATGAGGGAGTTGAAGACGCAGTCTCCTCCAAAGACAGACAGAAAGGGCGAGATGACTATGGCTTTTGTTGGGAGCAACTGGCTCAAGTGCCCAACAATAACGGCCCAGGCCATCATGAAGATGCGGGGCATCAGATTCAGCAACAAAATCTTCCGACGACCGTGGCGCTCTGCAAGATACCCAAGCGGGATAGTCATGACGAAATCTGTGGGGGGGAACTCATGAGTCAGTATTCAGTGTGAGTGGCAGACTGGGGAATGGTGTTCACTGACCTCCAAACACCCAGGCAGTCTCCATGACTCCTTGCAGGCGAGCCAAGGCCTGCTGGACCTCATCCACCTTGCACAACTGTTCGTCGATTGTCCCATCCTCAGGGATGGTACCGGGCGCACTCTGAGCATAGTGCTCTGAGCAAAGCCTCCTTTCAATGACTCTATTCAAAGGCAGCTGGTACAAACTTGTCGCAAGATTGACAAGCAGCATGAGTGAGAGCAAGGGCACAATTCCCTTGCGCAAGGGGCCTGCAGCTGGCGAGGGCTCTGCGCGTCCTACAACGTCTTCAACAATTGAAGCACCTTGCAACAGAGGTCTGCCATCCTCTGGTGCTTCTCTCGTGTCGTATCGGGACATTCTAGCAACCCTTCGCCAGTAATAGCCTGTGGGCAAGAAAGGAAGAGAGAGAAGTTGGAGTCTCTCACGATTCTCTCATGGGGTGTGATTGGCTCTGCGCCCCACTCCTTATCGTTATCGCAATGATAGGGAGACGCCCAGAGTCGCGCTAACGTCAATACTTCACAATGCGTGTGAACCCTGACTAGGGGTTGAGATATATGAAAAGGCAAGCAATGCTCTTCAATTGTTATCCCTTCTTTCAAATGACTCTTCTTATACTCATGTAAATAGGGATCTGAAGCAACAAAGGGGTTTGCACTACAATGATGAACTATTTCAAAGACAAGAAACTCATCAATGGACGGTCAAGTTTGACCATCAATTACAGTTCTTATAGACTCATCATTCCTAAGAGAGAAGAGGTAAAGAGCTATTGTATGCGATCAACAATGGCTCTGGAAGCAACCCTTCGAAGCTTAACAGCCAAAGCTCTGAAGGCTACACACAACCAGCAACTGTGTTTCCTTGTCATAGCAGTTGATTTTATCACATCAAGCGATTCTCACTTCAGGAGACATCAAGGAGAGCTTGCAATCACCATACTGGAACCCTATCCAGAGATCAACCTCATCAACTAGAACGAGAACTCCACAAGTCACGTCTCATCCTCAACATGCCTCCCGTATGATAGTAACTCTACAACCACTTCTGTCCTGCGATGAACTGACTTGTCCAAACCTAGCGCCCGAAACACACTCTCCACCCACGCCCGAGGTCCCCTCCCCCGCCGAGACCGCACCAGGCACCAGGTCTTCTTGGTTTGCTCGCACCGGCCGGAGGAAATCCTTTCCTTGCCATGGACGGTGGCAACTGGGCTGTGAGTATTCGTTCTTTTGATCTCTTATATTGGTATCTACTAACGTGTTATGGCAGGGTCCCATGCCCACTCCCCAGACCCAGCCTGAGACCGATGACGAGAGCGAGGTTACCTCGCAGGCCGAGTGGGATTTATTCCTGAGCACCGTCGTCCCAGTCGAGGACCAGACTACCGAAGCTGTCGCCGCTGAGGAACCTACCGGCCTCAATGTTACCGTCCCTGAGGAGGACAACAAGGACAACAAGAAGAAGGAGAAAGCAGCCAAGGTAGAGCCTGATGAGTACCTCGTCTCCACCGAGGTCATGGACCTGTTCACAGGCATCCATGATAGCGTCCAGGCTACAGCCTGGGTCAACATTGCCATTCTTGGTGTTGTTGCTGCCATTGCCGCTGGCATGTGGCTGAAGAAGAAGAACTGAGGAAGAAGGCGGATGGCCACCGATTGCACCAGCAGCAGCCAAGATGTTTGGGCTTGTGCGGTTTTGCTCGCTGGTTTTGCTCCGTTTTAATATGGTGAAACTGGACACATCTTTGCTTGCTGAGAGAGAGAAGAGAGACGACCTCATCCATGTCGATGAAGGCAATACAACTGCTGCAATTTTTCAAGAAAGGGCTTCATAAAGCCCGGTTGTCTCAAAGTGAAGAGTTGTGGAATGCTTGTTAACATTAATACATATGTGTGAGATTTGGTGGTTGTTACGCTACTGGAGACGGCGTCATATTTGTCGGCCAACCCCGCGGAAAAGGCGCCTTTTCGCGATCGCTCTCGCATTCGTCACAAAACACCAAAGATCACCCTCTCGGTTATTGCGCTGCGCCTCTTCTCACCGACTCAAAAAAAATTGGATAAAAGGGAGCAGTCCCCAGACATCATCAGCAACAGTAGACAAAAGACTTCAATTCATTCAATTCCCAATATCAAGACCACTCGAGTTAACATCTCCCACCTCTGATGCCCTAGGCAATCCAATCCACCGCTCCCCAAAAAACAATACGCGTATTTGTCCCTGGAGCTAAGCCCTGTAGCTCCGAACTCAATTCCAACAGTAGTCGAGGTGTCAGCAAGCGGAATTCTTCATCCTTTCTCATCCATCCAAAACTGACCTTCCGCCGCAATTTCTCATCTCAATTCCTCCCTTCTCATCCCAATAATCCGAGACCTCGGATCCGACTCGCGGCCATGGGCGTCCCGGAGAAGCAGATAGACGAGGCGGGCTTGGCGACGGTACACGCCGTCCCGCCGCCCTCGTACACCGACGCCGCCAGCAGCTCCGCATCTTCCCCGCCGCCACCTCCACCGGCACACACTGCCTCCGGCGCATCATTCCCCCCACCACCCTCATCGTCATCATCACCGCCGGCATTCACGCCGACGGGCCACGTCCCCACGGCCGCCGAGCCCTTCAACTTCCCCTCCGACGTGCCCTGCCCGGCCTACTCGCCCGCCGCGCCAGGCCAGCCCCAGCGCCTCATCGCCATCCCCCAGGCCACCGGCAGCACCAAGAAGGCCGACGCCAAGTTCGTCAGGGGCTACGCGCCTTCCTTGCTCTCGCGCGGCGTGCCCCCGCAGTCCTGGCGCGCCTTCCTCGACACGGCGTCGGCCTTCCTCGCCGCCACCGTCTCCGACCAGGCCGTGAGCCACGCCGCCGATGTCGGGCGCCACGTCGGCAGCGTAGGCACGCGCTTCGGCAAAGAGACGGCCAACCACGCCAAGTCCATCGGGCGGCACATCCGCGACGACGCCCGGAGGGGGAACTACCTCGGCTCCGCGTTTGGTGTGATTGGCGGCGGCATCGGTCTCACCGTCGGCACGGCCGTGCGCGGCGCCGGAGCGCTGGTCTCGCTGCCCTTCGCGACGGCGTCGGCCGTCACCTCTAAGCCCAAGACGCCGCGCGAGCGCGCGACGGCCTACTTCGCCGTCGCGAACAAGGACTGGCTCGGCGCGCGGGGCCTGCGCGCCGCGCTCGTCGACACGGCCGAGCTGGCGCAGGCGGTCGGGCTTTCTACGAGTCAGCTGCTGAAGACAGCGCAGGCGAGCAAGGAGAGCAGCGCCGAGGCGCAGATCGCGTCGCTGGGGCAGTACGTCGAGCCGCTCGAGTTTGAGAGCCCCGAGATGCTGCAGCTGGGCGACAAGACGCTGTGGCTGGTTGTTACGTTTGACGGGGATGCTGATACGATTATGTGAGGAGGGCTTCAGGTTATGGCTCTGGTCTCTGGTTGAGAATGTTCGACCTGATTGGTAGTTTTATGGTAGCATTTGTAGGAGATAATGCACGAAAGTGAATTAATAAAAGTTGTATGCACATTTCATATGACCTCCTGTGAGCATCTTCATCAATGAAACCATCTATCGGCTCATCAAAGTATAGACCTCTTATACTAGACAAAACTCCTCCTCCAGCTCCTCCCCTTCCTTCAACCCTTCCCCGTCCATATACCCATGCAGGTACGCCTCGCCCAGAAACTTGTAGCCCTCGGACTTCTTCTTCTTTTTCACGATATACGCCGTCTTGCCCCCCTGCAACAGCACGACCTGCGTGCCTGGCATGGTCGAATGCGGGCCCAGGCCCACGAGCCCGCCCTTGGTCGTGAAGATCTTGCGGCCCTGCGAGGCCACCACCACGGACTTGTGGAACCGGAAGGCGTTCATCTTGTCGTCCGGCCTAGCGGCGCCCGCGTCCTTCTCGTCCCCTTTGCTGCTGCTGCTGTCCTTCTTCTCGCTCTCGATTTCCTGCCGCCGAAACGCCATGTACAACTCCTCCAGGTCCGGGCCACCAGGCACCTCGCCCGCAACGTCGGCGCCTCCGACTAGAGTCTTCTGCAAGACAGACCGGATGTCCTCGCCGGTAGGGTACGTCTTGAGCTTCAGGATGAGCCGCTCCCACATCCGCCAGCGGCGCTCGCGCGACCAGTTCAGCGTGATGGCGACCTGTTTCTTCACAATGTGGTCGCCGTACGCGCGCTCCATCTCGAGCGGCGCCGCCGTGAGGTACGTCTCGCCAATGTCCTTGATCTCATCGACAACACGGCCCCTGACGAAGAACTTCTTGCGGTCCTCGCAGAAGCGCACGCTGTGAAGCGAGGGGTCGCCGCCGGCGCGCCAGGCGTGGCCCTGGCGGGTGTACAGCAGCGGGTACTCGCGCGAGGCGCAGGACCAGTCGGGCGCCCAGGTGGGCAGGTCATCTTCCAGCATCTTCCAGGCCGGGTCGCTGTTGAGGTTGAGGATGTCGAGCGAGGTCTCCAGGAACGAGGCGGCGAGGTTGCGGAAGACCTCTGCGGCCGAGTAGGAGTAGTCCGGTCGCATGTTGTTGTCGGACGCGAGATTGAGCAGGGCGTAGACCTTGTCGATCGGGTTCGTGGCCAGCGACTGCCTGAAGGACGACAGGAGGCTAAGCAGCTCCATCTTCGTGCCCTTTTGGTAGTTCTCCCTGATGCTCAGCAGGTTCAGTCCCGGGCTGATGTCGAGCCTAGTGACGCTTCGGAAGTTCCGGCGGTAAAGGAAGTGCGTGACATAGGCAAAGGCGTCCCAGGGGATGCTGTCCTTGCCGCAGATAACGACCGCGGCCTTGGCGACGGTGATCTCCTGGACGATCCATATCCTGCCGAACCACGGCTGCCAATACAGCGACTCTAGTGCCGTCCACTCGTTGCTCTCAGCCGCCGGGAGCTTGAACCTCTCCAGGTCCGCCGGAAAGACGGGCTTGTCCCAGTCCTCGGGCGACGTCTCGTCGGCAAGCACCTTCAACTGATGCATCAGCTTGAAGCCCAGCCCCGTATCGGCGCTCGGCTCGCTCAGCCAGACGACAACCGAGCTCGCCAGCTGGTAGATCAAGTCCATGAGCTGCACCTGGACGCACCTCTCCTCCATGTCTCCCTGGTTGATGCACACGGCATCGATCCACATGACGCGCGGGCGGTCCGGGAGGCGGATGTCGCGGACGGCGGCCAGGAAGTTGCGCGTGACGAGGATGGACTTGCCATCGCACAGGACGGTGTGCTCTTCCGAGGGGTCGCCCCAGGTATACGACAGCGCCTCAAACTTGGGGCGGTCTTTGTCGTCCAGCGACACGATTTCTAGACTGCATCTGACTTCCTCCTCTGCAGATGTTGCGGGCAGGATGTGCAACAAGCGGATCTCTTGCGCCTTGAGGGGCTGGTAAGTATAGTTGTCGGCATGTCTGGCGTATAGTTAGAACTCGCTCCTTTCCATGGCGATAACGCGATGTAAGGAAGGACAAGACGCTCGACATACGCAGGGTCCTTGACCGCCAGTTCCTGTCTTTCCTTGGTGCGCTCCTGGTATTTCTTCAGCCTCTTGTTCGGGTTGAAGAGGTTCTTCCTCATGCTCCTGGTGTCCTCGATTAGCCCCAATTCTTCCTGCGTTGTTATCCCACTACCTACTTTGGGATCAGCGCACTCGACATGAACCGCTCGTTCATGGCGATCGAGGCCTGGAAGAACGAGAGGTGGACCTCCCACATGGCATCGTTTAATTTCGACATCTTTGCTATACTGGTCACCGCCGTCAAATCTGGAAGTACACAGAAGTGAATCCACTTGCGATCTCGACGGCGGCATGAGGGGCTCTTTATGTAGAAGCTATGCGCTCTGGGCGCGCGTGCTGAAGCGCCATCACATTTTTGGGGGCTGAAACCGACGTTTGATGGAGCCGCCCAGAGGCGCAGCTGCAGATTTCACCAGGGATCTAATGCATGATAAACGCGCCGGCCCTTTCGAAACGTCCATGCTTATGCAGTCTAAAAGCTGACAGCTTTCTTGGGAGACGTAACTCGAATTTATTCAAGAATATCTCCTACACATAAACCCTAGAAGGAGTCTGCAGTAAATGTGTTTTCACACACCTATCACTGCCTAGCCAACGTCAGCTCATAAGCAGGAAGCTCAATCGCCGTCGCCACAACCGACCCGTCCTGCCCGTCGCGCTCCACGTGAAAGACAAAGTAGTCCATCGACTGGTACTGGTACACGAGCCGGTCGAGCGTGCCCCAGGCGACGCAGTTGGCCTGCGGCCAGGGGAACTTGGCGTCCTGCTCGGCGATCTCCTCGGGCGTGAACAGGTCAAACATGCCCCTCCAGCCGACTTTGGTCTCGGTCCCGAGGTTCGTCGGGTACAGGCGCAGGCGCACGAGGACGCTCGGGTCCGGCTCCGCGTTGGGGTCGAGGCTGATGCGCAGGTAGTTGGCGGTGACGTCGACGCCGCGCGCCGTGTAGTTGCTCGCGCGGAGGCCGGGGGAGTCGTCGTCGGCGGCGAGCGTGATGGACGAGTTGGTCGCGGCGTCGACGTAGGTGCCGACGAAACTGACGACGGCCTCGTCCTTGCTCGCCTGCTCGAAGGCCGGGGGCAGGGTCGTCACGGCAGCGGCCTGGATCAGCTGCACCGTGCCGCCGCTGACTTCCGGGCCGGCGACGTTGACGGTGACGATGAGGTCGTAGTCGGGGATCATGATGAGGGCGGCGTGGTAGGTCGTGATGTCGCCGCCCTTGGTGTAGATCTCGATGAGGCGGCCGTCCTTGGTGACGTTGTTGGTGCGGTAGATCTCCCAGGGGGCGCCAATGAAGGTGCCCGAGGAGGACGTTGAGGTCCAGGGCTTGAGCCAGGCGCGCGTCTTGGCCGGGGACAAGAGCTTCGCGCCGAGAATGGCTTCGCCGAGGGCCAGCATGTCATGGGTGCTCGAGTAGTAGCTTCCCGCTCTGTATATAGTAAAGCATCCAACGTCAGCGATGTTCCTTTCCACGAAACAGTATAAATGACTAGCACCACCTACCCGTTGCCATATCCAAGAGTCCCATTCCACCACTGATCATCGACGGGGATGACGCCGATCTTGTCATCAGGCTTGAGCGGGCTTGTGTGTGTCATGCCGAGCGGATCTAGGATCTTGGCCTGCACAAAGTCCTCAAACGGTTGGCCGCTGGCCTTCTCTACCACGAGGGCAAGGAGGGCAAAGCCAATGTTGGAGTAGACGGGCGTCGTGTTGGGCGCGTAGATGGGCGGCCTCTTGCCGAACTTCTCGAAGAAGTCGGTCCACGTGCATTCCGGGACGCCGAGCAGACCGCTGCACTGCGGAGACTTCTCCGGGTCCGGCTTGGGGAGGCCGAGCTTCTCCCAGGGCAGGCCGAAGCTCGTCAAGTCGGTGAGCACTGCATCCCATGTCAGTATGAACTATAGCAACCAGCATGAACGGAAACACTCACTGTCCGCCCCAACACCGCTAAGATGCGTAGCCAATGACCCAAGGGTAATCTCATCGTAGTCGACCACGTTAAGCGCGTCCTGCGAGGGCGCCTGCTCCGCCAACTTCCTCAGCTCGGGGACGTACTTGGTCACGGGGTCGGACCAGGCCACGCCCTCGATCAGCAGCAGCGCGTAGACGGGCAGGACCTTGGAGGTGCTGGCGATGCGGAACACCGAGTCCGAGTCGACCTCCTGCACGCCCCTGGGGTCGAGCTTGGGCGGCGTGAAGTGGTACTCGAGCAGCGAGGTCTTCTCGTGCAGCGACTTGACGCCGACCGAGATGGCCGACCCGTTAAAGGGCGCCGTCATCTGGTCCAGCACGGCCGTGAAGTCGGCTATGGCCTGCTTGACGGCGGCGTTGGCGCCGGGCTTGACGGGTGCCGGGAGCACGGGGCCCAAGGGCGGGCAATGCCCGTCTAGGCCGGCCGAGACCTCGCGGCCGGCGAGGGCCGTGAGGAATAGGGCCAGCGAGCGGCGGGAGACGGACCCGATGTGCATCGTGGCGGGAGGTAGATGAGTAGAGAGGGATCTGACCAAGGTGCCTGATCTGCAGGAACGATCTCTTGGGAGTGCAGTGCTCGGGAATGCAATAGCAAAAGGAGAGCGGGATACTCGGGGCTTTTAAGCATCATCGTGGGACAGCAGAGCCGCTGACACCACCCGCTGACACCATGCCTCGATCTGGCGATGATCACCGAACGAGAAAGCCAAGACCGGCAACACCAAGTCGCAGTCAGCACTTACAGACAAGCATATCTCCCGCACTCTCTTCCCCGCCGACCTGTTTGTCCGAATCTCACTGCCTCAAGGATCCATGTGCAGCAAGAGGACCAGTCTAGCCGCTGTGATCATGTCTCAGACACGCATGGATGACCATGACTTTGTATTGAAAAAGGGCATAATAATTCCAATGTTCGGAGATGCCTTCTCGAGAGGGGCACACACCAGATGTGCGTATGTCGTAAAACTTCCGCGAACAGACTAGATCGATGACAAGCCCTGAAGAGGCAGTTGACCTGGCCCCAGTGGGGGGTGGACATTTCAGTCCAAGATCGTCACATCTCTAGGCCGTGGGACAGACAGCATTCAAGACCAGGATATTTTGCTACTGACGTGGGCCTAGGCTTTAAGATGACGACCGCTGAGGCAGGAGACGATGACTGTGCCGCAACACCAAAGCGGGGGAAACCCGAGGCCTGCTTGACCTGGCTGCATACGGCACGAGCACGTCTGGCTCTGACCTTGCAGATGTGATCAATTGCAGCGACTGCCATGCATGCGATGACATTTCAGCTCCTGTAACCATCCAATTTAGATCCAGCTGCAATCATCTAAACTGACAGCCGCTTGAAGCTACCCGCCTGTCAATCACGGCCTGGATGGAGCTTATCACACTCGTTCATGTATGTGGGTTGCCCCAAAAAGCCAAGAAGAGCATAAAATGGTGATGATCCTCCGCTGAGCTAGCGCCGCTGGGATCGGCATTGCTCCCCCAAAGTGGCAGGTCGCCAGGCCCTCCAGGGCTACCCCCGGCCTGCTCGCCTCCCCGGTCTTTACGATGCGAGGCACCGGATATGCTGCGATGCCACCGGCTTCGTGAATCCGGTCGGTCGGTCGGTAGAGTTTGTCATCGGCATTCTCGGATTACCTCGTCGCATCTTCAGCTTACGAGAGAAAAGCCACTCAGCGAGAACTAACTGGATAAGGGCAATGCGTCTGTTTGTTCAAGATGTATCCGAATCTGGTAGCCAATGTCATCATACGTAACCCGAGACAAAGCAAGGCACAGGCGGCTTCTCATCTGAGAGTAAGGAAATATTTGTATTTTTTGTATTGTGTCCCTCCTCCTTTTCTACTAGGTAGGTAGTGGACGTGTGTAGTTATGTAATAAAAGCCTGTAAACCCCAAGATTCTTTTGTGGTTGATGCTGATAGCGAGAGTCGTTTGACCAAAAGAAAAGTCTCGTAGCCCGCTGCGTTCAATGCATATTCCTCCCCCGAGCCGTGACCGATTTTTTGTGCCAAAAATAAGGGGTAGAACAAAGTATGTACACCGAAGACATAAGTGATACTAGAAATTAATCCCATGTAGTAACCCTCCGACACCAATGGTAAATAAAGTATGAAGCCGGGGGTTGGGTATTCCCCCCAAATAATAAAACCGTGAAGAGAACCAAGGACAAATAGCGAGGGGAATCGTCCGGTCTATCTCATCTATGATCCAAACAAACAATCAATAAATATGCTCCGCTTCTTTTCCAAATCCATTCATGCATATTCGCTTCCCTACGTGAGGACGATCGACCTCTTCTGGTAGAGGTTCAGCTTCGTGCCCGCACCGCAGTACTCGCTCGCGTTACCACGACACGGCTTGTTGCACAGGCTCTCCGAGATGTTGCCTCCAGGAGTGGCACCCGTGTTACCGGCAAAGTTGAGCGTGTTGTCACACCAGCACTCGCCACCGTACTCGACACCCGCGTAGTTGTAGTTGTAGCACATGGACAGGCAGATCTCGATAGTCATGGTCTTGGTGTCGGCCAAGAGGTTCTTCATGAGACGGCCCTTGGACGGCTCACTCACACAGTGGTAGTAGGTGAAGTTGACGTTGCCCTGCGAGACCACGGGAGGACCAGTGTAGACGGGAGCGACGGACGAGCTGGTCGAGGTGCTTGAGCTGCTGCTGGATGAAGAGCTGCTAGAGGTGGAGCTTGAGGTGGTAGTAGGCGTCACGCTGCTCGAGGTAGAGCTGGTCGTCGACGTCGAGGAAACGGTCGATGAGGAGCTGCTGCTGCTGCTGCTGCTTGAGCTGGTAGTGGAGGTCGAGGAGACAGTAGACGAGGAGCTACTGCTCGAGCTCGTGCTAGTCGTCGACGGGACGGTCGAAGACGAGCTGGAAGACGATGACGAAGAGCTCGTGGCGCTGGTCGAGCTAGAGCTGGAGCTGGAGCTGCTGGAAGAGCTGGTCGAGGTCGACGAGGGAGAGCTGGACGACGAGGAGCTGGAAGAGGTCGAGGTTGAGCTGCTCGATGAGCTGGAAGAGCTGCTGGAAGACGAAGAGCTTGAGCTAGAGCTGGACGAGGACGAGGTCGACGACGAGCTAGTGCTGGTAGGCGTCACCGAAGACGAAGTCGAGCTGCTGGTCGAGGTCACGCTGGAGCTGGTCGAGCTCGAGCTGGACGAGCTGCTACTGCTGCTGGACGACGAAGTGCTGCTAACCGAGCTCGAGGTCGAAGAGCTTGAGCTCGATGTAGTCGACGACGAGGTCGACGACGCGACGCTGGAAGACGAGCTGCTGGTGTTGGAGCTGACAGCAGAAACGGGACCCTTCTTGTACAGCTCGAGCCTGTTGCCGGCACCGCAGTACTCGGTCTTGTCGCCAGGGCACAGGAAGTTGCAATCCGTGAGGGTAGCCAGGGTGCTGCCGTCGCGGAGGACGTCGCCACAGTAGCACTCGCGGCCGTACTCGACCCCGAAGTAGGCGTAGGCGGAGCAGAAGGCGGCGCACGAGTCGAGGGTCATGCCGTCGTTGGCGTAGGTGGTCGCGTAGAGGGCACGGCCGTTGTTGGTCTCGGTCCAGCAGCCCTGGAACTGGTAGGAGCCGATGGTCTGGCGGCGGTAAGGGCCGGTAGCCGTGGGCGAGGCAGCGCTGCTCGTAGAGCTGGTCGAGGACGAGGACGTCGTGGTCACGGTGCCAGTACCAGTCGAGGAGCTCGAGGAGCTGGTCGACGAGACGGTAGAGCTAGATGAGCTTGAGCTTGAGCTGGCGCCGCCACGAACGTAGACGTCGAGGCGGTTGCCAGCACCACAGTACTCGGTCGAGTTGCCGTTGCAAACCATGTTGCACTCGGAGACCGGGGCCACGACCGAGCCAGCGCTGAAGCTGTCGGCGCACCAACACTCACCGCCGTACTCAACACCAGCATACTTGTACTTGGGGTTGCAAGAAGCGATGCAGCCAGCGACAGTCTTGTTCACGTTGGGCATGCCATTGACAAGGGCGCGAGCGCCAGTAGCCTCAGTGTAGCAGCCCAAGAAGCCATAGCCGTTGACACCAGGGTTGGTGTAAGGACCGCCGGGGTTGGTGGGGGTGCCAGGATCAGTGGGAGTACCACCGCCGAGAGCATCACCGAAGAGAGAGATGTACGAGCCACCAGCTCCATCATTGACACCGTTACCACCGCAGACCTGGTTGACATCGCCGGAGCAAGGGTAGTTGCACTGGGCCTCGCCAACCTGGAGCGTGGGGATGGTAGGACCACCCCAGCACTCGCGGTTGTACTGAGTACCACAGTAGGCATAACCCTTCGCGGCGCAGGCAGCGATACACATGGCAGCGGTGTTGTTGACATTGCTGTAGATCTGGTTGGCGAGCTGACGGCCGGGGTTGTTCTCCTTGTAGCAACCCAGATAGCGGTAGCGACCAAGGCCATTCGTCTGCAGAGGAGGAGCCTGCTCAGAGACAGCACCGCAGTCGAACTGGATGAACTGCTTGCCCCAGGTGGGGTCGTTCAGGTTCATGGTCCACTGAGCGTTGCCGTAGTAGGGGTCGGTGTTCCACTGCTCCTTGGGGACGGAGCAGTAGAGAACGGCGGAAGCACTCTGGCCAGCGGCAATGGTGGTACCCTCAGCCAGGTCGACCTGGTTGTTGGCGCCAATGATGCCAGACACACCGAACGGAGGCTTGGAGACGGCGATCTGAAGAGGGACGGCACCAGCGCCACCGTTGTTGGTGAGGCGGAGCTTGAGCGACCTGGTCTGGTTCTCGGTGACGTTGCCGAAGGTGAAATTCTTGTTGGGATCGTACTTGACCCAGCCGGTGCCATCCGGAGTCTGGAACTCAAGGAGAGCGACCGGGGCGGGACCAGAGGAGGCAGTGATGCTCAAGTTCTGGGATCCACCGTTGGAGGCGATCTGCAGGTAGACCGAGTAGTTGCCGCTGGTGGTGGGGTTGAAGTTGACATCGACGTTGGACTGGCCGTTGGCAGCAATGGTGGAGGGCAGGTTCTTCAGGGTGAAGGGCCCAGAAGAGGCCTGGCCGTTGGTGATCGTGACGGGCGTGAAGGGACCAGACGCGCCGTTGGTGGAGGCCTGGATGCTGGAGATGGTCAGAGACGAGTTGCCCTGGTTGTAGAAGAACACGGTCTCATCGACGCCGCCATCGGTTCCACCAGTGACAACCTGAGTGAAAACGACCTTGTTGGGGTCAACCTTGAAGAGCGCACCCTGGCTAGTGCCAGTACCGGTCAGGCGGATGGGAGTCTTGACGCTGTAGCCAGCGGCGGCACCGTTGGTGGTAGAGACGGAGACACTACCGGTGAGAAGGCCGACGGTGCTGGGCTTGAAGGTGGCCTTGAAGGTGAACGAAGCACCAGCGGCCAGCTGCAGGGGCAGGTTGGCAGGCACGCCGTTGATGGCGAAGTCGGAGCTGGTGGCCAGATCGACGCTGGTGACCGTGGCGGCAATCTTGGCCTTGCAGGTCACGGTCTGCTCAGCAGCGGTGGCACCGACATCGACAGATCCGAAGCTGACAGGAGTCGTGCAGTTCAGAGCCGGGTTGGTCGGGGCGCCGAAAGCGTAGACGTAGCCCTGGGTGGTGCCCTGGTAGACGATACCGTCACCGAAAACGGGGCGGGTGAACTTGGTGGTGCCGGGTACCTGGAAGGACTTGACGAGAGTGAGCAGGCCGTTCTGAGGAATAGCGTTATAAATGCGCAGACCAGCGCCCTGGACATCGCTGATCCAGAGCAGACCAGTGCCGGCCTGACCGTTGAGCGAGGTGACAGTACCGTGGCTCACACCGAGAGTGTAGGCGTTGTTGACGGGGGTGTCTGCGACCTTGGCGAAAGAGGGGACGCCGTTGTTGCAAGAGAACTTGAAGACGTGGCTGGGGTACTGAATGACGTTGATGTAGATGTAACCGCCCTCGAGAGGGTAGACACCCGCACCAGCGTAGACCGAGTTCTCGTTCTGGTACGTCTGGAGGACGTTGTCGCCACCGTTGGCACCGTTCTTGTAACCACCGAGGTTGTCGAGGTTGAGCCAGTAGGTCTTGCCCTCCTTTCCAGTAACGACACCAATACGCTTCACGTCGCCGCAGGAGAAAACGTCGCTGGGGAGAATCTCGAGAGGGCTGGTACCAAGATCGCGATCGCCACCGTCCAGAGCCTGCTTGTCGAACGGCATGAAAAAGTCGACAATGCTCAATGAACCGTCGGCATTAATCGTCATGTGCACGGCGGCCTCCTCCAGAGCCGTGGGCGGGTTGCGGCCATTCACGGGAACGGTAGCCAACTGCGATGCGTAACCGTTTCCGGTAGCAAAGAACATGGAGCCCTTGTCGTCGGAGGCGAGACCTCCGCCAGACATCCAGATACCACCACCCTTGGTGGGGCTGAGAACACCCTCACCTTCCGTGGCAAAGCGCTCGACAAGCGCACCGGTGGTCTTGTCCCAGCCCATGATCCAGCCAGTGAAGTTGTACTGGACACAGTGGGACGCGAAACCGGCGTAGATGTACTGGCCGGAGTGCAGCAGAGCAGGGCGCTGGTGGTGAATACCACCGTTGAACGAGCGAGTGGGGTTGTTGCGAGCAACGGTGCCCTCCAGATCGACGGGGAAGTTGGGGCGGTCACTGAGGTCGTTGACGTTGAGCGCAATGAGCCAGTAGCGACCGGCGGGCTTGCCCTGAGCAGCGGTGCCGCCCTGCTGGTTGGCGTAGGTCTTAAGGGTCAGGTACAGGGTGTCGGTGGCAGGGTCGATGACACCGGTCGAGGTGATACCGACGAGGGGGTTAATGTCGACACAGCCGTTCAGATCAGCCGTCAGGAACGGGATGGCCAGGTTGCGCGAGGCAACGATGACACCGGTCTTTGCGTTGAGCTTGTAGACGTTGTTCTGCGTCGTGGCGAAGTAGACGTATTGCGTGCCATCTCCTCCGGACGGGGTGTAGACGAGGGGCTGCGAGAAGATCTGCTCGGGGGCGCCGTTGTAGTTGCCGGGGAGAGCAGTCTTGAAGATCTGAGCGAACTGGTCGCTGCCAACCACGGCAGGGTCCATGTTGTGGTTACTAGATATCGCCAATTTGTCAGTCCGGCGAGCCAAATATCCTAGCAGAATGGGATCGCCTCACGTTTGGTAACCGGCCCGGGAGTTGTCACCACCCCAGGTAATGGTGTCGGTGGAGGCGAGAGACTCGACGACGCCGACGAGCGTCGAGAAGAGCAGCAAGGCCGCAGTGGCCGCCGCTGTAGCCATCCTGGACATGATGCCGAGTTCGAATTGACCTGGCGAACGAATGTGTGTGTCCGTCGACGACGACAGAGGGTTGCATCAACAAGAGGGGAGAAAGGGAAGGGAGGGTTGATGGAGCGGCGCGGCGATCAGCTAGATAAATGAAATGGAAAGATTCTTGGGGATCGCCTCTCCCGCTCGGAGGGACACCCCTGTCTGCGGCTCCACCTCCATGCTGCTGGATCGGTTCGAGATGGGACGACGACGTCAAGCTGGGGGTGGGTGTACCTGTGTGCTGGGCATGCAGAAGCGCAATGGGGATACGAAGAGTGTGCCTTGTGTGCTGTACCTCCTTCTCCGTATCGTGCAGTGGGCCGGGACCCGGTTCGTCACTCAGGAGGAGACGCGAAGGCCCAGACAATAGATCGAAGCAAGCAGGGCCAATGGGAGGACGGGCACGCCGCCAAAGCTAGGAGGATGACCCCTGATGGCGTTTGCAAGGTTTCGTTAGGAAGAGGAAGCTTGTCTTGGCTGGGCCGGGTAGCTGTGCCTGGGCCGGGCGCGGGCACCGGCGCGTTGAGCTGCTGGTGCTGGTGCTGGTGCTGCTTGAGGAAGTGTGTGTGTCTTGTGCCTGTGGCTTGTG